>JAQFWZ010000114.1:0-297500 GCA_027789725.1 Dendropsophus ebraccatus | reverse complement strand
CGACGCGTCCTGATTGAACGGCCTTGGAACGCAGTGGGGCGTGTCTTCTTGAGAGGGCGTGTCGGTGATCGTACTCGCCTTGCGTAGTTCTCGCGGGTGTATGCGCGCCCCCGTTGCTTGGTGTGGGCGCCCTCTACCGTCACCGTGACGTCAGCGCTGGGCTCCGTGGGTGGGCTGACATTTCTTCTCTTTCACTATTAATATGAACGCGGTTTATTTGGACCTTTTACCTAGTCTGGTCAGTCCCCATGTGATTGAGTGTTGGTTGCTATGGGAACTGTCTGCTCTCCCCGGGGGTGGGCTCGGGTCACGTGGGGAGATGTAGCCGCATTAGTGTGAGGCGCGGTTACCCATAGCAACCTGTCACATGATCGCGTAAAAGAAAGCTTGAATCTGATTGCTGTGAGTAATGACGTCACCTCAGCTGGGATTACTGTATGTCCCCCATGGTGTGTGCGCCATCTGCCCATACTCCATAACATTGTCTCCCCTGTGGGGTATCCACCCGGACCCCAACATCATAACCCAGTGATCCACCCGGACCCCAACATCATAACGCTGTGATCCCCCCCGGACCCCAACATCATAACCCTGTGATCCCCCCCCCGGACCCCAACATCATAACCCAGTGATCCCGCCGAACCCCAACATCATAACCCTGTGATCCCCCCCGAACCCCAACATCATAACCCTGTGATCCCCCCCGAACCCCAACATCATAACCCAGTGATCCCCCCGGACCCCAACATCATAACCCTGTGATCCCCCCGGACCCCAACATCATAACCCAGTGATCCCCCCGGACCCCAACATCATAACCCTGTGATCCCCCCGGACCCCAACATCATAACCCAGTGATCCCCCCGGACCCCAACATCATAACCCTGTGATCCCCCCGGACCCCAACATCATAACCCTGTGATCCCCCCGGACCCCAACATCATAACCCAGTGATCCCCCCGGACCCCAACATCATAACCCTGTGATCCCGCCGAACCCCAACATCATAACCCTGTGATCCCGCCGAACCCCAACATCATAACCCTGTGATCCTGCCGGACCCCAACATCATAACCCTGTGATCCCCCTCCCCCCGAACCCCAACATCATAACCCTGTGATCCCCTGGACCCCAACATCATAACCCAGTGATCCCCCCGGACCCCAACATCATAACCCTGTGATCCCGCCGAACCCCAACATCATTACCCTGTGATCCCGCCGAACCCCAACATCATAACCCTGTGATCCTGCCGGACCCCAACATCATAACCCTGTGATCCCCGCGAACCCCAACATCATAACCCTGTGATCCCCCCGGACCCCAACATCATAACCCTGTGATCCCCCCCGGACCCCAACAATATTACCCTGTGATCCACCCGGACCCCAACATCATAACCCTGTGATCCCCCCCGAACCCCAACATCATAACCCTCTGATCCCCCCGAACCCCAACATCATAACCCTGTGATCCCGCCGAACCCCAACATCATAACCCTGTGATCCCGCCGGACCCCAACATCATAACCCAGTGATCCCCCCGAACCCCAACATCATAACCCTGTGATCCCGCCGAACCCCAACATCATAACCCTGTGATCCTGCCGGACCCCAACATCATAACCCTGTGATCCCGCCGAACCCCAACATCATAACCCTGTGATCCCGCCGAACCCCAACATCATAACCTTGTGATCCCCCCAGACCCCAACAACATAACCCTGTGATCCCCCCCGAACCCCAACATCATAACCCTGTGATCCACCCCGAACCCCAACATCATAACCCTGTGATCCACCCGAACCCCAACATCATAACCCTGTGATCCCCCCCCGGACCCCAACATCATAACCCTGTGATCCCCCCGGACCCCAACATCATAACCCAGTGATCCCCCCGGACCACAACATCATAACCCTGTGATCCCCCCCGGACCCCAACAATATTACCCTGTGATCCACCCGGACCCCAACATCATAACCCTGTCATCCCCCCCGAACCCCAACATCATAACCCTGTGATCCCCCCGAACCCCAACATCATAACCCTGTGATCCCGCCGGACCCCAACATCATAACCCAGTGATCCCCCCGAACCCCAACATCATAACCCTGTGATCCCGCCGAACCCCAACATCATAACCCTGTGATCCCGCCGGACCCCAACATCATAACCCTGTGATCCCGCCGAACCCCAACATCATAACCCTGTGATCCCGCCGAACCCCAACATCATAACCTTGTGATCCCCCCGGACCCCAACAACATAACCCTGTGATCCCCTCGGACCCCAACATCATAACCCAGTGATCCCCCCCGAACCCCAACATCATAACCCTGTGATCCCCCCCCGGACCCCAACATCATAACCCTGTGATCCCCCCCCCGGACCCCAACATCATAACCCTGTGATCCCACCGGACCCCAACATCATAACCCTGTGATCCACCCGGACCCCAACATCATAACCCTGTGATCCCCCCGAACCCCAACATCATAACCCTGTGATCCCCCCCCGGACCCCAACATCATAACCCTGTGATCCCCCCGGACCCCAACATAACCCTGTGATCCCCCCCCAAACCCCAACATCATAACCCTGTGATCCCCCTGGACACCAACATAATAGCCCAGTGATCCCCCCGGACCCCAACATCATAACCCTGTGATCCCCCCCCGGGCTCCAACATCATAACCCTGTGATCCCCCCCGAACCCCAACATCATAACCCTGTGATCCCCCCGGACCCCAACATCATAACCCTGTGATCCCCCCCGGACCCCAACATCATAACCCTGTGATCCCCCCCGGACCCCAACATCATAACCCTGTGATCCCCCCCGAACCCCAACATCATAACCCTGTGATCCCCCCGGACCCCAACATCATAACCCTGTGATCCCCCCCGGGCTCCAACATCATAACCCTGTGATCCCCCTGGACACCAACATAATAGCCCAGTGATCCCCCCCCGGACCCCAACATCATAACCCTGTGATCCCCCCCCGGGCTCCAACATCATAACCCTGTGATCCCCCCCGAACCCCAACATCATAACCCTGTGATCCCCCCGGACCCCAACATCATAACCCTGTGATCCCCCCCCCGAACCCCAACATCATAACCCTGTGATCCCCCCCGAACCCCAACATCATAACCCTGTGATCCCCCCCGAACCCAAACATCATAACCCTGTGATTCCCCCCCGAACCCCAACATCATAACCCTGTGTTCCCCCCCAGACCCCAACATCATAACCCTGTGATCCCCCCGGACCCCAACATCATAACCCTGTGATCCCCCCGGACCCCGAAATCATAATCCTGTGATCCCCCCGAACCCCAACATCATAACCCTGTGATCCCCGCGAACCCCAACATCATAACCCTGTGATCCCCCCAGACCCCAACATCATAACCCTGTGATCCCCCCCGAACCCCAACATCATAACCCTGTGATCCCCCCTGAACCCCAACCTTATAACCCTGTGATCCCCCCCCGGGCTCCAACATCATAACCCTGTGATCCCCCTGAACCCCCACATCATAACCCTTCGATCCCCCCAGATCCCAACATCATAACCCTGTGATCCCCCCGGACCCCAACAATATTACCCTGTGATCCCCCGGACCCCAACATCATAACCCTGTGATCCCCCCCGAACCCCAACATCATAACCCTGTGATCCCGCCGAACCCCAACATCATAATCCTGTCATCCCCCCCGAACCTCAACATCATAACCCTGTGATCCTCCCCGAACCCCAACATCATAACCCTGTGATCCCCCCCCGTGCTCCAACATCATAACCCTGTGATCCCCCCCGAACCCCAACATCATAACCCTGTGATCCCCCCCGGACCCCAACATCATAACCCTGTGATCCCCCCCGGACCCCAACATCATAACCCTGTGATCCCCCCCGAACCCCAACATCATAACCCTGTGATCCCCCCCAGACCCCAACATCATAACCCTGTGATCCCCCCCGAACCCCAACATCATAACCCTGTGATCCCCCCGGACCCCAACATCATAACCCTGTGATCCCCCCCGGGCTCCAACATCATAACCCTGTGATCCCCCTGGACACCAACATAATAGCCCAGTGATCCCCCCCCGGACCCCAACATCATAACCCTGTGATCCCCCCCCGGGCTCCAACATCATAACCCTGTGATCCCCCCCGAACCCCAACATCATAACCCTGTGATCCCCCCGGACCCCAACATCATAACCCTGTGATCCCCCCCCGGACCCCAACATCATAACCCTGTGATCCCCCCCGGACCCCAACATCATAACCCTGTGATCCCCCCCGAACCCCAACATCATAACCCTGTGATCCACCCGGACCCCAACATCATAACCCTGTGATCCCCTGGACCCCAACATCATAACCCTGTGATCCCCCCCCCCCCCCCCACCCCAACATCATAACCCTGTGATCCACCCGGGCCCCAACATCATAACCCTGTGATCCCCCCCAGACCCCAACATCATAACCCTGTGATCCCCCCCGAACCCCAACATCATAACCCTGTGATCCACCCGAACCCCAACATCATAACCCTGTGATCCCCCCGGACCCCGAAATCATAACCCTGTGATCCCCCCGGACCCCGAAATCATAATCCTGTGATCCCCCCGAACCCCAACATCATAACCCTGTGATCCCCGCGAACCCCAACATCATAACCCTGTGATCCCCCCAGACCCCAACATCATAACCCTGTGATCCCCCCCGGACCCCAACATCATAACCCTGTGATCCCCCCTGAACCCCAACCTTATAACCCTGTGATCCCCCCCGGGCTCCAACATCATAACCCTGTGATCCCCCTGAACCCCCACATCATAACCCTTCGATCCCCCCAGATCCCAACATCATAACCCTGTGATCCCCCCGGACCCCAACAATATTACCCTGTGATCCCCCGGACCCCAACATCATAACCCTGTGATCCCCCCCGAACCCCCAACATCATAACCCTGTGATCCCCCCCGAACCCCAACATCATAACCCTGTGATCCCCCCCGAACCCCAATATCATAACCCTGTGATCCCCCCGAACCCCAACATCATAATCCTGTCATCCCCCCCGAACCTCAACATCATAACCCTGTGATCCTCCCCGAACCCCAACATCATAACCCTGTGATCCCCCCCCGGGCTCCAACATCATAACCCTGTGATCCCCCCCGAACCCCAACATCATAACCCTGTGATCCCCCCGGACCCCAACATCATAACCCTGTGATCCCCCCCGGACCCCAACATCATAACCCTGTGATCCCCCCCGGACCCCAACATCATAACCCTGTGATCCCCCCCGAACCCCAACATCATAACCCTGTGATCCCCCCCAGACCCCAACATCATAACCCTGTGATCCCCCCCGGACCCCAACATCATAACCCTGTGATCCCCCCGGACCCCAACATCATAACCCTGTGATCCCCCCCGGGCTCCAACATCATAACCCTGTGATCCCCCTGGACACCAACATAATAGCCCAGTGATCCCCCCCCAGACCCCAACATCATAACCCTGTGATCCCCCCCCGGGCTCCAACATCATAACCCTGTGATCCCCCCGAACCCCAACATCATAATCCTGTCATCCCCCCCGAACCTCAACATCATAACCCTGTGATCCTCCCCGAACCCCAACATCATAACCCTGTGATCCCCCCCCGGGCTCCAACATCATAACCCTGTGATCCCCCCCGAACCCCAACATCATAACCCTGTGATCCCCCCGGACCCCAACATCATAACCCTGTGATCCCCCCCGGACCCCAACATCATAACCATGTGATCCCCCCCGGACCCCAACATCATAACCCTGTGATCCCCCCCAGACCCCAACATCATAACCCTGTGATCCCCCCCGAACCCCAACATCATAACCCTGTGATCCCCCCGGACCCCAACATCATAACCCAGTGATCCCCCCGGACCCCAACATCATAACCCAGTGATCCACCCGGACCCCAACATCATAACCCAGTGATCCCCCCCGGGCTCCAACATCATAACCCTGTGATCCCCCCCCGGACTCCAACATCATAACCCTGTGATCCCCTGGACCCCAACATCATAACCCTGTGATCCCCCCCCCCGAACCCCAACATCATAACCCTGTGATCCACCCGGGCCCCAACATCATAACCCTGTGATCCCCCCCAGACCCCAACATCATAACCCTGTGATCCCCCCCGAACCCCAACATCATAACCCTGTGATCCACCCGAACCCCAACATCATAACCCTGTGATCCCCCCCGAACCCCAACATCATAACCCTGTGATCCCCCCCGAACCCCAACATCATAACCCAGTGTTCCCCCCCAGACCCCAACATCATAACCCTGTGATCCCCCCGGACCCCAACATCATAACCCTGTGATCCCCCCGAACCCCAACATCATAACCCTGTGATCCCCGCGAACCCCAACATCATAACCCTGTGATCCCCCCAGACCCCAACATCATAACCCTGTGATCCCCCCCGAACCCCAACATCATAACCCTGTGATCCCCCCTGAACCCCAACCTTATAACCCTGTGATCCCCCCCCGGGCTCCAACATCATAACCCTGTGATCCCCCTGAACCCCAACATCATAACCCTGTGATCCCCCCAGATCCCAACATCATAACCCTGTGATCCCCCCGGACCCCAACAATATTACCCTGTGATCCCCCGGACCCCAACATCATAACCCTGTGATCCCCCCCGAACCCCAACATCATAACCCTGTGATCCCCCCCGAACCCCAACATCATAACCCTGTGATCCCCCCCGAACCCCAATATCATAACCCTGTGATCCCCCCGAACCCCAACATCATAATCCTGTCATCCCCCCCGAACCTCAACATCATAACCCTGTGATCCCCCCCGAACCCCAACATCATAACCCTGTGATCCCCCCGAACCCCAACATCATAACCCTGTGATCCCCCCCGAACCCCAACATCATAACCCTGTGATCCCCCCGAACCCCAACATCATAACCCTGTGATCCCCCCCGAACCCCAACATCATAACCCTGTGATCCCCCCGGACCCCAACATCATAACCCTGTGATCCCCCCCGAACCCCAACATCATAACCCTGTGATCCCCCCGGGCCCCAACATCATAACCCTGTGATCCCCCCGGGCCCCAACATCATAACCCTGTGATCTCCCCCGGACCCAAACCCACCTTGTCTTCTTCCCATAATGCATCCTGGTTCCATCTCCCCCAGGTAAGTGACGCACCCGGCCGTCCACGTGATGGAGAACGTGACCCATCACATCGGGCACCTTCTTCCATTGCTCCACACCCCAGTTCTGATGGACATTATGGAGGGTGGAAGGGGGTCACATGACCGCTCTGCCGGGCCCCAAACATGTTCTGTGTGATCTGACCGCTCTGCAGGGCCCCATACACGTCCTGTGTGATCTGACCGCTCTGCAGGGCCCCATACACGTCCTGTGTGATCTGAGTGCTCTGCAGGGCCCCATACACGTCCTGTGTGATCTGAGCGTTCTGCGGGGCCCCATACACGTCCTGTGTGATCTGAGTGCTCTGCGGGGCCCCATACATGTTCTGTGTGATCTGAGCGTTCTGCGGGGCCCCATACACGTCCTGTGTGATCTGACCGCTCTGCGGGGCCCCATACACATCCTGTGTGATCTGAGCGCTCTGCAGGGCCCCATACACGTCCTGTGTGATCTGAGCGCTCTGCGGGGCCCCATACATGTTCTGTGTGATCTGAGCGTTCTGCGGGGCCCCATACACGTCCTGTGTGATCTGAGCGTTCTGCGGGGCCCCATACACGTCCTGTGTGATCTGAGCGTTCTGCGGGGCCCCATACACGTCCTGTGTGATCTGAGCGTTCTGCGGGGCCCCATACACGTCCTGTGTGATCTGAGCGTTCTGCGGGGCCCCATACACATCCTGTGTGATCTGAGCGTTCTGCGGGGCCCCATACATGTTCTGTGTGATCTGAGCGTTCTGCGGGGCCCCATACACGTCCTGTGTGATCTGAGCGGTCTGTGTGATCTGACTACTTTCTATCATAGACAGCAGGATGTTTTACAGCAGCTCTTTATGAAATCACACCAGATGGTCAACTACACATCACTATCCGGCCCCCAGGGACTACACATCACTATCCGGCCCCCAGGGACTACACATCACTATCCCCCACCCCGGGGACTACACATCACTATCCCCCACCCCGGGGACTACACATCACTATCCCCCACCCCGGGGACTACACATCACTATCCCCCACCCCGGGGAACTACACATCACTATCCCCCCCCCCGGGGACTACACATCACTATCCGGCCCCCAGGGACTACACATCACTATCCCCCACCCCGGGGACTACACATCACTATCCCCCACCCCGGGGACTACACATCACTATCCCCCACCCCGGGGACTACACATCACTATCCCCCACCCCGGGGACTACACATCACTATCCCCCACCCCGGGGACTACACATCACTATCCCCCACCCCGGGGACTACACATCACTATCCGGCCCCCAGGGACTACACATCACTATCCCCCACCCCGGGGACTACACATCACTATCCCCCACCCCGGGGACTACACATCACTATCCCCCACCCCGGGGACTACACATCACTATCCGGCCCCCAGGGACTACACATCACTATCCCCCACCCCGGGGACTACACATCACTATCCCCCACCCCTGGGACTACACATCACTATCCCCCACCCCGGGGACTACACATCACTATCCCCCACCCCGGGGACTACACATCACTATCCGGCCCCCAGGGACTACACATCACTATCCCCCACCCCGGGGACTACACATCACTATCCCCCACCCCGGGGACTACACATCACTATCCCCCACCCCGGGGACTACACATCACTATCCCCCACCCCGGGGACTACACATCACTATCCCCCACCCCGGGGACTACACATCACTATCCCCCACCCCGGGGACTACACATCACTATCCCCCACCCCGGGGACTACACATCACTATCCGGCCCCCAGGGACTACACATCACTATCCCCCACCCCGGGGACTACACATCACTATCCCCCACCCCGGGGACTACACATCACTATCCCCCACCCCGGGGACTACACATCACTATCCGGCCCCCAGGGACTACACATCACTATCCCCCACCCCGGGGACTACACATCACTATCCCCCACCCCGGGGACTACACATCACTATCCCCCACCCCGGGGACTACACATCACTATCCCCCACCCCGGGGACTACACATCACTATCCGGCCCCCAGGGACTACACATCACTATCCCCCACCCCGGGGACTACACATCACTATCCCCCACCCCGGGGACTACACATCACTATCCCCCACCCCGGGGACTACACATCACTATCCCCCACCCCGGGGACTACACATCACTATCCGGCCCCCCGGGGACTACACATCACTATCCCCCACCCCGGGGACTACACATCACTATCCGGCCCCCCGGGGACTACACATCACTATCCCCCACCCCGGGGACTACACATCACTATCCCCCACCCCGGGGACTACACATCACTATCCCCCACCCCGGGGACTACACATCACTATCCCCCACCCCGGGGACTACACATCACTATCCGGCCCCCGGGGACTACACATCACTATCCCCCACCCCGGGGACTACACATCACTATCCCCCACCCCGGGGACTACACATCACTATCCCCCACCCCGGGGACTACACATCACTATCCCCCACCCCGGGGACTACACATCACTATCCCCCACCCCGGGGACTACACATCACTATCCGGCCCCCGGGGACTACACATCACTATCCCCCACCCCGGGGACTACACATCACTATCCCCCACCCCGGGGACTACACATCACTATCCCCCACCCCGGGGACTACACATCACTATCCCCCACCCCGGGGACTACACATCACTCTCCCCCACCCCGGGGACTACACATCACTATCCCCCACCCCGGGGACTACACATCACTATCCGGCCCCCAGGGACTACACATCACTATCCCCCACCCCGGGGACTACACATCACTATCCCCCACCCCGGGGACTACACATCACTATCCCCCACCCCGGGGACTACACATCACTATCCCCCACCCCGGGGACTACACATCACTATCCCCCACCCCGGGGACTACACATCACTATCCGCCCCCCAGGGACTACACATCACTATCCCCCACCCCGGGGACTACACATCACTATCCCCCACCCCGGGGACTACACATCACTATCCCCCACCCCGGGGACTACACATCACTATCCCCCACCCCGGGGACTACACATCACTATCCGGCCCCCCGGGGACTACACATCACTATCCCCCACCCCGGGGACTACACATCACTATCCGGCCCCCCGGGGACTACACATCACTATCCCCCACCCCGGGGACTACACATCACTATCCCCCACCCCGGGGACTACACATCACTATCCCCCACCCCGGGGACTACACATCACTATCCCCCACCCCGGGGACTACACATCACTATCCGGCCCCCGGGGACTACACATCACTATCCCCCACCCCGGGGACTACACATCACTATCCCCCACCCCGGGGACTACACATCACTATCCCCCACCCCGGGGACTACACATCACTATCCCCCACCTCGGGGACTACACATCACTATCCCCCACCCCGGGGACTACACATCACTATCCCCCACCTCGGGGACTACACATCACTATCCCCCACCCCGGGGACTACACATCACTATCCCCCACCCGGGGACTACACATCACTATCCGGCCCCCGGGGAGCTGAGGTAACAGGCCAAGGTCAGGACAGGTGGAGCTGAGGTAACAGGCGGAGGTCAGGACAGGTGGAGCTGAGGTAACAGGCGGAGGTCAGGACAGGTGGAGCTGAGGTAACAGGCGGAGGTCAGGACAGGTGGAGCTGAGGTAACAGGCGGAGGTCAGGACAGGTGGAGCTGAGGTAACAGGCGGAGGTCAGGACAGGTGGAGCTGAGGTAACAGGCCAAGGTCAGGACAGGCAGCAAGTGATGAGCCTGATCTGGCGACTACTGGGTCAGATCTATAACAGGACTGCAGCAGCTCTGGGGACTATGGAACCTTATTGCTCAGACAAGGACACCACAGGAAGAGTCCCTGTATCTCTGTACTGTGGTGCCGGGTGGCGATGCCTTAGGTTCTCGTAGTGTAGTGTCGGTCCACGTCTCTCTCTGCTGTGTCTGTTCCGCTCCTGGTTCTCGCTAATAATCCGGAGTCCTGTATAAATACTCTGGTGGGATTTATCATTGCGTTTCTTCTCTCTTGTAACCCGCGCTTGCTCTGTTTTTTCCTGGCAGGATACTTGTGACGGAGGAATCGCAGTGTGACCCCGCCGATTGATGCCCCCTAGAAGCCGTGAACGTCAGAGCTCATAAGTTATCAGCAGGTGAGTGCCTGACACAGGGACATAGGTAATAAGCTTCAGCCTACAGAAACCTACAGTGCTGCCCATCACAGGGAGAAAGTTCCTTCCTGACTCCAATGGCGATCAGAGTAATCCCTGGATCAGCCGGCGATCACATGTCATCTACTGTCCATAACCTGATCCAGTGTGCCGGCCAGGTCATAGGGACTCTCACAATCCTCTCTACAGGCCACAGTGGATCCCGCAGCAGGTGTTATGGACCGCCATGAGGGGAGTCACCGGGGGGAGAGGGCTCAGGCCTCTTCTTCCTTGGTGTCTGGATGACGTGTCACATTATAGTGGGAAAATCCACTGCACACAACAAAGAAGCTGGTTATTAGTATCAGAATGCCGCCCTTCACCGCGCTGACCTCATGCCTGTCATCGGGACTTTTCCTGGGTGTCAGCTGGTTTATGGGCTTTTATTGGAGTGGCACCATGTGAAGGATTTCACTTCCTTTCTCCTGCTAAAACGGATCAGTTTGGGTAAATTATGTGAATGATTATGTGATCAATAAAAGGGGTTGTGGGGATAGGTCCGGACACTCCCATTGAGATAGCGCCTGTGCCCTGATCCCGGCTGACATGGGTCCACAGCCACCCAATCCTCCGCTGCTGCGTATTCTAATTGGACACCTTCTATTGGCGGAAATTGCACCAAAATCCAGCAGCAAAAATCTGGTGTAACTTTGGAGCACATTGGGGCATTTCAGGCTGCACCATTTTATAAGACCTAGAAGACATAATAAACATGCTAAACCTCATATGTGGCAGACTAATAGGTGTACATCTAGTCCAGGGTGTTACCTTGTGTGTGGACGGCCGCTCTGGGGTCATACTCCTCGCTCGTGTATGGCCCAGATTTACCAATGTGTCTCTGCCAGAATTTTGGCAAAAAAAGTGGCGCATGGGAATTTTCTCCACAATTATTGTGCATTTTAGATATATTTCCACCTCTTTCAGAAACGTTTCCACCTGATCAATAAGGGGCGTGGTCTATTTTGCACAAAAAAACAGAAATAGTAATAGATGGTGTAAACTTTGCACCAAAAAACTAGAGAGTCTGTAAGTGCGACAGATTTATCAAACAGCCTGATCCGACACATTTACAGACTGTCTAGTCTAAGTTTGCACTTACAGTTTTAGTAAATGTGATCAATGTGTGCACTTTATGGCAGCTGGAAAGAATACAAAGTTACACAGCTTGTCATGCTGCCCCCCTAATAAAGAGACGGACAGGCTGTTTCTGTCTTATAGTTTAGTGGAAGTTGCATATTGAAGCTGGTGGTGTGTGCCCAGCCCTATGACAGGTGTGTGCCCAGCACTATGACAGGTGTGTGCCCAGCCCTATGACAGGTGTGTGCCCAGCACTATGACAGGTGTGTGCCCAGCACTATGACAGGTGTGTGCCCAGCACTATGACAGGTGTGTGCCCAGCACTATGACAGGTGTGTGCCCAGCACTATGACAGGTGTGTGCCCAGCCCTATGACAGGTGTGTGCCCAGCACTATGACAGGTGTGTGCCCAGCCCTATGACAGGTGTGTGCCCAGCACTATGACAGGTGTGTGCCCAGCCCTATGACAGGTGTGTTCCCAGTACTATGACAGGTGTGTGCCCAGCCCTATGACAGGTGTGTGCCCAGCACTATGACAGGTGTGTGCCCAGCACTATGACAGGTGTGTGCCCAGCACTATGACAGGTGTGTGCCCAGCACTATGACAGGTGTGTGCCCAGCACTATGACAGGTGTGTGCCCAGTACCATGACAGGTGTGTGCCCAGCACTATGACAGGTGTGTTCCCAGTACTATGACAGGTGTGTGCCCAGCACTATGACAGGTGTGTGCCCAGCACTATGACAGGTGTGTTCCCAGTACTATGACAGGTGTGTGCCCAGCCCTATGACAGGTGTGTGCCCAGCCCTATGACAGGTGTGTGGCCAGTACTATGACAGGTGTGTGCCCAGCCCTATGACAGGTGTGTGCCCAGCACTATGACAGGTGTGTGCCCAGCACTATGACAGGTGTGTGCCCAGTACTATGACAGGTGTGTGCCCAGCACTATGACAGGTGTGTGCCCAGCACTATGACAGGTGTATGCTCAGCGCTATGACAGGTGTGTGCCCAGCACCATGACAGGTGTGTGCCCAGCACTATGACAGGTGTGTGCCCAGCACTATAACAGGTGTGTCCGGTGCATTTATTAGGTGCTGCCACTGCCCTCCCCCCCGATCAATGATTAACAGGTTTGTCAGTGTGGATAAGGTTCACACCATCACCATATGGCCCTGTCCATGTGTCTATATCACCACCACAAGTGCCGGTCCGAGCACATCTCTCATCACCAGAGCTGACGGCTGTATCTCCGGATCAGGAGGGAGACCTGGTGTGATCAGTCATTTTTTACATGGCTAAAGACAAGTCAAAACTTACTGGAAATGACAGTAAAACTTAAAGCTTTATTAACACTTAACTGGAAAATCCCTTTAAATGCTAGGAAAAGGGAGTAAAGCAGATGGACACATTCTTCATCTGTGATTTATCCCTACGGGGCAAAGCAACCAGGAACTTCCCCCATACATTAATATTTACTCGTCACTTAGTGTCTGCATGCACACAGCCGCTGAGCACGTCCTGGCAGCCATGAGTCCACTCGCCTCATCCTCATGTAGATCCAGACCACCGTGACACCGCCTGTGGTGGGAGACGGCTGGCAGGAACCTTCTTCTAGTGGCCTGCGGTTACTGCCGGAGCTGCGCTCATACACGTGGGAGGAATGGCTGCTGCACTCACTCAGGCTTTTCTCTGTTTTATTTCCATCAATTGTGGTTAGTTTTGTAATTTTACAATATGCCAGAAGTGGGAGGCTGCCGCCTGTGACTTACGTGAAGCAAAGAAAAAATATTTTCTGGTTTATTCTCTACGATTATCGTTCTCCAACTTATGTTTTCAACAGAGAGAGTCCTCTGAGAGTCATGTCCTGACCAAATGGGTTTCTAGCCTTCAAACAACCCATGTGTAATGCTGGAGGGTGCTAACCACTTTGATACTCTAAAGGCTAGACACGTGTGACATGTTCTGATGTTGCGATCACTGTTGCACCTCCATGTCGACTGGTCAGAGCTTCAGGTTCTGGTAACAGCAGGATGACAAATCAGCTGAATACCGGCACGGGTTCAGTGTCGGCAGTCCATGAACAGGAGCGTCAGCGAGGTGCACAAGGGTCAGGCACATGTCAGATATGGGATTGCAGGTCCGCAACGTCACGCGTTCACTATGGCAGAACCACAATACTGCTCAGGCATAGGTGTGCGGGCAATACAGTGGTAAATAGGTAGTTGTTTGTTAACCCCTTTCGCTTGTGCAGTGCTCTAGAATCAAGGGCGCTTTATAAATAATAATAATAATAATAATAATAATGTCACACAGGGATGTGTGAACTTAAAGAGGCTATCCATGACTGAAAAAAAACACAGCTACTTTCTTGCGTGTATGTGTGTTATTATGGGGGCACCCCTGGAACTGCAGCCCTGAAGGAGGAAACCCAGACTGGGTGGGGTGGAGGCAGAACAGGGAGCAAAATGCACGATTCACCACAATCTACACAGCCAGCAGAAGGTGGAAGTCATCAAGTCCATAGTGATATGTTGCTAGGGTATATGGGAAGAGGCGGCAAACGCCGGCAGGGTTCTGGAACCTTGTTCTGGGCGCAGGAAGTACAGTCTGATACAAAGTCTCAGATATGCCTGGGTAGGGTTGGCCACAAATAGTGGGGGATATGCAGGGCAAGAGTTTTACGGTACTCAGGGTGACCAACACACCTACAACTATGTCCCCAAGTCAGTATTTTCTCCTTGGCAGAAGGGATGAAGGTGTCCATTTCTTGGCCTGTTTGGTCAGGGCAGATATCTTTGAATTCATTGTGTTGTTGATGTGTAAAAGTGGTAAGGAGGGATTTTCGGATAAACATTTTCCAAGCTTTGTGTCTAGATGATTTTCCTACAGCCGCTGCACACCAAGCTGTACATGCCTCCAATGAGGGGGGACAGGCCAAACTGCATGGCAAGTGTTAGGCATCTTCCAACCATTGCTCCCACAGATTTGCATCTGATTGTAGGCTCACGCAATCCAAAAGTCTGGGCTCTGGTCACTAGTCTGGAGATCAGCATCATGGGGGCTTATTGTGCTCTAATGTTAAATATCAAGTTGGAAAAGTTTACTTCAAGATACAGGAATACGCAGGAGATACAGGAGTAACCGCTCATACGAACCAGGTGACAGGCTATTTGCTACTCCTCCGGATTAAGGGCTTTTAGGTTCTTTTACCAAACATATAAAGTCTACATTATCCCATGTTGTCATGTTTATGGGTCATATATTCGATTTCCAGTTCTAGGCGTCTAGTAGTCTGAGGGAAGTGCCATAATTTCTATCAAGTCATAAAATATATCATGCAAGGTCACTGACTTATATACGTATATGAGGTATATAACCTATATCACTGCGCATATATCTAATAATGTTTACTTCATGCTTTTCTCAGAGAGACGTCACTTTATGCTAAGCTCACCAGACAAAAATCGTCATTTAATTTAGTATGACTCGGCCTCTGGCCTCGATAACCTGTGGCATTGGTCGGGAAGTACCTTCATTCACTAACTGCAGCAATTCTTGGCAGGTTTGGAAGGGATTATGATCCACAAGCCATTAAAGTCATCTCTGATCCCTCTCAGTTGGGATCCTCTTCCAACCACAATGCTGATGTGTTTCGCGGCCACGTGTATCACACCACTGTATGTAGACATGGACAGTCCACTGCGAAACACCATGAAATCCAGCAACTTCACTCACAGTATGGCCATGGGCACGGCCAAACATGATTGCCCCTTTCTGCCACTCTGTCACATCCTTACATTTACCCTGGTTTATGTACAGTTACTGTTTGAAACAAATGGTCTCACTGGTCTCACTTTTCCATAAAGAAGAATCCAGCTCCAGCCAGCAAAGTAAACTTCTCAATAAACCTCCTTCAGGTTCTGTCTTTAAAGGGGTACCCAGGGTAAGAAAATCATGGCCACTTTGGGTGTGGGGTTGTGCAATCCACTGAAGAATTGAGCTGAATTGTAATGCCACACATAACTTGGGGACAGGGTGGTGCTGTTTTTTTCCTAATCTTGAATAATCCCTTTTATACATTCAGGCAGGGGTAGTGGATAGCCCCTTCCATGAGATGTCCCAGGTAAAAGATCAGATGGAGCAGCAGCGTCTCAGCCTTCTTTTTGCGTGTGGCGTGTTAGCGGCATTTTGTGGAGATAGGCCTAACAGTCTCTGGCAAAGGGGGTGAGAAACTATAGGAACCTCCGACAGGCAGGTGAGAAGACAATGAGAACCCTATGGAAGAGAACCCACAACCAGAGGCCAAACTCAAGGAAACAGGATTGGTGAAGTCTGGCTGACTGTAGAGGGAGATCTCCTCTGTAGAAGGCTGACCTGAAGCTGTAGAGGTGTCGTGACAAACAGGATAGGCCCGGGGAGTGATAGTCCTTGAATAATTGTCACTACCAGATGGATGGTTGGCAGCTGGGACTGGGTAGCCAACTTCTTAGTAGCATCAGAGTCCAGGAAGGAAGAGAAGAAGATTCAGTCCCCTATAGTAAGGGTCATGGGTGCCTATTTCTTAGGGGAGCAGTCTATTTATTTTCACCTCCAGTTGTTTCTGGGAGAAAATTGTTGTTTTTTTGTCCATTTTTGTGTCGGTTTAGTGTACCAACCTTATAAATAACGTCACACGCCACAATAAAAAAAAAAACCTGACAAACCTGTCATTTTTGGCCAAAAAGCTGTCAAGTGGGCGTGTCATGGGTGTGTCCTTTAAAACCCGGCACAACCGACAGATTTATTAACCAAAGAGTCATTTTTTTTGGGTTTCCTATTCTAAGTACCAACCGCTTCTAGTTGTCTAGATTTACAAAGGGCGTAGATGTCGCAGGCAGTTGTATAGGCTCCGCTTTCATTGTACTCCTTTCTGTGATGATAAGGAGGACATTGTTCAAAGTGATCTGAGCAAAGCAGGAAGAATGGAAACTGCAAGATGTCAGGGTAACGTTATATAGATTGTAAGCTCTTGTGGTCAGGGCCCTCATTTTAAACTACAAATGGTAAATTGGGAGATTGGGAAAACATCAGCAAAATTCTTAAAAAATATGTGTAACGTAAAGAAGTTTTCGTTGTCTGATTCCTTTAATGGTTACGCCATCAGTTTGTTGTCCCCCATTCATGTACATGTAGGCAGTTTGCCAGTAGTTCGCCTCTTGTCCTATAGCAGAAGACTACAAGCTGTCACTTCTGTCAGTAAGGGCCGATATGTTGTGTAGGTACAATGGAGATTGTGTTACAGGGGATAAGACTCCACAAGACCTGCGCATTAAGATGGCGGCTGACGGGATTACCTGGACGCGTATATATTATGTGTGTAAGGTGTGCCCATGGAGTTCAGGATTACATTACTTGAACAGCCTTGAGTACTGGAAACTTTACCCCACTTCTTAGAAGTTTAGAGAATGGGACGGAAACTCCGGCTCCCTCTTCTGATGTCTGGCACAATGTTCCCTACAGCTGAACAAATAGAATGGTATTATTAGACCTGATTCCCAGATATACAGTGACCCCATCCAGGGAGCGGCAAAAGGCGACAAAGAAAGTAAAACATCCCCGTAGACTGACACTGTAAGTAATACAAACCTCCATTGAAGTCTACCATCCATTCCCCCATACAGTGCAGAGCCGTGCTACAGGGGGAGGACGCTAAGGTCTTGGCACTTCATGCAATGAAAACAGCCTCCAGCTTCAGAGGTCTCTGACCTAACTTGCTAAGATATTTTCCCGCATGTTGTCACATATATGTGTTCACAAACAGAATGAATAGGACAATTATTTGAAAGCACTTAGATTGCTGTATAGGAAATGGGAAGAGAAATAGATGATTCCGCTACTAAAGGAAGAATGCCAGTGACTATGTTGTATTCATTTGCCTCTTAGTTACTTGTGTTAAAATGACTGTTTCTTGTAGTCACTTGTAGTACCCCTTTATACCACTATGTGGCAAGTTCATAAATTGATGTTACTCCGTACTCTTGAGGGTACTCCGAGCAAACATAATAAACCAGAGAGGGCAGGGGGTGGTAAAAACATAACAATCAAGTAATACTTACCCGTCCTGGTGCCCCTACAGCCGCAGCTTCACCGGTCATGATCACTCTCTGGTTTCCTGTATCTCCCAGTTCCCGTGCTATCACCTGCTCAGCCAGTCACTGATTGGCTGAGCGGGCATTTTTCAACAGAAGACAAGTGGATGAAGGTGATCAGCGACGCTGCATGGCAGGGGCACCAGCACAGGTAAGTATCATTTGATACCAGTATGTTAGGCTAATCTGTAAATCAGTGCCTAACCCAATAGTGGCCATGAAATATAAATAGGGATATTTTGGTTTGGCCCCTATCCCAGTCTTGTTTCAATATTGTGATGGGTCTGACATTGGTTTACAGGGTGACATGGACTGATCTGCAGTACTCCAACCACATACCTATAAATCAGATGTGTTGTGTCAGACATGGATAGTTGTCACTGCTGTGATCCCTCACAATCCCCAAGGTATCTTCTGATGGCAGTGCTTGGCTTTCCTATTGTCCTATTACATGGGGTGATTATCTGCCACGTCAGGCACATATTGCACCGTGTAATAAAGACAACGATCAACCAAGGAGCCGATCATCTGCTGATCATTGTATTTCAACCTGTTTGAGAATCGCCTGCCGGTCGGCATTGCTCTGTGTGGTATCGGCTGATGGATGATGAAAGTATATAGAGAATAATAAACCTGCGGCTTACCTCTCCCCGCCCATCCTCCTGGCCTGTTAGTCAATCACTGACCAAGATGGGGCTGAGCTGCGGCCAGTGACTGGCTGAGCAGTCTACAGAGATGGAGTCCGGAAGTATCAGAAGAGGCTCGGTGAGCGGGAAACAAGCCAGGAGAACACCGGAGGAGTGTGGAGAGGTAAGTAACAGCTTTATTCTCTATACAGGCCAGAATACCCCTTTAAAGCAAGGGCCATGAAATAGGCTCTGTAAGCATGGGCTGCTCTAGCAGATTCGGGCTTACTTATTCAGCATATCGGGCTGTGTATTACGGCTAATACTTATTGTAGTGAAAAATGGCCTCCTAGCTGGGTGGACCTCTCCGAAAACCCAATCTACATAGTGTCATGGTGCGTTTTCCCCTATGATGAGACAGAAG
Organism: Dendropsophus ebraccatus; assembly: GCA_027789725.1. Lineage (NCBI taxonomy): Eukaryota > Metazoa > Chordata > Amphibia > Anura > Hylidae > Dendropsophus > Dendropsophus ebraccatus. Next base: position 277,742 of record JAQFWZ010000114.1, on the reverse strand, counting down.
TGTTTTGCTTTGCCTCCCTCGGCCTTCCAGGGAACCAGATTGCACAATGAGTGTGATTGCGACTCAATTAGGCAGTTTTTTTATTTCTTCCTTAATGAGGTAATTCTGGAAATAATTATCGCTCACTTTCAAAGACCAACTTTTTTTTTAGATTATCTTACCATGACTAACCGGTGTATTATAGGGATTGTTTCTGGAGGAAATAATGTGCCAGTGAAAATCCCCATGAACACCAGGAAGGCAGTCTTCACGTGAAGAAGTTGTGGACCAGAAAATGAAACCTTAATTTAATGAGAAAGATTACGTTTTAGAAGGGTATGTCCATGATGCCAAAATCTTTTCCTGTCATCGGCGTGCACCAGCTCCACAGGGAAATGAGTTATGGTGTCACTAATGTGTAACATAAAGCCAGTGGGGACCCGCTGCGCTATTCAACCAGTTGCATTTCACTGCAGGAATGCAACAATGCTTAGGCAAGGAGGGGCAGGTGAAAACAAGCTGCCTCTAAAAATCCAGCATTTAGTCACATGCACATCCTAGTGGCCAGAGGCCCCATCGCAGCAGGGACCAGGAGAATAGGCATACTTCTGCAGCACATTGCACTGCTATATCTAGGATGCCAGGCTCCCGCACGCAGACATGGTTTACAGCACCTATGTTACCAATCTGACAGACAGAGCCCTACTTGTCTAACATAGAGGTTTACCTGGACTTCGCACATATTCAGTACAGACCAAAAGTTTGGAAACACCTTCTCGTTCAAAGAGTTTCCTGTATTTTCATGTCTATGAAAATTTAGATTCACACTGAAGGCTTCAAAGCTATAAATTATCACATGTGGAATTATATAGTTATCATGTGGGATTATTTACTGAACAAAAAAGTGTGAAACAACTGAAAATCTGTCTTATATTCTAGGTTCTTCACAGTAGCCGCCTATTGCTGTGATTCCTGCTTTGCACACTCTTGGCATTCTCATGATGAGCTTATAGTCACCGGAAATGGTTTTCCAACAGTCTTGATGGAGTTCCCAGAGATGCTCAGCACTTGTTGGCCCTTTTGCCTTCACTCTGCGGTCCAGCGCACCCCAAACCATCTCATGGCCCCCCCATCACTCTCTTGGTCAGATAGCCCTTACACAGCCTGGAGGGGTTTGGGGTCATTGTCCTGTTGAAAAATAAACGATGGTCCAACTAAACGCAAACCAGATGGAATAGCGGCCGCTGCAAGATGCTGTGGTAGCCAGGCTGGGTCAGTATGCCTTCAATTTTGAATAAATCCCCAACAGTGTTGTCAGCAAAGCCTCCCCCCCCCCCCCCACACACACACACAATCACACCTCCTCCTCCTCCTCCTCCTCCTGCTTCACGGTGGCAACCAGGCATGTTCACCATTCACCTTTAGGTTACAAACCCACTTGCCGGATCTGCAGCGAGTCTCCTTGCTGCGTTTTTGCAGGGAGACTCGCTGCAGATCCTGGCCCTATACTTTCAATAGCAGAGAAACTCGCAGCAGGGATGTACATTCCTGCTGCGATTTTGTCTGCAGCCCGCCCCATTAACCCCCCGGCCGCCGGACATTATACATTACCCGGTCCCTGCTCCTGCTTGCTTCGGGGCTCCCGGTGTCTTCACGGGCCGGAACGTGCCGGGAGCCGCTGAAGCAAGCAGGAGCCGGGATCAGGTAATGTATATCCTGGCCGCCCCCCTGCAGCCCCGATCGCCCCCAGCCCCCGGCCGCACGATCGCCCCCAGCCCCCGGCCGCACGATCGCCCCCAGCCCCCGGACGCACGATCGCCCCCAGCCCTGCAGCCCCCGGCCGCACGATCGCCCACAGCCCCCGGCCGCACGATCGCCCCCGGCCGCACGATTGCCTGCAGCCCCCGGCCGTGCGGCCGGGGGCTGCGGGGCGATCGTGCGGACGGGGGCTGCGGGGCTGGGGGCGATCGTGCGGCCGGGGGCTGCGGGCGATCGTGCGGCTGGGGGCTGGGGGCGATCGTGCGTCCGGGGGCTGGGGGCGATCGTGCGGCCGGGGGCTGGGGGCGATCGTGCGGCCGGGGGCTGGGGGCGATCGGGGCTGCAGGGGGGCGGCCAGGATATACATTACCTGATCCCGGCTCCTGCTTGCTTCAGCGGCTCCCGGCACGTTCCGGCCCGTGAAGACACCGGGAGCCCCGAAGCAAGCAGGAGCAGGGACCGGGTAATGTATAATGTCCGGCGGCCGGGGGGTTAATGGGGCGGGCTGCAGACAAAATTGCAGCAGGAATGTACATCCCTGCTGCGAGTTTCTCTGCTATTGAAAGTATAGGGCCAGGATCTGCAGCGAGTCTCCCTGCAAAAACGCAGCAAGGAGACTCGCTGCAGATCCGGCAAGTGGGTTTGTAACCTTACTGCGTCCCACAAAGACACGGTGGGTGGAGCCAAAGATCTCAGATTTGGACTCATAAGACCAAAAGCGCAGATTTCCACTGGTCTCATGTCCATTCCTGGTGTTCTTTACCCAAACAAGTCTCTTCTGCTTGTTGCCCGTCCTCAGCAGTGGTTTCCTAGCAGCTATTTTACCATGACGGCTGCTGCACAGAGTCTCCTCTTACCAGTTGTTGTAGAGATGTCTCTGCTGCTGCACAGAGTCTCCTCTTACCAGTTGTTGTAGAGATGTCTCTGCTGCTGCACAGTCTCCTCTTACCAGTTGTTGTAGAGATGTCTCTGCTGCTGCACAGTCTCCTCTTACCAGTTGTTGTAGAGATGTCTCTGCTGCTGCACAGTCTCCTCTTACCAGTTGTTGTAGAGATGTCTCTGCTGCACAGTCTCCTCTTACCAGTTGTTGTAGAGATGTCTCTGCTGCACAGTCTCCTCTTACCAGTTGTTGTAGAGATGTCTCTGCTGCTGCACAGTCTCCTTCTACCAGTTGTTGTAGAGATGTCTCTGCTGCTGCACAGTCTCCTCTTACCAGTTGTTGTAGAGATGTCTCTGCTGCTGCTGCACAGTCTCCTCTTACCAGTTGTTGTAGAGATGTCTCTGCTGCACAGTCTCCTCTTACCAGTTGTTGTAGAGATGTCTCTGCTGCTGCACAGTCTCCTCTTACCAGTTGTTGTAGAGATGTCTCTGCTGCTGCACAGTCTCCTCTTACCAGTTGTTGTAGAGATGTCTCTGCTGCTGCTGCACAGTCTCCTCTTACCAGTTGTTGTAGAGATGTCTCTGCTGCTGCACAGTCTCCTCTTACCAGTTGTTGTAGAGATGTCTCTGCTGCTGCTGCACAGTCTCCTCTTACCAGTTGTTGTAGAGATGTCTCTGCTGCTGCACAGTCTCCTCTTACCAGTTGTTGTAGAGATGTCTCTGCTGCTGCTGCACAGTCTCCTCTTACCAGTTGTTGTAGAGATGTCTCTGCTGCTGCACAGTCTCCCTCTACCAGTTGTTGTAGAGATGTCTCTGCTGCTGCACAGTCTCCTCTTACCAGTTGTTGTAGAGATGTCTCTGCTGCACAGTCTCCTCTTACCAGTTGTTGTAGAGATGTCTCTGCTGCTGCACAGTCTCATCTCACCAGTTGTTGTAGAGATGTCTCTGCTGCACAGTCTCCTCTTACCAGTTGTTGTAGAGATGTCTCTGCTGCACAGTCTCCTCTTACCAGTTGTTGTAGAGATGTCTCTGCTGCTGCACAGTCTCCTCTTACCAGTTGTTGTAGAGATGTCTCTGCTGCTGCACAGTCTCCTCTTACCTGTTGTTGTAGAGATGTCTCTGCTGCACAGTCTCCTCTTACCAGTTGTTGTAGAGATGTCTCTGCTGCACAGTCTCCTCTTACCAGTTGTTGTAGAGATGTCTCTGCTGCTGCACAGTCTCCTCTTACCAGTTGTTGTAGAGATGTCTCTGCTGCTGCACAGTCTCCTCTTACCAGTTGTTGTAGAGATGTCTCTGCTGCACAGTCTCCTCTTACCAGTTGTTGTAGAGATGTCTCTGCTGCACAGTCTCCTCTTACCAGTTGTTGTAGAGATGTCTCTGCTGCTGCACAGTCTCCTCTTACCAGTTGTTGTAGAGATGTCTCTGCTGCTGCACAGTCTCCTCTTACCAGTTGTTGTAGAGATGTCTCTGCTGCTGCACAGTCTCCTCTTACCAGTTGTTGTACAGATGTCTCTGCTGCTGCACAGTCTCCTCTTACCAGTTGTTGTAGAGATGTCTCTGCTGCTGCACAGTCTCCTCTTACCAGTTGTTGTAGAGATGTCTCTGCTGCTGCTGCACAGTCTCCTCTTACCAGTTGTTGTAGAGATGTCTCTGCTGCACAGTCTCCTCTTACCAGTTGTTGTAGAGATGTCTCTGCTGCACAGTCTCCTCTTACCAGTTGTTGTAGAGATGTCTCTGCTGCTGCACAGTCTCCTCTTACCAGTTGTTGTAGAGATGTCTCTGCTGCTGCTGCACAGTCTCCTCTTACCAGTTGTTGTAGAGATGTCTCTGCTGCACAGTCTCCTCTACCAGTTGTTTGTAGAGATGTCTCTGCTGCTGCACAGTCTCCTCTTACCAGTTGTTGTAGAGATGTCTCTGCTGCTGCTCACAGTCTCCTCTTACCAGTTGTTGTAGAGATGTCTCTGCTGCTGCACAGTCTCCTCTTACCAGTTGTTGTAGAGATGTCTCTGCTGCTGCCCAGTCTCCTCTTACCAGTTGTTGTAGAGATGTCTCTGCTGCAGCAGTCTCCTCTTACCAGTTGTTGTAGAGATGTCTCTGCTGCTGGCACAGTCTCCTCTTACCAGTTGTTGTAGAGATGTCTCTGCTGCTGCACAGTCTCCTCTTACCAGTTGTTGTAGAGATGTCTCTGCTGCTGCACAGTCTCCTCTTACCAGTTGTTGTAGAGATGTCTCTGCTGCACAGTCTCCTCTTACCAGTTGTTGTAGAGATGTCTCTGCTGCACAGTCTCCTCTTACCAGTTGTTGTAGAGATGTCTCTGCTGCTGCACAGTCTCCTCTTACCAGTTGTTGTAGAGATGTCTCTGGCTGCACAGTCTCCTCTTACCAGTTGTTGTAGAGATGTCTCTGCTGCTGCTGCACAGTCTCCTCTTACCAGTTGTTGTAGAGATGTCTCTGCTGCACAGTCTCCTCTTACCAGTTGGTTGTAGAGATGTCTCTGCTGCTGCTGCACAGTCTCCTCTTACCAGTTGTTGTAGAGATGTCTCTGCTGCTGCACAGTCTCCTCTTACCAGTTGTTGTAGAGATGTCTCTGCTGCTGCACAGTCTCCTCTTACCAGTTGTTGTAGAGATGTCTCTGCTGCACAGTCTCCTCTTACCAGTTGTAGAGATGTCTCTGCTGCTGCACAGTCTCCTCTTACCAGTTGTTGTAGAGATGTCTCTGCTGCTGCACAGTCTCCTCTTACCAGTTGTAGAGATGTCTCTGCTGCTGCACAGTCTCCTCTTACCAGTTGTTGTAGAGATGTCTCTGCTGCTGCACAGTCTCCTCTTACCAGTTGTTGTAGAGATGTCTCTGCTGCTGCACAGTCTCCTCTTACCAGTTGTTGTAGAGATGTCTCTGCTGCTGCACAGTCTCCTCTTACCAGTTGTTGTAGAGATGTCTCTGCTGCTGCACAGAGTCTCCTCTTACCAGTTGTTGTAGAGATGTCTCTGCTGCACAGTCTCCTCTTACCAGTTGTTGTAGAGATGTCTCTGCTGCTGCTGCGCAGTCTCCTCTTACCAGTTGTTGTAGAGATGTCTCTGCTGCTGCACAGTCTCCTTCTACCAGTTGTTGTAGAGATGTCTCTGCTGCTGCACAGTCTCCTCTTACCTGTTGTTGTAGAGATGTCTCTGCTGCTGCTGCACAGTCTCCTCTTACCAGTTGTTGTAGAGATGTCTCTGCTGCTGCACAGTCTCCTCTTACCAGTTGTTGTAGAGATGTCTCTGCTGCTGCACAGTCTCCTCTTACCAGTTGTTGTAGAGATGTCTCTGCTGCTGCACAGTCTCCTCTTACCAGTTGTTGTAGAGATGTCTCTGCTGCACAGTCTCCTCTTACCAGTTGTTGTAGAGATGTCTCTGCTGCTGCTGCACAGTCTCCTCTTACCAGTTGTTGTAGAGATGTCTCTGCTGCACAGTCTCCTCTTACCAGTTGTTGTAGAGATGTCTCTGCTGCTGCTGCACAGTCTCCTCTTACCAGTTGTTGTAGAGATGTCTCTGCTGCTGCTGCACAGTCTCCTCTTACCAGTTGGTGTAGAGATGTCTCTGCTGCACAGTCTCCTCTTACCAGTTGTTGTAGAGATGTCTCTGCTGCACAGTCTCCTCTCACCAGTTGTTGTAGAGATGTCTCTGCTGCTGCTGCACAGTCTCCTCTTACCAGTTGTTGTAGAGATGTCTCTGCTGCTGCACAGTCTCCTCTTACCAGTTGTTGTAGAGATGTCTCTGCTGCTGCTGCACAGTCTCCTCTTACCAGTTGTTGTAGAGATGTCTCTGCTGCTGCTGCACAGTCTCCTCTTACCAGTTGTTGTAGAGATGTCTCTGCTGCACAGTCTCCTCTTACCAGTTGTTGTAGAGATGTCTCTGCTGCACAGTCTCCTCTTACCAGTTGTTGTAGAGATGTCTCTGCTGCTGCACAGTCTCCTCTTACCAGTTGTTGTAGAGATGTCTCTGCTGCTGCACAGTCTCCTCTTACCAGTTGTTGTAGAGATGTCTCTGCTGCTGCACAGTCTCCTCTTACCAGTTGTTGTAGAGATGTCTCTGCTGCACAGTCTCCTCTTACCAGTTGTTGTAGAGATGTCTCTGCTGGCACAGTCCTCCTCTTACCAGTTGTTGTAGAGATGTCTCTGCTGCTGCACAGTCTCCTCTTACAAGTTGCTGTAGAGATGTCTCTGCTGCTGCACAGTCTCCTCTTACCAGTTGTTGTAGAGATGTCTCTGCTGCAGCACAGTCTCCTCTTACCAGTTGTTGTAGAGATGTCTCTGCTGCTGCTGCACAGTCTCCTCTTACCAGTTGTTGTAGAGATGTCTCTGCTGCAGCACAGTCTCCTCTTACCAGTTGTTGTAGAGATGTCTCTGCTGCAGCACAGTCTCCTCTTACCAGTTGTTGTAGAGATGTCTCTGCTGCTGCTGCACAGTCTCCTCTTACCAGTTGTTGTAGAGATGTCTCTGCTGCTGCACAGTCTCCTCTTACCTAGTTGTTGTAGAGATGTCTCTGCTGCTGCTGCACAGTCTCCTCTTACCAGTTGTTGTAGAGATGTCTCTGCTGCTGCACAGTCTCCTCTTACAGTTGTTGTAGAGATGTCTCTCTGCTGCTGCACAGTCTCCTCTTACCAGTTGTTGTAGAGATGTCTCTGCTGCTCTGCACAGTCTCCTCTTACCAGTTGTTGTAGAGATGTCTCTGCTGCTGCACAGTCTCCTCTTACCAGTTGTTGTAGAGATGTCTCTGCTGCTGCTGCACAGTCTCCTCTTACCAGTTGTTGTAGAGATGTCTCTGCTGCTGCACAGTCTCCTCTTACCAGTTGTTGTAGAGATGTCTCTGCTGCTGCTACAGTCTCCTCTTACCAGTTGTTGTAGAGATGTCTCTGCTGCTGCACAGTCTCCTCTTACCAGTTGTTGTAGAGATGTCTCTGCTGCTGCACAGTCTCCTCTTACCAGTTGTTGTAGAGATGTCTCTGCTGCTGCACAGTCTCCTCTTACCAGTTGTTGTAGAGATGTCTCTGCTGCAGCACAGTCTCCTCTTACCAGTTGTTGTAGAGATGTCTCTGCTGCTGCTGCACAGTCTCCTCTTACCAGTTGTTGTAGAGATGTCTCTGCTGCAGCACAGTCTCCTCTTACCAGTTGTGTAGAGATGTCTCTGCTGCTGCACAGTCTCCTCTTACCAGTTTGTAGAGATGTCTCTGCTGCTGCTGCACAGTCTCCTCTTACCAGTTGTGTAGAGATGTCTCTGCTGCACAGTCTCCTCTTACCAGTTGTTGTGGAGATGTCTCTGCTGCTGCACAGTCTCCTCTTACCAGTTGTTGTAGAGATGTCTCTGCTGCTGCTGCACAGTCTCCTCTTACCAGTTGTAGAGATGTCTCTGCAGCACAGTCTCCTCTTACCAGTTGTTGTAGAGATGTCTCTGCTGCACAGTCTCCTCTTACCAGTTGTTGTAGAGATGTCTCTGCTGCACAGTCTCCTCTCACCAGTTGTTGTAGAGATGTCTCTGCTGCTGCTGCACAGTCTCCTCTTACCAGTTGTTGTAGAGATGTCTCTGCTGCTGCACAGTCTCCTCTTACCAGTTGCTGTAGAGATGTCTCTGCTGCTGCACAGTCTCCTCTTACCAGTTGTTGTAGAGATGTCTCTGCTGCAGCACAGTCTCCTCTTACCAGTTGTTGTAGAGATGTCTCTGCTGCTGCACAGTCTCCTCTTACCAGTTGTTGTAGAGATGTCTCTGCTGCTGCACAGTCTCCTCTTACCAGTTGTTGTAGAGATGTCTCTGCTGCTGCACAGTCTCCTCTTACCAGTTGTTGTAGAGATGTCTCTGCTGCTGCTGCACAGTCTCCTCTTACCAGTTGTTGTAGAGATGTCTCTGCTGCTGCACAGTCTCCTCTTACCAGTTGTTGTAGAGATGTCTCTGCTGCTGCACAGTCTCATCTCACCAGTTGTTGTAGAGATGTCTCTGCTGCTGCACAGTCTCCTCTTACCAGTTGTTGTAGAGATGTCTCTGCTGCTGCTGCACAGTCTCCTCTTACCAGTTGTGGTAGAGATGTCTCTGCTGCTGCACAGTCTCCTCTTACCAGTTGTTGTAGAGATGTCTCTGCTGCTGCTGCACAGTCTCCTCTTACCAGTTGTTGTAGAGATGTCTCTGCTGCTCCTGCACAGTCTCCTCTTACCAGTTGTTGTAGAGATGTCTCTGCTGCTGCTGCACAGTCTCCTCTTACCAGTTGTTGTAGAGATGTCTCTGCTGCTGCTGCACAGTCTCCTCTTACCAGTTGTTGTAGAGATGTCTCTGCTGCTGCACAGTCTCCTCTTACCAGTTGTTGTAGAGATGTCTCTGCTGCTGCACAGTCTCCTCTTACCAGTTGTTGTAGAGATGTCTCTGCTGCACAGTCTCCTCTTACCAGTTGTTGTAGAGATGTCTCTGCTGCAGCACAGTCTCCTCTTACCAGTTGTTGTAGAGATGTCTCTGCTGCTGCAGTCTCCTCTTACCAGTTGTTGTAGAGATGTCTCTGCTGCAGCACAGTCTCCTCTTACCAGTTGTTGTAGAGATGTCTCTGCTGCTGCAGTCTCCTCTTACCAGTTGTTGTAGAGATGTCTCTGCTGCAGCACAGTCTCCTCTTACCAGTTGTTGTAGAGATGTCTCTGCTGCTGCTGCACAGTCTCCTCTTACCAGTTGTTGTAGAGATGTCTCTGCTGCAGCACAGTCTCCTCTTACCAGTTGTAGAGATGTCTCTGCTGCTGCACAGTCTCCTCTTACCAGTTGTAGAGATGTCTCTGCTGCTGCTGCACAGTCTCCTCTTACCAGTTGCTGTAGAGATGTCTCTGCTGCACAGTCTCCTCTTACCAGTTGTTGTGGAGATGTCTCTGCTGCTGCACAGTCTCCTCTTACCAGTTGTTGTAGAGATGTCTCTGCTGCTGCTGCACAGTCTCCTCTTACCAGTTGTAGAGATGTCTCTGCAGCACAGTCTCCTCTTACCAGTTGTTGTAGAGATGTCTCTGCTGCTGCTGCACAGTCTCCTCTTACCAGTTGTTGTAGAGATGTCTCTGCTGCTGCTGCACAGTCTCCTCTTACCAGTTGCTGTAGAGATGTCTCTGCTGCACAGTCTCCTCTTACCAGTTGTTGTAGAGATGTCTCTGCTGCTGCTGCACAGTCTCCTCTTACCAGTTGTTGTAGAGATGTCTCTGCTGCTGCACAGTCTCCTCTTACCAGTTGTTGTAGAGATGTCTCTGCTGCTGCACAGTCTCCTCTTACCAGTTGTTGTAGAGATGTCTCTGCTGCTGCTGCACAGTCTCCTCTTACCAGTTGTTGTAGAGATGTCTCTGCTGCTGCACAGTCTCCTCTTACCAGTTGTTGTAGAGATGTCTCTGCTGCTGCACAGTCTCCTCTTACCAGTTGTTGTAGAGATGTCTCTGCTGCTGCTGCACAGTCTCCTCTTACCAGTTGCTGTAGAGATGTCTCTGCTGCTGCAGCACAGTCTCCTCTTACCAGTTGTAGAGATGTCTCTGCTGCTGCTGCACAGTCTCCTCTTACCAGTTGCTGTAGAGATGTCTCTGCTGCACAGTCTCCTCTTACCAGTTGTTGTAGAGATGTCTCTGCTGCACAGTCTCCTCTTACCAGTTGTTGTAGAGATGTCTCTGCTGCTGCTGCACAGTCTCCTCTTACCAGTTGCTGTAGAGATGTCTCTGCTGCACAGTCTCCTCTTACCAGTTGTTGTAGAGATGTCTCTGCTGCTGCACAGTCTCCTCTTACCAGTTGTTGTAGAGATGTCTCTGCTGCTATATCTCTGTGTGTCGGCACTGACCTGGTCTCTGAGCTGCTGTTACCTGTGATCTCTGAGGTCGGTGACTCTGATGATCTTCTCCCCCGCAGCAGAGGTAACCCGTGCTCTTCCTCTCCTGGGCTCCTCATGTCAGTCAGTCTCTTTGTAGCACTTGATGGTTTTTGCACTTGGAGACTTTCCCAGTTTTCCTAGTTTCTCGGACTGACCTTCATTTCTTACAGTAATAACGGCCGCTCGTTTTTCTTCTCTCTGCTGCTTATTTCTTGCCATAATACAAATTCTAACAGTCTATTCAGTAGAACTATCGGCCGTGTATCCACCGGACTGCTGCACAACACAACGGAGGGTCCCGACCCCATTTATAAGGCAAGAAATCCCACTTATTACACCAGACAGGGCCGCACACCTGGGGAGTGACAGGGCCGCACACCCTGGGAGTGACAGGGCCGCACACCCGGGAAATGACAGGCCGCACACCTGGGGAGTGACAGGGCTGCACACCAGGGGAGTGACAGGGCTGCACACCAGGGGAGTGACAGGGCCGCACACCTGGGGAGTGACAGGGCCGCACACCAGGGGAGTGACAGGGCCGCACACCTGGGGAGTGACAGGGCCGCACACCAGGGGAGTGACAGGGCCGCACACCTGGGGAGTGACAGGGCCGCACACCCGGGGAGTGACAGGGCCGCACACCAGGGGAGTGACAGGGCCGCACACCAGGGGAGTGACAGGGCCGCACACCAGGGGAGTGACAAGGCCGCACACCCGGGGAGTGACAGGGCCGCACACCCGGGGAGTGACAGGGCCGCACACCAGGGGAGTGACAGGGCCGCACACCAGGGGAGTGACACACCCGGGGAGTGACAGGGCCGCACCCCCGGGGAGTGACAGGGCCGCACACCAGGGGAGTGACACACCCGGGGAGTGACAGGGCCGCACACCAGGGGAGTGACAGGGACGCACACCCGGGGAGTGACAGGGACGCACACCCGGGGAGTGACAGGGCCGCACACCAGGGGAGTGACAGGGCCGCACACCAGGGGAGTGACAGGGCCGCACACCCGGGGAGTGACAGGGCCGCACACCTGGGGAGTGACAGGGCCGCACACCAGGGGAGTGACAGGGCCGCACACCCGGGGAGTGACAGGGACGCACACCCGGGGAGTGACAGGGCCGCACACCAGGGGAGTGACAGGGCCGCACACCAGGGGAGTGACAGGGCCGCACACCCGGGGAGTGACAGGGCCGCACCCCCGGGGAGTGACAGGGCCGCACACCAGGGGAGTGACACACCCTGGGAGTGACAGGGCCGCACCCCCGGGGAGTGACTGTACTGTACACTACGGGGGTAGCCAACTATCTGCAGCCAGGTGACCGTCCTGAGCACCCTTGCAGAGCCTGTGTGCAAACTGACCCAAAGACCTAAAAATCCCTAAGAAACCCAGCAGCATCGTCCAGGGGAAACGCGTTGGGAGACGGAACAGCGTCACAATGCGGCCTACATCACCCACCACTAGGCGTACTGGACTGCAGGCATTACTGACCATTGTCTTTGAGGACGCAACAATTTATTCTGTATACCCTTACCTTACACCACACCTGACTAACAGGGGGACACTGCTAGAAGACTTGTCTACACATCTCTACACCATCCACCACCATTGGTCATAGGCCGGCACCAGAATAAGACCAGGGATCTGAACGGTTTTGTGCTGCATATGTCAGACTTACCATAAACCCTGTACAATTGACGAATGATTTCAGTGGGGTCTGATAGTCACCTATCTAACTTCCAGTGTAACTAAAGGTGTCATATATCTCCTTCAGAAGAGCATCATAAAGAGATGAGAAGACTCCATTATAGGATATAGCGGATGTAATAGTGTGTTATCCTCCTCCTCCCCCATTATAGGATATAGCGGATGTAATAGTGTGTTATCCTCCTCCTCCTCTATTATAGGATATAGCGGATGTAATAGTGTGTTATCCTCCTCCTCCTCCATTATAGAATATAGCGGATGTAATAGTGTGTTATCCTCCTCCTCCCCCATTATAGAATATAGCGGATGTAATAGTGTGTTATCCTCCTCCTCCTCCATTATAGGATATAGCGGATGTAATAGTGTGTTATCCTCCTCCTCCCCCATTATAGAATATAGCGGATGTAATAGTGTGTTATCCTCCTCCTCCTCCATTATAGAATATAGCGGATGTAATAGTGTGTTATCCTCCTCCTCCCCCATTATAGAATATAGCGGATGTAATAGTGTGTTATCCTCCTCCTCCCCCATTATAGAATATAGCGGATGTAATAGTGTGTTATCCTCCTCCTCCCCCATTATAGAATATAGCGGATGTAATAGTGTGTTATCCTCCTCCTCCCCCATTATAGGATATAGCGGATGTAATAGTGTGTTATCCTCCTCCTCCTCCATTATAGAATATAGCGGATGTAATAGTGTGTTATCCTCCTCCTCCCCCATTATAGAATATAGTGGATGTAATAGTGTGCTGTCCTCCTCCTCCTCCATTATAGAATATAGCGTATGTAATAGTGTGCTGTCCTCCTCCTCCATTATAGGATATAGCAGATGTAATAGTGTGTTATCCTCCTCCTCCTCCATTATAGGATATAGCGGATGTAATAGTGTGTTATCCTCCTCCTCCCCCATTATAGAATATAGCGGATGTAATAGTGTGTTATCCTCCTCCTCCCCCATTATAGGATATAGCGGATGTAATAGTGTGTTATCCTCCTCCTCCCCCATTATAGAATATAGCGGATGTAATAGTGTGTTATCCTCCTCCTCCCCCATTATAGAATATAGCGGATGTAATAGTGTGTTATCCTCCTCCTCCTCCATTATAGGATATAGCGGATGTAATAGTGTGTTATCCTCCTCCTCCCCCATTATAGGATATAGCGGATGTAATAGTGTGCTATCCTCCTCCTCCTCCATTATAGAATATAGCGGATGTAATAGTGTGTTATCCTCCTCCTCCTCCATTATAGGATATAGCGGATGTAATAGTGTGTTATCCTCCTCCTCCTCCATTATAGGATATAGCGGATGTAATAGTGTGTTATCCTCCTCCTCCCCCATTATAGGATATAGCGGATGTAATAGTGTGCTGTCCTCCTCCTCCTCCATTATAGGATATAGCGGATGTAATAGTGTGTTATCCTCCTCCTCCCCCATTATAGGATATAGCGGATGTAATAGTGTGTTATCCTCCTCCTCCTCCTCCTCCTCCATTATAGGATATAGTGGATGTAATAGTGTGTTATCCTCCTCCTCCCCCATTATAGGATATAGCGGATGTAATAGTGTGTTATCCTCCTCCTCCTCCATTATAGAATATAGCGGATGTAATAGTGTGTTATCCTCCTCCTCCTCCATTATAGGATATAGCGGATGTAATAGTGTGCTGTCCTCCTCCTCCATTATAGGATATAGCGGATGTAATAGTGTGCTGTCCTCCTCCTCCATTATAGGATATAGCGGATGTAATAGTGTGCTGTCCTCCTCCTCCATTATAGGATATAGCAGATGTAATAGTGTGCTATCCTCCTCCTCCATTATAGAATATAGCGGATGTAATAATGTGCTGTCCTCCTCCTCCATTATAGGATATAGCAGATGTAATAGTGTGCTATCCTCCTCCTCCTCCTCCTCCATTATAGGATATAGCGGATGTAATAGTGTGTTATCCTCCTCCTCCTCCATTATAGGATATAGCGGATGTAATAGTGTGTTATCCTCCTCCTCCTCCATTATAGGATATAGCGGATGTAATAGTGTGCTATCCTCCTCCTCCTCCATTATAGGATATAGCGGATGTAATAGTGTGTTATCCTCCTCCTCCTCCATTATAGAATATAGCGGATGTAATAGTGTGCTATCCTCCTCCTCCTCCATTATAGGATATAGCGGATGTAATAGTGTGTTATCCTCCTCCTCCTCCATTATAGGATATAGCGGATGTAATAGTGTGCTGTCCTCCTCCTCCTCCATTATAGGATATAGCGGATGTAATAGTGTGTTATCCTCCTCCTCCCCCATTATAGGATATAGCGGATGTAATAGTGTGTTATCCTCCTCCTCCTCCATTATAGAATATAGCGGATGTAATAGTGTGCTATCCTCCTCCTCCTCCATTATAGGATATAGCGGATGTAATAGTGTGTTATCCTCCTCCTCCTCCATTATAGAATATAGCGGATGTAATAGTGTGCTATCCTCCTCCTCCTCCATTATAGGATATAGCGGATGTAATAGTGTGCTGTCCTCCTCCTCCATTATAGGATATAGCAGATGTAATAGTGTGTTATCCTCCTCCTCCCCCATTATAGGATATAGCGGATGTAATAGTGTGTTATCTTCCTCCTCCTCCATTATAGGATATAGCGGATGTAATAGTGTGCTGTCCTCCTCCTCCTCCATTATAGAATATAGCGGATGTAATAGTGTGTTATCCTCTTCCTCCGTTATAGAATATAGCGGATGTAATAGTGTGCTGTCCTCCTCCTCCATTATAGGATATAGCGGATGTAATAGTGTGCTGTCCTCCTCCTCCTCCATTATAGGATATAGCGGATGTAATAGTGTGTTATCCTCCTCCTCCTTCATTATAGGATATAGCGGATGTAATAGTGTGTTATCCTCCTCCTCCTCCATTATAGAATATAGCGGATGTAATAGTGTGTTATCCTCCTCCTCCTCCATTATAGGATATAGCGGATGTAATAGTGTGCTGTCCTCCTCCTCCATTATAGGATATAGCAGATGTAATAGTGTGCTGTCCTCCTCCTCTATTATAGGATATAGCAGATGTAATAGTGTGTTATCCTCCTCCTCCTCCATTATAGGATATAGCGGATGTAATAGTGTGTTATCCTCCTCCTCCTCCATTATAGAATATAGCGGATGTAATAGTGTGCTGTCCTCCTCCTCCATTATAGGATATAGCGGATGTAATAGTGTGTTATCCTCCTCCTCCATTATAGGATATAGCGGATGTAATAGTGTGTTATCCTCCTCCTCCTCCATTATAGAATATAGCGGATGTAATAGTGTGTTATCCTCCTCCTCCCCCATTATAGAATATAGCGGATGTAATAGTGTGCTGTCCTCCTCCTCCATTATAGGATATAGCGGATGTAATAGTGTGCTGTCCTCCTCCTCCATTATAGGATATAGCGGATGTAATAGTGTGTTATCCTCCTCCTCCTCCATTATAGGATATAGCGGATGTAATAGTGTGTTATCCTCCTCCTCCTCCATTATAGGATATAGCGGATGTAATAGTGTGCTGTCCTCCTCCTCTATTATAAAATATAGCGGATGTAATAGTGTGCTGTCCTCCTCCTCCTCCATTATAGGATATAGCGGATGTAATAGTGTGCTATCCTCCTCCTCCTCCATTATAGGATATAGCGGATGTAATAGTGTGTTATCCTCCTCCTCCTCCATTATAGGATATAGCGGATGTAATAGTGTGCTGTCCTCCTCCTCCTCCATTATAGGATATAGCGGATGTAATAGTGTGTTATCCTCCTCCTCCTCCATTATAGAATATAGCGGATGTAATAGTGTGTTATCCTCCTCCTCCTCCATTATAGGATATAGCGGATGTAATAGTGTGCTATCCTCCTCCTCCTCCATTATAGAATATAGCGGATGTAATAGTGTGCTGTCCTCCTCCTCCTCCATTATAGGATATAGCGGATGTAATAGTGTGTTATCCTCCTCCTCCTCCATTATAGGATATAGCGGATGTAATAGTGTGTTATCCTCCTCCTCCTCCATTATAGGATATAGCGGATGTAATAGTGTGCTGTCCTCCTCCTCCCCCATTATAGAATATAGCGGATGTAATAGTGTGCTATCCTCCTCCTCCTCCATTATAGGATATAGCGGATGTAATAGTGTGCTATCCTCCTCCTCCTCCATTATAGGATATAGCGGATGTAATAGTGTGTTATCCTCCTCCTCCTCCATTATAGAATATAGCGGATGTAATAGTGTGCTATCCTCCTCCTCCTCCATTATAGGATATAGCGGATGTAATAGTGTGCTGTCCTCCTCCTCCATTATAGGATATAGCAGATGTAATAGTGTGTTATCCTCCTCCTCCCCCATTATAGGATATAGCGGATGTAATAGTGTGTTATCTTCCTCCTCCTCCATTATAGGATATAGCGGATGTAATAGTGTGCTGTCCTCCTCCTCCTCCATTATAGAATATAGCGGATGTAATAGTGTGTTATCCTCCTCCTCCTCCATTATAGAATATAGCGGATGTAATAGTGTGTTATCCTCTTCCTCCGTTATAGAATATAGCGGATGTAATAGTGTGCTGTCCTCCTCCTCCATTATAGGATATAGCGGATGTAATAGTGTGCTGTCCTCCTCCTCCTCCATTATAGGATATAGCGGATGTAATAGTGTGTTATCCTCCTCCTCCTTCATTATAGGATATAGCGGATGTAATAGTGTGTTATCCTCCTCCTCCTCCATTATAGAATATAGCGGATGTAATAGTGTGTTATCCTCCTCCTCCTCCATTATAGGATATAGCGGATGTAATAGTGTGCTGTCCTCCTCCTCCATTATAGGATATAGCAGATGTAATAGTGTGCTGTCCTCCTCCTCTATTATAGGATATAGCAGATGTAATAGTGTGTTATCCTCCTCCTCCTCCATTATAGGATATAGCGGATGTAATAGTGTGTTATCCTCCTCCTCCTCCATTATAGAATATAGCGGATGTAATAGTGTGCTGTCCTCCTCCTCCATTATAGGATATAGCGGATGTAATAGTGTGTTATCCTCCTCCTCCATTATAGGATATAGCGGATGTAATAGTGTGTTATCCTCCTCCTCCTCCATTATAGAATATAGCGGATGTAATAGTGTGTTATCCTCCTCCTCCCCCATTATAGAATATAGCGGATGTAATAGTGTGCTGTCCTCCTCCTCCATTATAGGATATAGCGGATGTAATAGTGTGCTATCCTCCTCCTCCTCCATTATAGAATATAGCGGATGTAATAGTGTGCTGTCCTCCTCCTCCATTATAGGATATAGCGGATGTAATAGTGTGTTATCCTCCTCCTCCTCCATTATAGAATATAGCGGATGTAATAGTGTGCTATCCTCCTCCTCCTCCATTATAGGATATAGCGGATGTAATAGTGTGCTGTCCTCCTCCTCCATTATAGGATATAGCAGATGTAATAGTGTGTTATCCTCCTCCTCCCCCATTATAGGATATAGCGGATGTAATAGTGTGTTATCTTCCTCCTCCTCCATTATAGGATATAGCGGATGTAATAGTGTGTTATCCTCCTCCTCCTCCATTATAGAATATAGCGGATGTAATAGTGTGCTATCCTCCTCCTCCTCCATTATAGGATATAGCGGATGTAATAGTGTGTTATCCTCCTCCTCCTCCATTATAGAATATAGCGGATGTAATAGTGTGCTGTCCTCCTCCTCCTCCATTATAGAATATAGCGGATGTAATAGTGTGCTGTCCTCCTCCTCCCCCATTATAGAATATAGCGGATGTAATAGTGTGTTATCCTCCTCCTCCATTATAGAATATAGCGGATGTAATAGTGTGCTGTCCTCCTCCTCCCCCATTATAGAATATAGCGGATGTAATAGTGTGTTATCCTCCTCCTCCCCCATTATAGGATATAGCGGATGTAATAGTGTGTTATCCTCCTCTTCCTCCATTATAGGATATAGCGGATGTAATAGTGTGTTATCCTCCTCCTCCTCCATTATAGAATATAGCGGATGTAATAGTGTGTTATCCTCCTCCTCCTCCATTATAGAATATAGTGGATGTAATAGTGTGCTGTCCTCCTCCTCCTCCATTATAGGATATAGCAGATGTAATAGTGTGTTATCCTCCTCCTCCCCCATTATAGGATATAGCGGATGTAATAGTGTGCTGTCCTCCTCCTCCATTATAGAATATAGCGGATGTAATAGTGTGCTGTCCTCCTCCTCCTCCATTATAGGATATAGCGGATGTAATAGTGTGTTATCCTCCTTCTCCTCCATTATAGAATATAGCGGATGTAATAGTGTGCTGTCCTCCTCCTCCTCCATTATAGGATATAGCGGATGTAATAGTGTGCTGTCCTCCTCCTCCTCCATTATAGGATATAGCGGATGTAATAGTGTGCTGTCCTCCTCCTCCATTATAGGATATAGCGGATGTAATAGTGTGCTGTCCTCCTCCTCCATTATAGGATATAGCGGATGTAATAGTGCGTTATCCTCCTCCTCCCCCATTATAGGATATAGCGGATGTAATAGTGTGTTATCCTCCTCCTCCCCCATTATAGAATATAGCGGATGTAATAGTGTGTTATCTTCCTCCTCCATTATAGAATATAGCGGATGTAATAGTGTGCTATCCTCCTCCTCCTCCATTATAGAATATAGCGGATGTAATAGTGCGTTATCCTCCTCCTCCCCCATTATAGGATATAGCGGATGTAATAGTGTGTTATCCTCCTCCTCCCCCATTATAGAATATAGCGGATGTAATAGTGTGTTATCTTCCTCCTCCTCCATTATAGGATATAGCGGATGTAATAGTGTGCTGTCCTCCTCCTCCATTATAGGATATAGCGGATGTAATAGTGTGTTATCCTCCTCCTCCCCCATTATAGGATATAGCGGATGTAATAGTGTGCTGTCCTCCTCCTCCATTATAGAATATAGCGGATGTAATAGTGTGCTGTCCTCCTCCTCCATTATAGGATATAGCGGATGTAATAGTGTGTTATCCTCCTCCTCCTCCATTATAGAATATAGCGGATGTAATAGTGTGCTGTCCTCCTCCTCCATTATAGAATATAGCGGATGTAATAGTGTGCTGTCCTCCTCCTCCATTATAGGATATAGCGGATGTAATAGTGTGTTATCCTCCTCCTCCTCCATTATAGGATATAGCGGATGTAATAGTGTGTTATCCTCCTCCTCCTCCATTATAGAATATAGCGGATGTAATAGTGTGTTATCCTCCTCCTCCTCCATTATAGGATATAGAGGATGTAATAGTGTGCTGTCCTCCTCCTCCTCCATTATAGAATATAGCGGATGTAATAGTGTGTTATCCTCCTCCTCCTCCATTATAGAATATAGCGGATGTAATAGTGTGTTATCCTCCTCCTCCTCCATTATAGGATATAGAGGATGTAATAGTGTGCTGTCCTCCTCCTCCTCCATTATAGAATATAGCGGATGTAATAGTGTGCTGTCCTCCTCCTCCTCCATTATAGGATATAGCGGATGTAATAGTGTGTTATCCTCCTCCTCCTCCATTATAGGATATAGAGGATGTAATAGTGTGCTGTCCTCCTCCTCCTCCATTATAGAATATAGCGGATGTAATAGTGTGTTATCCTCCTCCTCCTCCATTATAGAATATAGCGGATGTAATAGTGTGTTATCCTCCTCCTCCTCCATTATAGGATATAGAGGATGTAATAGTGTGTTATCCTCCTCCTCCTCCATTATAGAATATAGCGGATGTAATAGTGTGCTGTCCTCCTCCTCCTCCATTATAGGATATAGAGGATGTAATAGTGTGTTATCCTCCTCCTCCTCCATTATAGGATATAGCGGATGTAATAGTGTGTTATCCTCCTCCTCCATTATAGGATATAGCGGATGTAATAGTGTGTTATCCTCCTCCTCCTCCATTATAGAATATAGCGGATGTAATAGTGTGCTGTCCTCCTCCTCCATTATAGGATATAGCGGATGTAATAGTGTGTTATCCTCCTCCTCCTCCATTATAGGATATAGCGGATGTAATAGTGTGTTATCCTCCTCCTCCTCCATTATAGGATATAGCGGATGTAATAGTGTGCTGTCCTCCTCCTCTATTATAAAATATAGCGGATGTAATAGTGTGCTGTCCTCCTCCTCCTCCATTATAGGATATAGCGGATGTAATAGTGTGCTATCCTCCTCCTCCTCCTCCTCCATTATAGGATATAGCGGATGTAATAGTGTGTTATCCTCCTCCTCCTCCATTATAGGATATAGCGGATGTAATAGTGTGCTGTCCTCCTCCTCCTCCGTTATAGGATATAGCGGATGTAATAGTGTGTTATCCTCCTCCTCCTCCATTATAGGATATAGCGGATGTAATAGTGTGTTATCCTCCTCCTCCTCCATTATAGGATATAGCGGATGTAATAGTGTGCTGTCCTCCTCCCCCATTATAGGATATAGCGGATGTAATAGTGTGCTATCCTCCTCCTCCTCCATTATAGAATATAGCGGATGTAATAGTGTGCTGTCCTCCTCCTCCTCCATTATAGGATATAGCGGATGTAATAGTGTGTTATCCTCCTCCTCCTCCATTATAGAATATAGCGGATGTAATAGTGTGTTATCCTCCTCCTCCTCCATTATAGGATATAGCGGATGTAATAGTGTGTTATCCTCCTCCTCCCCCATTATAGAATATAGCGGATGTAATAGTGTGTTATCCTCCTCCTCCTCCATTATAGGATATAGCGGATGTAATAGTGTGCTATCCTCCTCCTCCTCCATTATAGAATATAGCGGATGTAATAGTGTGTTATCCTCCTCCTCCTCCATTATAGGATATAGCGGATGTAATAGTGTGTTATCCTCCTCCTCCTCCATTATAGGATATAGCGGATGTAATAGTGTGTTATCCTCCTCCATTATAGGATATAGCGGATGTAATAGTGTGTTATCCTCCTCCTCCCCCATTATAGGATATAGCGGATGTAATAGTGTGTTATCCTCCTCCTCCTCCATTATAGGATATAGCGGATGTAATAGTGTGTTATCCTCCTCCTCCATTATAGAATATAGCGGATGTAATAGTGTGCTGTCCTCCTCCTCCTCCATTATAGGATATAGCGGATGTAATAGTGTGCTGTCCTCCTCCTCCTCCATTATAGAATATAGCGTATGTAATAGTGTGCTGTCCTCCTCCTCCATTATAGAATATAGCGGATGTAATAGTGTGTTATCCTCCTCCTCCTCCATTATAGAATATAGCGGATGTAATAGTGTGTTATCCTCCTCCTCCTCCATTATAGGATATAGCGGATGTAATAGTGTGTTATCCTCCTCCTCCTCCATTATAGGATATAGCGGATGTAATAGTGTGTTATCCTCCTCCTCCTCCATTATAGGATATAGCGGATGTAATAGTGTGTTATCCTCCTCCTCCATTATAGAATATAGCGGATGTAATAGTGTGCTGTCCTCCTCCTCCTCCATTATAGGATATAGCGGATGTAATAGTGTGCTATCCTCCTCCTCCTTCATTATAGAATATAGCGGATGTAATAGTGTGTTATCCTCCTCCTCCCCCATTATAGAATATAGCGGATGTAATAGTGTGTTATCCTCCTCCTCCATTATAGAATATAGCGGATGTAATAGTGTGCTGTCCTCCTCCTCCTCCATTATAGAATATAGCGGATGTAATAGTGTGCTGTCCTCCTCCTCCTTCATTATAGAATATAGCGGATGTAATAGTGTGTTATCCTCCTCCTCCCCCATTATAGAATATAGCGGATGTAATAGTGTGTTATCCTCCTCCTCCTCCATTATAGAATATAGCGGATGTAATAGTGTGTTATCCTCCTCCTCCTCCATTATAGAATATAGCGGATGTAATAGTGTGTTATCCTCCTCCTCCTCCTCCATTATAGAATATAGCGGATGTAATAGTGTGCTCTCCTCCTCCTCCTTCATTATAGAATATAGCGGATGTAATAGTGTGTTATCCTCCTCCTCCCCCATTATAGGATATAGCGGATGTAATAGTGTGCTGTCCTCCTCCTCCATTATAGGATATAGCGGATGTAATAGTGTGTTATCCTCCTCCTCCCCCATTATAGAATATAGCGGATGTAATAGTGTGCTGTCCTCCTCCTCTATTATAGAATATAGCGGATGTAATAGTGTGTTATCCTCCTCCTCCTCCATTATAGAATATAGCGGATGTAATAGTGTGTTATCCTCCTCCTCCTCCATTATAGGATATAGCGGATGTAATAGTGTGTTATCCTCCTCCTCCTCCATTATAGGATATAGCGGATGTAATAGTGTGCTGTCCTCCTCCTCCATTATAGGATATAGCGGATGTAATAGTGTGTTATCCTCCTCCTCCTCCATTATAGAATATAGCGGATGTAATAGTGTGCTGTCCTCCTCCTCCATTATAGGATATAGCGGATGTAATAGTGTGTTATCCTCCTCCTCCTCCATTATAGAATAAAAATGGATCAGGTTTTTTTTTTTATTATATTTTTTAGTGTACACAAAAACATTAAAATTAACCATTTAAAAATGGATGCATTAAACAAACTGCAAAACACAGTGTGAATCCGGCCTTGTGCTTTATTTAAAACTAGATAAAACATTATAGATGGAAAATTATCTGTACTGAGATTTCTGACATAAGGTTTAGATGACACTACAGACTATTATGGGGGGGATGGAGCGTATATGGACTGTACATCACTGTCTACACATTTTTTTTCCTTCAGTACCAACTCTATTAGGGGAGAACATTCTGGAATCACTTACCACAATACATAGCTAACAACGACTACGGTTCTATCGGTATTGCGGTGGTCATTACTTGTCGATGACTTGTCGCCCGTGGTCTGATGGGTTGGTGTTATTAAATGGGCCTATTCCGGTCATTATAGCGAGTTTTTATATGATAATGGCTCCAGTGATGGTGATGAGAGAATTGTCACACGCACCCATCATCCATAACATCAAGACCAGCGTGAATACCAGGCGTTATGATCTGAGCCAAATAGAGCGTCTCCGCAGACCGGTCAGAGCCCATGTGACCCCCGTCCATCCTTGATAGTATATACAATGGCCATCAGGACTGGAGCAATGGAAGACCACGTCTGGTGAGATGGGACCAGGATGCACTATGGGAAGAAGACAAGATGGCAGCGGGGGCAGTGTGATGGGGAATATTCCACTGTGATCTTGTGTCCTGGTATCATGTGGAGGTTACTGTGACACTGACCACCTACCTGACCATTATACACGCCACATCCCCCGGCTCTTCGTGGCAGCGGTCGGTCAGCAGGATAATGCCCGGGGGCCGCACTGAAGACATTGGTCAGGAATGAGGAACAGGTTTTAATTTGACTCCTAAATGTTCCTGATCTTGATCTGATCTGATCGATCATCTGCAGAATGTGCTGGAATAAAAAAACAAAACCCTGATCAGATTTTAGGCCTCAGTATTCCTGCTGATTTCTTGGCATCAGGGGGAACTCCGCCACACAGGGCAGGTAGAGTCAGTGTGTAATGACTGAGGGGCTGGGGCAGCACTAGTCACTGCCCTGTAAGATGAGTCACTGGCGCCCCCGTGGGAAACTCCAGGTTTATGAGTGATGACAAAGATCAAGTTGCAGTTAATTTCATTCATGGACCAGCAGGAGGAGGACGTGCAGCTCCGCTCTGCTCCACCACAACACAGTAAGGGTTCTATCTGCTACAGTCATCTGTGATGGTGCGGAGTACGAGAGAGAGATCTGCAATGACTGCTTATAGTGTGCGAGAGAGACCTCCAGTGTCTGCTTATAGTGTGCGAGAGAGACCTCCAGTGTCTGCTTATAGTGTGCGAGAGAGAGAGACCTCCAGTGTCTACTTATAGTGTGCGCGAGAGAGTGAGACCTCCAGTGTTTGCTTATAGTGTGCGAGAGAGACCTCCAGTGTCTGCTTATAGTGTGCGAGAGAGACCTCCAGTGTCTACTTATAGTGTGCGAGAGATAGAGACCTCCAGTGTCTGCTTATAGTGTGCAAGAGAGAGAGACCTCCAGTGTCTGCTTATAGTGTGCGAGAGAGACCTCCAGTGTCTGCTTATAGTGTGCGAGAGAGAGAGACCTCCAGTGTCTACTTATAGTGTGCGAGAGAGAGAGACCTCCAGTGTCTACTTATAGTGTGCGAGAGAGAGAGACCTCCAGTGTCTACTTATAGTGTGCGAGAGAGAGAGAGACCTCCAGTGTTTGCTTATAGTGTGCGAAAGAGACCTCCAGTGTCTACTTATAGTGTGCGAGAGAGAGAGACCTCCAGTGTCTACTTATAGTGTGCGAGAGAGAGAGACCTCCAGTGTCTCCTTATAGTGTGCGAGAGAGAGAGAGACCTCCAGTGTTTGCTTATAGTGTGCGAAAGAGACCTCCAGTGTCTACTTATAGTGTGCGAGAGAGAGAGACCTCCAGTGTCTACTTATAGTGTGCGAGAGATAGAGACCTCCAGTGTCTGCTTATAGTGTGCGAGAGAGACCTCCAGTGTCTGCCTATAGTGTGCGAGAGAGAGAGAGACCTCCAGTGTCTGCTTATAGTGTGCGAGAGAGACCTCCAGTGTCTACTTATAGTGTGCGAGAGAGAGAGACCTCCAGTGTTTACTTATAGTGTGCGAGAGAAAGAGACCCCCAGTGTCTGCTTATAGTGTGCGAGAGAGAGAGACCTCCAGTGTTTGCTTATAGTGTGCGAGAGAGACCTCCAGTGTCTACTTATAGTGTGCGAGAGATAGAGACCTCCAGTGTCTGCTTATAGTGTGCGAGAGAGAGAGACCTCCAGTGTCTGCTTATAGTGTGCGAGAGAGAGAGACCTCCAGTGTCTCCTTATAGTGTGAGAGAGAGAGACCTCCAGTGTCTGCTTATAGTGTGCGAGAGAGACCTCCAGTGTCTGCTTATAGTGTGCGAGAGAGAGAGACCTCCAGTGTCTACTTATAGTGTGCGAGAGAGAGAGACCTCCAGTGTCTACTTATAGTGTGCGAGAGAGAGAGAGACCTCCAGTGTTTGCTTATAGTGTGCGAAAGAGACCTCCAGTGTCTACTTATAGTGTGCGAGAGAGAGAGACCTCCAGTGTCTACTTATAGTGTGCGAGAGATAGAGACCTCCAGTGTCTGCTTATAGTGTGCGAGAGAGACCTCCAGTGTCTGCCTATAGTGTGCGAGAGAGAGAGAGACCTCCAGTGTCTGCTTATAGTGTGCGAGAGAGACCTCCAGTGTCTACTTATAGTGTGCGAGAGAGAGAGACCTCCAGTGTTTACTTATAGTGTGCGAGAGAGAGAGACCTCCAGTGTCTGCTTATAGTGTGCGAGAGAGAGAGACCTCCAGTGTTTGCTTATAGTGTGCGAGAGAGACCTCCAGTGTCTGCTTATAGTGTGCGAGAGAGACCTCCAGTGTCTGCTTATAGTGTGCGAGAGAGACCTCCAGTGTCTGCTTATAGTGTGCGAGAGAGACCTCCAGTGTCTGCTTATAGTGTGCGAGAGAGACCTCCAGTGTTTGCTTATAGTGTGCGAGAGAGACCTCCAGTGTCTGCTTATAGTGTGCGAGAGAGACCTCCAGTGTCTGCTTATAGTGTGCGAGAGAGACCTCCAGTGTCTGCTTATAGTGTGCGAGAGATAGAGACCTCCAGTGTCTGCTTATAGTGTGCGAGAGAGACCTCCAGTGTTTGCTTATAGTGTGCAAAAGATAGAGACCTCCAGTGTCTGCTTATAGTGTGCGAGAGAGACCTCCAGTGTCTGCCTATAGTGTGCGAGAGAGAGAGAGACCTCCAGTGTCTGCTTATAGTATGCGAGAGATAGAGACCTCCAGTGTTTGCTTATAGTGTGCAAAAGATAGAGACCTCCAGTGTCTGCTTATAGTGTGCGAGAGAGACCTCCAGTGTCTGCTTATAGTGTGCGAGAGAGACCTCCAGTGTCTGCTTATAGTGTGCGAGAGAGAGAGAGACCTCCAGTGTCTGCTTATAGTGTGCGAGAGAGACCTCCAGTGTCTGCTTATAGTGTGCGAGAGAGACCTCCAGTGTTTGCTTATAGTGTGAGAGAGAGACCTCCAGTGTCTGCTTATAGTGTGAGAGAGAGACCTCCAGTGTCTGCTTATAGTGTGCGAGAGACCTCCAGTGTTTGCTTATAGTGTGCGAGAGAGAGAGACCTCCAGTGTCTGCCTATAGTGTGCGAGAGAGAGAGAGACCTCCAGTGTCTGCTTATAGTGTGCGAGAAAGAGACCTCCAGTGTCTGCTTATAGTGCGAGAGAGAGACCTCCAGTGTCTGCTTATAGTGCGAGAGAGACCTCCCGTCTCTGAGAGTGTCTGGAGACTGGTGAGTCCCGTCTCTGAGAGTGTCTGGAGACTGGTGAGTCCCGTCTCTGAGAGTGTCTGGAGACTGGTGAGTCCCTTCTCTGAGAGTGTCTGGAGACTGGTGAGTCCCGTCTCTGAGTGTGTCTGGAGACTGGTGAGTCCCATCTCTGAGAGTGTCTGGAGACTGGTGAGTCCCGTCTCTGAGAGTGTCTGGAGACTGGTGAGTCCCGTCTCTGAGAGTGTCTGGAGACTGGTGAGTCCGGTCTCTGAGAGTGTCTGGAGACTGGTGAGTCCCGTCTCTGAGAGTGTCTGGAGACTGGTGAGTCCCGTCTCTGAGAGTGTCTGGAGACTGGTGAGTCCCGTCTCTGAGAGTGTCTGGAGACTGGTGAGTCCCGTCTCTGAGTGTGTCTGGAGACTGGTGAGTCCCGTCTCTGAGAGTGTCTGGAGACTGGTGAGTCCCGTCTCTGAGAGTGTCTGGAGACTGGTGAGTCCCGTCTCTGAGAGTGTCTGGAGACTGGTGAGTCCCAGCTCTGAGAGTGTCTGGAGACTGGTGAGTCCGGTCTCTGAGAGTGTCTGGAGACTGGTGAGTCCCGTCTCTGAGAGTGTCTGGAGACTGGTGAGTCCCGTCTCTGAGAGTGTCTGGAGACTGGTGAGTCCCGTCTCTGAGAGTGTCTGGAGACTGGTGAGTCCCGTCTCTGAGTGTGTCTGGAGACTGGTGAGTCCCGTCTCTGAGAGTGTCTGGAGACTGGTGAGTCCCGTCTCTGAGAGTGTCTGGAGACTGGTGAGTCCCAGCTCTGAGAGTGTCTGGAGACTGGTGAGTCCCGTCTCTGAGAGTGTCTGGAGACTGGTGAGTCCCAGCTCTGAGAGTGTCTGGAGACTGGTGAGTCCCGTCTCTGAGAGTGTCTGGAGACTGGTGAGTCCCGTCTCTGAGAGTGTCTGGAGACTGGTGAGTCCCGTCTCTGAGAGTGTCTGGAGACTGGTGAGTCCCGTCTCTGAGAGTGTCTGGAGACTGGTGAGTCCCGTCTCTGAGAGTGTCTGGAGACTGGTGAGTCCCGTCTCTGAGAGTGTCTGGAGACTGGTGAGTCCCAGCTCTGAGAGTGTCTGGAGACTGGTGAGTCCCGTCTCTGAGAGTGTCTGGAGACTGGTGAGTCCCGTCTCTGAGTGTGTCTGGAGACTGGTGAGTCCCGTCTCTGAGAGTGTCTGGAGACTGGTGAGTCCGGTCTCTGAGAGTGTCTGGAGACTGGTGAGTCCGGTCTCTGAGAGTGTCTGGAGACTGGTGAGTCCCGTCTCTGAGAGTGTCTGGAGACTGGTGAGTCCCGTCTCTGAGAGTGTCTGGAGACTGGTGAGTCCCGTCTCTGAGAGTGTCTGGAGACTGGTGAGTCCCAGCTCTGAGAGTGTCTGGAGACTGGTGAGTCCCGTCTCTGAGAGTGTCTGGAGACTGGTGAGTCCCGTCTCTGAGAGTGTCTGGAGACTGGTGAGTCCCGTCTCTGAGAGTGTCTGGAGACTGGTGAGTCCCGTCTCTGAGAGTGTCTGGAGACTGGTGAGTCCCGTCTCTGAGAGTGTCTGGAGACTGGTGAGTCCGGTCTCTGAGAGTGTCTGGAGACTGGTGAGTCCCGTCTCTGAGAGTGTCTGGAGACTGGTGAGTCCGGTCTCTGAGAGTGTCTGGAGACTGGTGAGTCCCGTCTCTGAGAGTGTCTGGAGACTGGTGAGTCCGGTCTCTGAGAGTGTCTGGAGACTGGTGAGTCCCGTCTCTGAGAGTGTCTGGAGACTGGTGAGTCCCGTCTCTGCTCCCTGGTGGTGGACCCGAGATGATTGATTGGCGAGGACACCAGAGGACATATATCACACAGTCAGAATTACATGTCAAGTAATAGGAGAGTTGATGAGTAAACTCTGTGCCTTTGTGCATCGGGGACAGTTCACACATGTACAACATGGAAAGGAGCCTTTTTTCTGAATTCTAAGAAATAATTTGTTTCTTTCGTCGTCTACACCAACCAGTTTCCCCCAACAAGTCATGTGAGGAAGACCCTGATGCACTGACTATATCACATCCACATAGCATGACCTGTTCAGACCAGTGGAGGGAAGGATGCTGATGCCACCAGGACAGTGGAGGTCTGATCCTTAGGGAAGGATGCTGATGGCACCAGGACAGTGGGGAGGTCTGATACTTGGGGAAGGATGCTGATGCCACCAGGACAGTGGGCAGGTCTGATCCTTAGGGAAGGATGCTGATGGCACCAGGACAGTGGGGGGTCTGATCCTTGGGGAAGGATGCTGATGCCACCAGGACAGTGGGGGGTCTGATCCTTAGGGAAGGATGCTGATGCCACCAGGACAGTGGGGGGGTCTGATCCTTGGGGAAGGATGCTGATGCCACCAGGACAGTGGGGGGTCTGATCCTTAGGGAAGGATGCTGATGCCACCAGGACAGTGGGGGGGTCTGATCCTTAGGGAAGGATGCTGATGGCACCAGGACAGTGGGGGGGGTCTGATCCTTAGGGAAGGATGCTGATGCCACCAGGACAGTGGAGGTCTGATCCTTTGGGAAGGATGCTGATGCCACCAGGACAGTGGGGAGGTCTGATCCTTGGGGAAGGATGCTGATGCCACCAGGACAGTGGGGGGGTCTGATCCTTAGGGAAGGATGCTGATGCCACCAGGACAGTGGGGGGGTCTGATCCTTAGGGAAGGATGCTGATGCCACCAGGACAGTGGGCAGGTCTGATCCTTTGGGAAGGATGCTGATGCCACCAGGACAGTGGGGAGGTCTGATCCTTGGGGAAGGATGCTGATGCCACCAGGACAGTGGAGGTCTGATCCTTAGGGAAGGATGCTGATGCCACCAGGACAGTGGAGGTCTGATCCTTAGGGAAGGATGCTGATGCCACCAGGACAGTGGGGGGTCTGATCCTTAGGGAAGGATGCTGATGCCACCAGGACAGTGGAGGTCTGATCCTTAGGGAAGGATGCTGATGCCACCAGGACAGTGGGGAGGTCTGATCCTTTGGGAAGGATGCTGATGCCACCAGGACAGTGGGGAGGTCTGATCCTATGGGAAGGATGCTGATGCCACCAGGACAGTTATGTGCTGTGTGTAGATCTTGAGGCCGACACTTACATGAAGTATACTCTGAAAAGGAGATGTATATAGAGCTGCTGCCAGACACCGCTGGGGTTGGCTTGTCTCCCTGGGAAGACTTCCGCAAATCCAGCATGGCTGACACTTATCCCCCTGACATCTGGGGGATATTCACATTGTCAGCAGATCCCACCAATGTCTGATATGTGCGGCCAGCTAAGCTTTACCTGAACTGACTGGAGACTGATGTCATTGGGTAGAAAGGACTGAGGTTTCCTGCCCTTGGGGCTGAACGGCCATAAATAACGCTCTGGGCCCCAACACCTTTTCCACGGCCCACGGCTGACATTTCTACCCACACACCTAGGAATTTACATTACAACTAAGTGTGAGCTGATGTGTATGTCATAGCGGCTGTATAATAAGGGTAAGAGGCCACAGCAGCCTACAGCTATCACAGAGAGAGAGAGAGAGAGAGAGAGAGATAGATAGATAGATAGATAGATAGGAGATAGATAGATAGGAGATAGATAGATAGATAGATAGATAGGAGATAGATAGATAGATAGGAGATAGATAGGAGATAGATAGATAGATAGGAGATAGATAGGAGATAGATAGATAGATAGGAGATAGATAGATAGGAGATAGATAGGAGATAGATAGGAGATAGGAGATAGATAGGAGATAGGAGATAGATAGGAGATAGATAGATAGATAGGAGATAGATAGATAGATAGATAGATAGGAGATAGATAGATAGGAGATAGATAGATAGGAGATAGATAGATAGGAGATAGATAGATAGATAGGAGATAGATAGATAGATAGATAGATAGATAGATAGATAGATAGATAGATAGATAGATAGATAGATAGGAGATAGATAGGAGATAGATAGATAGATAGGAGATAGATAGATAGATAGATAGATAGATAGATAGATAGGAGATAGATAGGAAGATAGATAGATAGATAGATAGATAGATAGATAGATAGATAGGAGATAGATAGATAGATAGATAGATAGATAGGAGATAGATAGATAGATAGATAGGAGATAGATAGATAGATAGATAGATAGATAGATAGATAGATAGATAGATAGGAGATAGATAGATAGATAGATAGATAGATAGATAGATAGATAGATAGGAGATAGATAGATAGGAGATAGATAGATAGATAGGAGATAGATAGGAGATAGATAGGAGACAGATAGATAGATAGATAGATAGATAGATAGATAGATAGATAGATAGGAGATAGATAGATAGATAGATAGCTCTGACCTGTGTATCACCTGCACACTCGGCTCTTGTAACTGGGAATTAGAACAATAGAAACCATTATGTGATGTTGTGGTTTGTTCTGACACTGAGAGACATTGTAGATATTATAGATTGTGGTTACGGCTGGGCCGCTGCCTCCCCCATGTCTAGGGCTGACAGTCCCTCAGTTATATACACCTCATTATTAGAGATGATTGGAGAATCTTAGGTTCTATAGAACTCGAACCTTGTTGAACCTTCTGCCTTTGATTCCTGATACCTTCCCTGTCTGTGGGGAAGGAGGAGACAGCCTGGGTACCGCCTAGGTAATAGGATGAATCCCAGAATTCCAGGCTGTCTCCTTCTTCCCCACAGACCGGGAAGGTATCGAGAATCAAATGCACAAGGTTCAACAAGGTTCGAGTTCTATAGAACCTAAGATTCTTCGATCAGCTCTAGTCATTATATGTCGTATCTTTCATCCTGTGTTTGGGGTGAATCAGGAGTTTTGGTACATAGGAAATACAGTATTTTATTGGCGTCCATCAGTTTAGTCCTTGGTGGGTGACGTGGCAGACGTGGTGGAGAGCTGATGCCCAGTTTCCTGCCTGTTGTTAATAGCAGTGACATTTATCACCATCTTCTATAGTGTGTGTGTGGGGGGGGGGGGGGCAGATTCACAGCCAACAGCTGTAGCAGAACTACAATTCCCATCATGCCTGGAGAGTAAAGCTCTACAATGCAGATACTTGTGCACAGCGCCAGTGAGGGGGGAGGAAAGGGGCGACTGGAATTAGTCTTATGTGCTTCTCTGATAAAACTGCGCTACTTTTTTTTACGTTTTTTAAGGCACTTTATGTGTCCCACCTGACAAGGGAGCGTGGCTTATAGGAAGATTGGCTTCAAAAGCATCAATTGGGTGCAATCTCTTGTCATAGCATATTGGTACAAATCAACTAACAGTGTAAAGAGCGAGAGAAGAGCAGGGAGCAAGAGAAGTGCAGGGAGTGAGATAAGGGCAAACAGCACAGGGAGCGAGAGAAGGGCGGGGAGGGAGAGAAGGGCGGGGAGGGAGAGAAGGGCAGGGAGAGAGAGAAGGGCAGGGAGGGAGAGAAGGGCAGGGAGGAATAGAAGAGCAGGGAGCAAGAGAAGAGCAGGGAGCAAGAGAAGTGCAGGGAGTGAGATAAGGGCAAACAGCACAGGGAGCGAGAGAAGGGGGGAGAGAGAGAAGAGCAGGGAGCAAGAGAAGGGCAGGGAGAGAGAGAAGAGCAGGGAGCAAGAGAAGGGCAGGGAGAGAGAGAAGAGCAGGGAGCAAGAGAAGGGCAGGGAGAGAGAGAAGAGCAGGGAGCAAGAGAAGTGCAGGGAGTGAGATAAGGGCAAACAGCACAGGGAGCGAGAGAAGGGGGGGAGAGAGAAGAGCAGGGAGCAAGAGAAGGGCAGGGAGAGAGAGAAGAGCAGGGAGCAAGAGAAGTGCAGGGAGCGAGATAAGG
Source organism: Dendropsophus ebraccatus (assembly GCA_027789725.1). Lineage (NCBI taxonomy): Eukaryota > Metazoa > Chordata > Amphibia > Anura > Hylidae > Dendropsophus > Dendropsophus ebraccatus. Next base: position 245,352 of record JAQFWZ010000114.1, on the reverse strand, counting down.
GCAAACAGCACAAGGAGGGAGAGAATGGCAGGGAGAGAGGAGAAGGGCAGGGAGCGAGAGAAGGGCAGGGAGAGAGAGAAGGGCAGGGAGAGAGAGAAGGGCGGGGAGCGAGAGAAGGGCAGGGAGAGAGAGAAGGGCAGGGAGAGAGAGAAGGGCGGGGAGCGAGAGAAGGGCAGGGAGAGAGAGAAGGGCAGGGAGAGAGAGAAGAGCAGGGAGAGAGAGAAGGGCGGGGAGCGAGAGAAGGGCGGGAAGGGAGAGAAGGAAGGGGAGGAAGAGAAGGAAGGGGAGGAAGAGAAGGAAGGAGAGGGATAGAAGGAAGGGCAGGGAGCGAGGGAAGGGAGAGAAGGGCAGGAAGGGAGAGAAGGGCAGGGAGAGAGAGAAGGGCGGGGAGCGAGTGAAGGGCGGGGAGCGAGAGAAGGGCGGGGAGAGAGAGAAGGGCGGGGAGCGAGAGAAGGGCGGGGAGGGAGAGAAGGGCGGGGAGGGAGAGAAGGAAGGAGAGGGAGAGAAGGAAGGGGAGGGAGAGAAGGAAGGGCAGGGAGCGAGGGAAGGGAGAGAAGGGCAGGGAGAGAGAGAAGGGCAGGGAGCGAGAGAAGGGCAGGAAGAGAGAGAAGTGCAGGGAGCGAGATAAGGGCACGCAGCACAGGGAGGGAGAGAAGGGCGGGGAGGGAGAGAAGGGCAGGGAGTGAGATAAGGGCAAACAGCACAGGGAGCGAGAGAAGGGTGGGGAGGGAGAGAAGGGCGGGGAGGAAGAGAAGGGCGGGGAGTGAGATAAGGGCAAACAGCACAGGGAGCGAGAGAAGGGTGGGCAGGGAGAGAAGGGCGGGGAGGAAGAGAAGGGCGGGGAGTGAGAGAAGGGTGGGGAGGGAGAGAAGGGCGGGGAGCGAGAGAATGGCGGGGAGCAAGAGAAGGGCGGGAAGGGAGAGAAGGGCGGGGAGCAAGGGAAGGGCAGGGAGGGAGAAAAGGAAGGGAGGGAAGGGAGGGAGAGAAGGAAGGGGAGCAAGGGAAGGGAGAGAAGGGCAGGGAGGGAGAGAAGGGCGGGGAGCGAGAGAAGGGCGGGAAGGAAGAGGAGCAAGAAAAGGGCGGGAAGGGAGAGAAGGGCAGGGAGCGAGAAAAGGGCAATCAGCACAGGGAGCAAGAGAAGAAGGGGAGCGAGAGAAGGGCGGGGAGCAAGAGAAGGGCGGGAAGGGAGAGAAGGACAGAAGCGAGAGAAGGGCAGGGAGAGAGAGAAGGGCAGGGAGAGAGAGAAGGGCAGGGAGGGAGAGAAGGGCAGGGAGCGAGATAAGGGCAAACAGCACAGGGAGCGAGAGAAGGGCGGGGAGGGAGAGAAGGGAGGGGAGCAAAAGAAGGGAGGGAAGGGTGAGAAGGGCAGGGAGGGAGAGAAGTGCGGGAGCGAGAGAAGGGCAGGGAGAGAGAGAAGGGCGGGGAGGGAGAGAAGGGCAGGGAGAGAGAGAAGGGCAAACAGCACAGGGAGCGAGAGAAGGGTGGGGAGGGAGAGAAGGGCGGGGAGCGAGAGAAGGGCGGGAAGCGAGAGAAGGGCGGGGAGCGAGAGAAGGGCGGGAAGGGAGAAAAGGGCAAATAGCACAGGTAGCAAGAGAAGGAAGGGGAGCGAGAGAAGGGCGGGGAGGGAGAGAAGGGCGGGGAGCGAGAGAAGGGCAGGAAGGGAGAGAAGGGCAGGGAGAGAGAGAGAGAAGGGCAGGGAGAGAGAGAAGGGCAGGGAGGGAGAGAAGGGCAGGGAGGGAGAGAAGGGCAGGAAGTGAGATAAGGGCAAACAGCACAGGGAGCGAGAAGGGCGGGGAGGGAGAAAAGGGCAGGGAGGGAGAGAAGGGAGGGGAGCAAAAGAAGGGAGGGAAGGGTGAGAAGGGCAGGGAGGGACAGAAGGGCAGGGAGGGAGAGAAGGAAGGGGAGCAAGGGAAGGGAGAGAAGGGCAGGGAGGGAGAGAAGGGCGGGAGCGAGAGAAGGGCAGGGAGCAAGAGAAGGGCGGGGAGGGAGAGAAGGTCAGGGAGGGAGAGAAGAGCGTGGAGCGAGAGAAGGGCAGGGAGCAAGAGAAGGAAGGGGAGCAAGAGAAGGGCGGGGAGGGAGAGAAGGGCGGGGAGCGAGAGAAGGGCAGGGAGCAAGAGAAGGAAGGGGAGCAAGAGAAGGGCGGGAAGGGAGAGAAGGGCAGGGAGGGAGAGAAGGGCAGGGAGGGAGAGAAGGGCAGGGAGGGAGAGAAGGGCGGGAGCGAGAGAAAAGCAGGGAGCAAGAGAAGGGCGGGGAGGGAGAGAAGGTCACGGAGGGAGAGAAGGGCTGGAAGGGAGAGAAGGGCAGGGAGGGAGAGAAGAGCGGGGAGCGAGAGAAGGGCAGGGAGCAAGAGAAGGAAGGGGAGCAAGAGAAGGGCGGGAAAGGAAGAGAAGGGCAGGGAGCAAGAGAAGGAAGGGGAGCAAGAGAAGGGCGGGAAGGGAGAGAAGGGCAGGGAGGGAGAGAAGAGCGGAAGCGAGAGAAGGGCAGGGAGCAAGAGAAGGGCGGGGAGGGAGAGAAGGTCAGGGAGGGAGAGAAGGGCGGGAAGGGAAAGAAGGTCAGGGAGGGAGAGAAGGGCGGGGAGGGAGAGAAGGGCGGGAAGGGAGAGAAGGGCAGGGAGGGAGAGAAGGGCGGGGAGCGAGAGAAGGGCAGAGAGAGTGAGAGCGCCATCCAGCACTCAGCATGCGTCACCCCCGGGGTGTGTATTGTGCATTTCCACATAGATATAAGGTGAATCATCCCGATAAAATAATAATAATCACTGACAATTGACAACTACAAACAAGGCAGCCTGTCTAATTTAAGAATCAGAAGAAGGTTTAACCCTTTCCTATTCTACACCTATTCTACACCTACAATTACAGCCGGGGGGAGAGGGGGCTAGAGGTGTGGCATGTGACCACCCCCACCCACCCAATATGCAGGAACATTTGAACTATTTGGTGTCCTGAGTGGAGAGCAGCCAAGGACTGCCCCCCCCCCCCCCCCGCCCTCCATGGGCCACAGTCTGCCCCCACAGCTGTCCTGTACAGCAGCATTGGGCGGTCAGAGCTCCGCAGGCTTTGCAGCACGGTCTCCACCTGCAGTTTGTGGTTCGGCTGACATCCTGCTTCTCTTCCTCTTCTGTGAATCTCCGATCCCTGCTGAATTATAGTGAAGCAGAGAGTTGTGGGATTGATGAGAGCTGAATCCAGGCTCAGGTGGAGTTCCCCTTTATAATACACTGATCTTCTATATGACCCCCCCCCCCCCCCCCCCGTTACATTATAAGATTACTGGACGTCACCTGATAGTGTTGTACTCCTTGAGCGCTTGCTCCCTTATTGTTGCACTCAGCTGCTGCAGATCCTCTTTTTGTAGAGGAAGCAGCACGGGGGGTGGGGGAGCTGTCTATTCGGGTGAGCGGTAACGTGATCGGCACTCACCAATGTCTCCAGGATTGTAAAAAACTTATTTGTCATTTTATTTTTTTTTGTAGGTTTTATTTCAGCCTTGAAGTGATATTTTCAGATCATCGGAGCGGCAACCTGTGAGATTGGTGAGCGCTCAGGATGGACGCAGCGAGCCTGACCCTGCTATCCGGCCTCCTCCACATCCTCTGCATACAGCCTGTACTCTGCAATGGCTGCCATCAGGTCCGGCAGGGCTGCTGTGTGCAGTGTAACCCCGGTGAGTGGCATGCATCATTGACTCCCCAAAATGTGTAGGGTTCAGTCAGGTCATCACCGATGTATAATGTATCAGGCTCACAGAGCTCACAGAGCATTGCCTACACTGGATACATCTGGGAGCGGGACTAGCCGTATACAATGTATCAGTCTGGAGCTCACAGAGCATTGCCTACACTGGATACATCTGGGAGCGGGACTAGCCGTATACAATGTATCAGTCTGGAGCTCACAGAGCATTGTCTACACTGGATACAGCTGGGAGCGGGACTAGCCGTATACAATGTATCAGTCTGGAGCTCACAGAGCATTGCCTACACTGGATACATCTGGGAGCGGGACTAGCCGTATACAATGTATCAGTCTGGAGCTCACAGAGCATTGTCTACACTGGATACAGCTGGGAGCAGGATTAGCAGTATACAATGTATCAGTCTGGAGCTCACACAGCATTGTCTACACTGGATACAGCTGAAAGCAGGACTAGCTATGTACAATGTATCAGTCTGGAGCTCACAGAGCATTGTCTACACTGGATAGAGATGAGAGCAGGACTAGCTATGTACAATGTATCAGTCTGGAGCTCACAGAGCATTGTCTACACTGGATACAGCTGAGAGCAGGACTAGCTATGTACAATGTATCAGTCTGGAGCTCACAGAGCATTGTCTACACTGGATACAGCTGGGAGCAGGACTAGCGGTATACAATGTATCAGTCTGGAGCTCACAGAGCATTGTCTACACTGGATACAGCTGAGAGCAGGACTAGCTATGTACAATGTATCAGTCTGGAGCTCACAGAGCATTGTCTACACTGGATACAGCTGGGAGCAGGACTAGCCGTATACAATGTATCAGTCTGGAGCTCACAGAGCATTGTCTACACTGGATACAGATGAGAGCAGGACGAGCTATGTACAATGTATCAGTCTGGAGCTCACAGAGCATTGTCTACACTGGATACAGCTGAGAGCAGCACTAGCTATGTACAATGTATCAGTCTGGAGCTCACAGAGCATTGCCTATACTGGATCCCATTGTAGCTATGTACAGGTATAGGAAGGGATAGCCCTCACCCCCGGTCGGCTCCGCTGTCTGGAAGTTTCGGTGTTTCAGCGGACAATAAATCTCTATATTTAGGGGATTTCTGCAGCAGGAATTGTTCTGTTTCTTTCACATGAAAGGGAAACACATGAAGGAGGATGATAAGAGGAGGTGGATGGGTGATAAGAGGAGGCGGATGGGTGATAAGAGGAGGTGGATGGGTGATAAGAGGAGGTGGATGGGTGATAAGAGGAGGCGGATGGGTGATAAGAGGAGGGGGAAACCACAGCCATTCTGGCCTCACTCACTGATGTCCTCATATACACACACACACACACATATATATATATATACACACACCCACATACATACATACATATACCCATGCTGGCAGGCAGATGTGTATGGGGGCTTTCTGACATGTTGGATTTAGGAGTCTGGCAGCGGCTTGTCGTCCACTGGTGTATGAAGGGATACAGCAGCCGCCAGAATCTATGTGTAGGGTTACCCTGTGAGAGCTATACACCGTGTACTATTTGTATGTGCTGAAGTCTTCTTTGTTATATATTTTGTGTATTGATCATTTAGTAACCATATCCCCACCCCCACCCCGCAGGCTATTTGCTTTCTAAAATATGTGGCCGATGCATCCCATGTCCTGTCACAGGCTACACAGACAAGCCGAATGATAAGCCGTTCTGTCAGCACTGTCAACGCTGCGAAGGTAAGAGGTCAGAGTAATGCCGCTGTCTGGGGTCACACCATGTCTCCTCATCCCTGCAGTGATCTGCCCTATTCAAGCAGACAATTGTGCAGACTTCAGAGCTGAAATCACTCTGCATTCCCGAGCTGCTCTTGCACAATCTTTTGATATCATAAACTGTCCTGTAAGTGTAACAGCCCAGCACCGGAGACAAGGAGGATGAGACTGCTGTGATGCGGGTAACAGGAAAGGAGGCATGAGATGAGGAGTGTGCAAGAAGGGCAGTGACAAGCAGTCTGTGTGTGTGGGCGGCCACCAGAAGCAGTCTGTGTGAGGGCGGTCACGAGAAGCAGTCTGTGTGAGGGCGGCCACCAGAAGCAGTCTGTGTGTGAGGGCGGCCACCAGAAGCAGTCTGTGTGAGGGCGGCCACGAGAAGCAGTCTGTGTGAGGGCGGCCACGAGAAGCAGTCTGTGTGAGGGCGGCCACCAGAAGCAGTCTGTGTGTGAGGGCGGCCACCAGAAGCAGTCTGTGTGTGAGGGCAGGTAGAGAGTAGGATAGAGTCGGGTTAGGTTAGGATAGAGAGTAGGATAGAGTAGGGTTAGGATAGAGAGTCGGGTTAGGTTAGGATAGAGAGTAGGGTTAGGTTAGGATAGAGAGTAGGATAGAGTCGGGTTAGGTTAGGATAGAGAGTAAGGTTAGGTTAGGATAGAGAGTAAGGTTAGGTTAGGACAGAGAGTAGTATAGAGTCGGGTTAAGATAGAGAGTAGGATAGAGTCGGGTTAGGTTAGGATAGAGAGTAGGATAGAGTAGGGTTAGGACAGACAGTAGGGTTAGGTTAGGATAGAGAGTCGAGTTAGGATAGAGAGTCGGGTTAGGTTAGGATAGAGAGTAAGGTTAGGGTAGGGTAGAGAGTAGGATAGAGTCGGGTTAGGTTAGGATAGAGAGTAGGATAGAGTAGGGTTAGGATAGAGAGTCAGGTTAGGTTAGGATAGACAGTAGGGTTAGGTCAGTATAGAAAGTAAGGTTAGGTTAGGGTAGAGAGTAGGATAGAGTCGGGTTAGGATAGAGAGTCGGGTTAGGTTAGGATAGAGAGTAGGATAGAGTAGGGTTAGGATAGAGAGTAAGGTTAGGTTAGGGTAGAGAGTAGGATAGAGTCGGGTTAGGTTAGGATAGAGAGTAGGGTTAGGTTAGGGTAGAGAGTAGGATAGAGTCGGGTTAGGTTAGGATAGAGAGTAGGATAGAGTCGGGTTAGGATAGAGAGTCGGGTTAGGTTAGGATAGAGAGTAAGGTTAGGTTAGAATAGAGAGTAGGATAGAGTCGGGTTAGGAAAGAGAGTCGGGTTAGGTTAGGATAAAGAGTAGGGTTAGGTTAGGATAGAGAGTAGGATAGAGTCGGGTTAGGTTAGGATAGAGAGTAGGGTTAGGTTAGGGTACAGAGTAGGATAGAGTCGGGTTAGGATAGAGAGTCGGGTTAGGTTAGGATAGAGAGTCGGGTTAGGTTAGGATAGAGAGTAAGGTTAGGTTAGGATAGAGAGTAGGATAGAGTCGGGTTAGGAAAGAGAGTCGGGTTAGGTTAGGATAGAGAGTAGGGTTAGGTTAGGATAGAGAGTAGGATAGAGTCGGGTTAGGTTAGGATAGAGAGTAGGATAGAGTCAGGTTAGGTTAGGATAGAGAGTAGGATAGAGTCGGGTTAGGAAAGAGAGTCGGGTTAGGTTAGGATAGAGAGTAGGGTTAGGTTAGGATAGAGTCGGGTTAGGTTAGGATAGAGAGTAGGGTTAGGTTAGGATAGAGAGTAAGGTTAGGTTAGGACAGAGAGTAGTATAGAGTCGGGTTAAGATAGAGAGTAGGATAGAGTCGGGTTAGGTTAGGATAGAGAGTAGGATAGAGTAGGGTTAGGACAGACAGTAGGGTTAGGTTAGGATAGAGAGTCGGGTTAGGATAGAGAGTCGGGTTAGGTTAGGATAGAGAGTCGGGTTAGGTTAGGATAGAGAGTAAGGTTAGGGTAGGGTAGAGAGTAGGATAGAGTCGGGTTAGGTTAGGATAGAGAGTAGGATAGAGTAGGGTTAGGATAGAGAGTCAGGTTAGGTTAGGATAGACAGTAGGGTTAGGTCAGTATAGAAAGTAAGGTTAGGTTAGGATAGAGAGTAGGATAGAGTAGGGTTAGGATAGAGAGTAAGGTTAGGTTAGGGTAGAGAGTAGGATAGAGTCGGGTTAGGTTAGGATAGAGAGTAGGGTTAAGTTAGGGTAGAGAGTAGGATAGAGTCGGGTTAGGATAGAGAGGCGGGTTAGGTTAGGATAGAGAGTCGGGTTAGGTTAGGATAGAGAGTAGGATAGAGTAGGGTTAGGATAGAGAGTCAGGTTAGGTTAGGATAGACAGTAGGGTTAGGTCAGTATAGAAAGTAAGGTTAGGTTAGGGTAGAGAGTAGGATAGAGTCGGGTTAGGATAGAGAGTAAGGTTAGGTTAGGGTAGAGAGTAGGATAGAGTCGGGTTAGGTTAGGATAGAGAGTAGGATAGAGTCGGGTTAGGATAGAGAGTCGGGTTAGGTTAGGATAGAGAGTAAGGTTAGGTTAGGGTAGAGAGTAGGATAGAGTCGGGTTAGGAAAGAGAGTAGGGTTAGGTTAGGAGAGTCTGACCATAGTGAGGTGTAATGTGAGAGCACCACACACAGAGCACATGACAGGACCAGGGACGGGGATGAGGGGACCGGGCGCGGTGCAGCACATGACAGGACCAGGGACGGGGATGAGGGGACCGGGCGCGGTGCAGCACATGACAGGACCAGGGACGGGGATGAGGGGACCGGGCGCGGTGCAGCACATGACAGGACCAGGGACGGGGATGAGGGGACCGGGCGCGGTGCAGCACATGACAGGACCAGGGACGGGGATGAGGGGACCGGGCGCGGTGCAGCACATGACAGGACCAGGGACGGGGATGAGGGGACCGGGCGCGGTGCAGCACATGACAGGACCAGGGACGGGGATGAGGGGACCGGGCGCGGTGCAACTGCAGTCACGCTATCAGCACTAGAAATAGAGTAATGTGATGGGAAAGTGTCTATTTGGGGCTATATGGCGCACACTTTGAAGTCCAATAAAATCACGAAATCAAATTGTTATCCAATCACACTACCATATCCTAGAAGAGGGGTTACTGTTCTACAGATTCTGTGATTTTCAGACATTTTTACTGTAGGGATTTGGAGTAATGTGATGGGAAAATGTCTATTTGGGGCTATATGTCACACTATTTATATCCCAATAAAATCACGAAATCAAATTGTTGTCCAATATCGTTACCATATCCTAGTAGAGGGGTTACTCTTGTACAGGTTCTGTGATTTTCAGACATTTTTACTGTAGGTATTTACAAATACACATTTTACCATCACATTACTGTAAATTCCTACAGTAACAATGTCTGAAAATCACAGAGTCTGTAGAACAGTAACCCCTCTTCTAGGATATGGTAACGATATTGGATAACAATTTGATTTCGTGATTTTATTGGGATATAAATAGTGCGACATATAGCCCCAAATAGACACTTTCCCATCACATTACTCCGAATTCCTACAGTAACAATGATTCTTCTATAAGACAAATGAGAGAAATAAATGACAATGAGCCGGGTTTTCAGGTGGTAAATATTATGTGGCGAAATTTAATGCATCACAAGAAGCGGAACCCCATTCACCTTCTCAGTACAAGGATTCACAGCAAATCTCACTGCAAACTGGCAGCGTGAAATCCGCTGCGAATCCGGTAATGTAAAGCTACCCTAAGGCGGTTATACGTGCAGGAATGGCGCAAAACACATTTATTTTCTTATAGGTGTTAATTAAAATAATAATAATAATAATAATAATAATAACAATAATTTTTTTTTTATATAGCACCAACAGATTCCGCAGCACTTTAAAATTTTAGGATTGTTTTACGTATAGTTAGAAAAAAAAATATTCCTGGAGCTGAAGGGGTTAACAGTATATGAATTAGATTGTAGTGGATGTGAAGGGGTTAACAGTGGGTGAATGGATCTGAAGGGGTTAAGAGTTGACATTCTTTAGTCTCCCATGTAGGTGTCACCCTATGATGGTCCTGGCACATTCTGAAGCCTGGAACTAACTAGTCCTGGCTATTACCGTAATACATGGTATATAGGAGCACTGCAATTCCTAGTGCTGATAGCGTGCATACATTTTAATGAAGTGCTGATAGCGTGACTGCAGTGCGGTGCAGCACATGACAGGACCAGGGATGAGGGGACCGGGCGCGGTGACTTTATAGCCCAGCACTGACCGGTCCGAGACGAATTTCCATGCTCTATTCTTTGGTTTCATGTCACATACAAAGTGATGACGTGTTGTAGTGTAAACAGGAGAGCAGAGAGTTAACATTGCTCTGATATTACACATTGGGAAAAAAAACTTCAACCCTTGATTGTGCAAGTGACTCTTCATTATGTGCAAGTTATTATGAGGGGGATCCCCCCCCCCGCCGTCCCTAAACTCATGGGAATTTACCAGAGATGAAGCAATAAAGTGTGAGCTGTCACCAAGCACATCAACTGCCGAAAAGAGGAAGTGACTGCCGCACAGGCAGAGAGGCCTCCGGGTTTCCCCACAGTTCTAGGTTAGGGTTTCCTTATAAACAACAATATTATTCATGGTTCTTGGTTGTCCTGGAGTGAGGTTATATATAGGGGTATTCCGGCTCCATCATACAAGGATTACTCATTATGTTCTGAGAGTCCCACAATCAGGATTGTCCAGGAATAAACAAATAAGACGCCCCCCCATTGCTGTGGTCGTTACTGCAGCTTATCACTATTGAAGTAAACTGGAACAGAACTGCAATACCACAACCTCTAGATGCTGTTTATACCAGAGAGCAGTCATGTTTTTAAAGAAGTTGGGTGGAAATTTTTATTAAAGTATTGTATTGCCCCCCCAAAAGTTATACAAATCCCCAATATACACTTATTATGGGAAATGCTTATAAAGTGCTTTTTCCCTGCACTTACTACTGCATCAAGGCCTCACTTCCTGGATAACATGGTGATGTCACTTCCTGGATAACATGGTGATGTCACTTCCTGGATAACATGGTGATGTCACGACTCCCAGAGCTGTGCGGGCTGTGGCTGCTGGAGAGGGTGAGGCCAGACGGATGCTCAGTGTCCCTCCTGTGCCCTATGTCCCTCAGTGTCCCCCTGCCATCATCCTCTCCAACAGCCACAGCCCGCACAGCTCTGGGAGTCGTGACATCACCGTGGTATCCAGGAAGTGACATCACCATGTTATCCAGGAAGTGACATCACCATGTTACCCAGGAAGGGACATCACCATGTTATCCAGGAAGTGAAGCCTTGATGCAGTAGTAAGTGCGGGGAAAAAAGCACTTTATAAGCATTTCCCGTAATAAGTCTATATTGGGGATGTGTATAACTTTTGGGGGGGCAATACAATACTTTAATAAAAACTTTTGCCGGACTTCTCCTTTAAAGGTAAATAGATAGATATGAATTAGAAAGATAGATAGATAGATAGATAGATAGGAGATAGATAGATAGATAGATAGATAGATAGATAGATAGATAGATAGGAGATAGATAGATAGATAGATAGATAGATAGATAGGAGATAGGAGATAGATAGGAGATAGATAGATAGGAGATAGATAGATAGATGATAGATAGATAGATAGATAGATAGATAGATAGATAGATAGATAGGAGATAGATAGATAGATAGATAGATAGATAGATAGATAGATAGATAGATAGGAGATAGATAGATAGATAGATAGATAGATAGATAGATAGATAGATAGATAGATAGATAGGAGATAGATAGGATATAGATGATAGATAGATAGATAGATAGATAGATAGATAGATAGATAGATAGATAGATAGATAGATAGATAGGAGATAGATAGATAGGAGATAGATAGGAGATAGATAGATAGATAGATAGATAGATAGATAGATAGATAGATAGATAGATAGATAGGAGATAGATAGATAGATAGATAGATAGGAGATAGATAGGATATAGATGATAGATAGATAGATAGATAGATAGATAGATAGATAGATAGATAGGAGATAGATAGATAGATAGATAGATAGATAGATAGATAGATAGGTAGATAGGAGATAGATAGATAGATAGGAGATAGATAGATAGATAGGAGATAGATAGATAGATAGATAGATAGATAGGAGATAGATAGATAGATAGATAGATAGGAGATAGATAGATAGATAGATAGATAGGAGATAGATAGATAGATAGGAGATAGATAGATAGATAGATAGATAGATAGATAGATGATAGATAGATAGATAGATAGATAGATAGATAGATAGGAGATAGATAGATAGATAGATAGATAGATAGATAGATAGATAGATAGGAGATAGATAGATAGATAGATAGATAGATAGATAGATAGGAGATAGATGATAGATAGATAGATAGATAGATAGATAGATAGATAGATAGATAGATAGATAGGAGATAGATAGATAGGAGATAGATGATAGATAGATAGATAGATAGATAGATAGATAGATAGATAGATAGGAGATAGATAGATAGATAGGAGATAGATAGATAGATAGATAGATAGATAGGAGATAGATAGATAGATAGATAGATAGGAGATAGATAGATAGATAGATAGATAGATAGATAGATAGATAGATAGGAGATAGATAGATAGATAGATAGATAGGAGATAAATAGGAGATAGATAGATAGATAGATAGATAGGAGATAGATAGATAGATAGATAGATAGATAGATAGATAGATAGGAGATAGATAGATAGATAGGAGATAGATAGATAGATAGATAAGAGATAGATAGATAGATAGATAGATAGATAGATAGATAGATAGATAGATAGATAGATAGATAGGAGATAGATAGATAGATGATCTGTGATCAGGGCGAGTATCTCTCTTCATCTGGTGCCTCCTGGGACCATTCAGTGTTATGTGTACAGGATAATATTTTGGGACAGAACACAATTTTCTTTTTATTTTCCCATTTTTTTAAGGAATATTCCATTATGTAGAGAGGTGCACGCCCACAAGGAACGCTGTGTGCACCTGTATGCCGGGGATGAGATGTACGGACGATAAGTGCTCACAGTGCGAAACTGACCGCTGCTCTGCCGGGGAGGAGCTGGTGGGACAAAGTAAGACCCTCATACTACAAGATCCGCTCTCTACTACTCTACAAGATCCACTCTTTACTGCTCGACAGGATCCGCTCTCTACTGCTCTACAGGATCCGCTCTCTACTACTCTACAAGATCCGCTCTTTACTGCTCGACAGGATCCGCTCTCTACTACTCTACAGAATCTGCTCTCTACTGCTCTACAGGATCCGCTGTTTACTGCTCTACAGGATCCGCTCTCTACTGCTCTGCAGGATCCGCTCTCTACTGCTCTGCAGGATCCGCTCTTTACTACTGTACAGGATCCCCTCTCTACTGCTCTACAGGATCCGCTCTCTACTGCTCTACAGGATCCGCTTTCTACTGCTCTACAGGATCCGCTTTCTACTGCTCTGCAGGATCCGCTCTCTACTGCTCTGCAGGATCCGCTCTCTACTGCTCTGCAGGATCCGCTCTCTACTGCTCTGCAGGATCCGCTCTCTACTGCTCTACAGGATCCGCTCTCTACTGCTTTACAGGATCCGCTCTCTACTGCTCTACAGGATCCGCTCTCTACTGCTCTGCAGGATCCGCTCTCTACTGCTCTACAGGATCCGCTCTCTACTGCTCTACAGGATCCGCTCTCTACTGCTTTACAGGATCCGCTCTCTACTGCTCTACAGGATCCGCTCTCTACTGCTCTACAGGATCCGCTCTCTACTGCTCTACAGCATCCTCTCTCTACTGCTCTGCAGGATCCGCTCTCTACTGCTTTACAGGATCCATTCTTTACTGCTCTACAGGATCCGCTCTTTACTGCTCTACAGGATCCTCTCTCTACTGCTCTACAGGATCCGCTCTCTACTGCTTTACAGGATCCGCTCTCTACTGCTCTACAGGATCCGCTCTTTACTGCTCTACAGGATCTGCTCTCTACTGCTCTACAGGATCCGCTCTCTACTGCTTTACAGGATCCATTCTTTACTGCTCTACAGGATCCGCTCTTTACTGCTCTACAGGATCCGCTCTCTACTGCTTTACAGGATCCGCTCTCTACTGCTCTACAGGATCCATTCTTTACTGCTCTACAGGATCCATTCTTTACTGCTCTACAGGATCCGCTCTTTACTGCTCTACAGGATCTGCTCTCTACTGCTCTACAGGTTCTGCTCTCTACTGCTCTACAGGATCCGCTCTTTATTATCCTAAAAGATCCGCTCTGTCCCCCTATATCCCAATGACAACACTTCCTGACACAACATCTCATAGGGAACCAAAGTCTTACTCTAATTTTCTGATTTTCTCCTACAGATTGTAATGAATGCCCCCCGGGAACATTCAACACTGGAGCAGAACACGTCTGTAAAGCTTGGAAAGAGTAAGGACCGTGTTCTCCATATGTTCTATGTATGTTCTGTGCATGTTCTATATACACTACCGTACAAAAGTTTGGGGTCACCCAAACAATTTAGTGTTTTCCATGAAAAGTCGCACTTCTTCACCACCGTACATTGTGAAATGAATAGAAAATAGAGACAAGACATTGACAAGGTTAGAAATACTGATTTGTATGTGAAATAACATTGTTCTTCCATCACACTTTGCTTCCGTCCCAGAATCCTCCTTGTGCAGCCATTCCAGCATTGCCCACCTTTGGCATTCTAGCTATTAGTCTGTTGGGGTAAGCTAGAGAAATTGCCCCCCACGCTTCTAGAAGCAGCTCCCACAAGTTGGATTGGTTGGATGGGCACTTCTGGCGTACCATACGGTCCAGCTGCTCCCACAATGGGGTGGTGATCTGGTGACTGCGCTGGCCACTCCATTACCTATGATAGAATACCAGCTGCTGCTTCTGCTGGAAATAGTTCTTGCACAATTTGGAGGTGTTTAGGGTCATTGTCCTGTTGTAGGATGAAATTGGCTCCAATCAGGCGCTGCCCACTGGGTATGGCATGGCGGTGCAGAGTGATGGCCTTCCTTATTCACAATCCCTTTTACCCTGTACAAATCTCCCCCCTTACCAGCACCAACCCCAGACCATCACATGACCTCCACCATGTATAACAGATGGCGTCAGGCATTCTTCCAGCATCTTCTCATTTCTTCTGCGTCTCACAAACCTTCTTCTTTGTCATCCAAACACCTCAAACTTGGATTCATCCATCGTCCACAACACTTTTTCCAGTCTTCCTCTGCCCAATCTCTGTGTTCTTTTGCCCATCTTAATCTTTTTCTTTTATTGGCCAGTCTCAGATATGGCTTTTTCTTTGCCACTCTGCCCTGAAGCCCAAAATCCGGCAGCCGCCTCTTCACTGTAGATGGTGACGCTGGTGTTTTGCGGGTACTATTTAATGAAGATGCCAGTTGGGGACCTGTGAGGCGTCTGTTTCTCAAACTAGAGACTCTAATGTGCTGATCTTCTTGCTTAGTTTTGCAACGCGGCCTCCCACTTCTTTTTCTACTCTGGTTAGAGCCTGTTTGTGCTGTCCTCTGAAGGGAGTAGTACACACCGTTGTAGGAAATCTTCAATTTCTTAGCAATTTCTGGTATGGAATAGCCTTCATTTCTAAGAACAAGAATAGACTGTGGAGTTTCAGATGAAAGTTCTCTTTTTCTGGCCATTTTGAGCGTTTAATTGACCCCACAAATGTGATGCTCCAGAAACTCAATCTGCTTAAAGGAAGGTCAGTTTTGTAGCTTCTGTAACCAGCTAGACTGTTTTCAGATGTGTGAACATGATTGCACAAGGGTTTTCTAATCATCAATTATCCTTCTGAGCCAATGAGCAAACACATTGTACCATTAGAAGACTGGAGTGATGGTTGCTGGAAATGGGCCTCTATACACCTATGTAGATATTGCACCAAACACCAGACATTTGCAGCTAGAATAGTCAGTTACCACATTAGCAATGTATAGAGGGGATTTGGTTAAAGTTAGGACTAGTTTAAAGTTATCTTCATTGAGAAGTACAGTGCTTTCCCTTCAAAAATAAGGACATTTCAATGTGACCCCAAACTTTTGAACGGTAGTGTATGTTGAGTGTGTGTTCTGCGCATGTTCTATGTATATTGTGTGCGTGTTCTGCGCATGTTCTATGTATGTTGAGTGTGTGTTCTGCGCATGTTCTATGTATATTGTGTGCGTGTTCTGCGCATGTTCTATGTATGTTGAGTGTGTGTTCTGTGCATGTTCTATGTATGTTGAGTGCGTGTTCTGTGCATGTTCTGTGCATATTGTGTGCGTGTTCTGCGCATGTTCTATGTATGTTGAGTGTGTGTTCTGTGCATGTTCTATGTATGTTGAGTGCGTGTTCTGTGCATGTTCTGTGCATATTGTGTGCGTGTTCTGCGCATGTTCTATGTATATTGTGTGCGTGTTCTGCGCATGTTCTATGTATATTGTGTGCGTGTTCTGCGCATGTTCTATGTATGTTGAGTGTGTGTTCTGTGCATGTTCTATGTATATTGTGTGCGTGTTCTGCGCATGTTCTATGTATGTTGAGTGTGTGTTCTGTGCATGTTCTATGTATGTTGAGTGCGTGTTCTGTGCATGTTCTGTGCATATTGTGTGTGTGTTCTGCGCATGTTCTATGTATATTGTGTGCGTGTTCTGCGCATGTTCTATGTATATTGTGTGCGTGTTCTGCGCATGTTCTATGTATATTGTGTGCGTGTTCTGTGCATGTTCTGTGCATATTGTGTGCGTGTTCTGCGCATGTTCTATGTATGTTGAGTGTGTGTTCTGTGCATGTTCTATGTATGTTGAGTGCGTGTTCTGTGCATGTTCTGTGCATATTGTGTGCGTGTTCTGCGCATGTTCTATGTATATTGTGTGCGTGTTCTGCGCATGTTCTATATATATTGTGTGTGTGTTCTGCGCATGTTCTATGTATATTGTGTGCGTGTTCTGTGCATGTTCTATGTATGTTGAGTGCGTGTTCTGTGCATGTTCTGTGCATATTGTGTGCGTGTTCTGCGCATGTTCTATGTATATTGTGTGCGTGTTCTGTGCATGTTCTGTGCATATTGTGTGCGTGTTCTGCGCATGTTCTATGTATGTTGAGTGTGTGTTCTGTGCATGTTCTATGTATGTTGAGTGCGTGTTCTGCGCATGTTCTATGTATATTGTCTGCGTGTTCTGCGCATGTTCTATGTATATTGTGTGCGTGTTCTGCGCATGTTCTATGTATATTGTGTGCGTGTTCTGCGCATGTTCTATGTATATTGTGTGCGTGTTCTGCGCATGTTCTATGTATGTTGAGTGCGTGTTCTGCGCATGTTCTATGTATATTGTGTGCGTGTTCTGCGCATGTTCTGCGCATGTTCTGTGCATATCTAGCTCAGGTACATGTATCATTGTGATAGGGTGCAACCTGGTTCTCTCTTGACCTGCTTAGTGTGTCTGGTGAGGAGAGACTGTGCCTGAGCCCATGTTGGACCCAGAAAGGCACCAGGTAGCCGGTGAAATGTGGGTCCATGTGGTACCACCAGCAATGGACCCGGCAGCCCCTGTATAGTCTGATGTAAGAGGCTGTTATGTATATTGTGCGTCTGACTCCATTACATTGTCCACAGTTGTTCGGCCCTTGGAGGAATAATCGTCACTAATGGAAGCCGGACATCAGATGTGGTCTGTGGTGAATATAATACAAAGGTTACACAGTCACCGGGGGCATCCGAGGTCCCCACCACCACAACACGTAAGTCCCTATAATAACACAGTATAACGGGGACATCCGAGGTCCCTATAATAACACAGTATAACTGGGACATCCGAGGTCCCTATAATAACACAGTATAACGGAGACATCCGAGGTCCCTATAATAACACAGTATAACGGAGACATCCGAGGTCCCTATAATAACACAGTATAACGGAGACATCCGAGGTCCCTATAATAACACAGTATAACGGGGACATCCGAGGTCCCTATAATAACACAGTATAACGGGGACATCCGAGGTCCCTATAATAACACAGTATAACGGGGACCTCCGAGGTCCCTATAATAACACAGTATAACGGGGACGTCCGAGGTCCCTATAATAACACAGTATAACGGAGACATCCGAGGTCCCTATAATAACACAGTATAACGGAGACATCCGAGGTCCCTATAATAACACAGTATAACGGGGACATCATCGGTCCCTATAATAACACAGTATAACGGGGACGTCCGAGGTCCCTATAATAACACAGTATAACGGAGACATCCGAGGTCCCTATAATAACACAGTATAACGGAGACATCCGAGGTCCCTATAATAACACAGTATAACGGAGACATCCGAGGTCCCTATAATAACACAGTATAACGGAGACATCCGAGGTCCCTATAATAACACAGTATAACGGAGACATCATCGGTCCCTATAATAACACAGTATAACGGGGACATCCGAGGTCCCTATAATAACACAGTATAACGGGGACGTCCGAGGTCCCTATAATAACACAGTATAACGGAGACATCCGAGGTCCCTATAATAACACAGTATAACGGGGACATCCGAGGTCCCTATAATAACACAGTATAACGGGGACGTCCGAGGTCCCTATAATAACACAGTATAACGGGGACATCATCGGTCCCTATAATAACACAGTATAACGGGGACGTCCGAGGTCCCTATAATAACACAGTATAACGGGGACCTCCGAGGTCCCTATAATAACACAGTATAACGGGGACATCCGAGGTCCCTATAATAACACAGTATAACGGAGACATCCGAGGTCCCTATAATAACACAGTATAACGGGGACATCATCGGTCCCTATAATAACACAGTATAACGGGGACGTCCGAGGTCCCTATAATAACACAGTATAACGGGGACCTCCGAGGTCCCTATAATAACACAGTATAACGGGGACATCCGAGGTCCCTATAATAACACAGTATAACGGAGACATCCGAGGTCCCTATAATAACACAGTATAACGGGGACATCATCGGTCCCTATAATAACACAGTATAACGGAGACATCCGAGGTCCCTATAATAACACAGTATAACGGGGACATCCGAGGTCCCTATAATAACACAGTATAACGGGGACATCCGAGGTCCCTATAATAACACAGTATAACGGGGACATCCGAGGTCCCTATAATAACACAGTATAACGGGGACATCATCGGTCCCTATAATAACACAGTATAACGGGGACGTCCGAGGTCCCTATAATAACACAGTATAACGGGGACATCCGAGGTCCCTATAATAACACAGTATAACGGGGACATCCGAGGTCCCTATAATAACACAGTATAACGGGGACATCCGAGGTCCCTATAATAACACAGTATAACGGGGACATCCGAGGTCCCTATAATAACACAGTATAACGGGGACATCCGAGGTCCCTATAATAACACAGTATAACGGGGACATCATCGGTCCCTATAATAACACAGTATAACGGGGACATCATCGGTCCCTATAATAACACAGTATAACGGAGACATCATCGGTCCCTATAATAACACAGTATAACGGGGACATCATCGGTCCCTATAATAACACAGTATAACGGGGACATCATCGGTCCCTATAATAACACAGTATAACGGGGACATCCGAGGTCCCTATAATAACACAGTATAACGGGGACGTCCGAGGTCCCTATAATAACACAGTATAACGGAGACATCCGAGGTCCCTATAATAACACAGTATAACGGGGACGTCCGAGGTCCCTATAATAACACAGTATAACGGGGACATCCGAGGTCCCTATAATAACACAGTATAACGGGGACATCATCGGTCCCTATAATAACACAGTATAACGGGGACATCCGAGGTCCCTATAATAACACAGTATAACGGGGACATCATCGGTCCCTATAATAACACAGTATAACGGGGACCTCCGAGGTCCCTATAATAACACAGTATAACGGGGACATCCGAGGTCCCTATAATAACACAGTATAACGGGGACATCATCGGTCCCTATAATAACACAGTATAACGGAGACATCCGAGGTCCCTATAATAACACAGTATAACGGGGACATCCGAGGTCCCTATAATAACACAGTATAACGGGGACATCCGAGGTCCCTATAATAACACAGTATAACGGGGACATCCGAGGTCCCTATAATAACACAGTATAACGGGGACATCATCGGTCCCTATAATAACACAGTATAACGGGGACATCCGAGGTCCCTATAATAACACAGTATAACGGGGACATCCGAGGTCCCTATAATAACACAGTATAACGGGGACATCCGAGGTCCCTATAATAACACAGTATAACGGGGACATCCGAGGTCCCTATAATAACACAGTATAACGGGGACATCCGAGGTCCCTATAATAACACAGTATAACGGGGACATCATCGGTCCCTATAATAACACAGTATAACGGGGACATCATCGGTCCCTATAATAACACAGTATAACGGAGACATCATCGGTCCCTATAATAACACAGTATAACGGGGACATCATCGGTCCCTATAATAACACAGTATAACGGGGACATCATCGGTCCCTATAATAACACAGTATAACGGGGACATCCGAGGTCCCTATAATAACACAGTATAACGGGGACGTCCGAGGTCCCTATAATAACACAGTATAACGGAGACATCCGAGGTCCCTATAATAACACAGTATAACGGGGGGTGGGGGGGGTGGGGGGTTGTCACTCGTGTGTGTATATATATATATGATTGGGTATATGGGGTGAGTGCAGCTGTTACCTGTATATACATTCCCCACACTACAGGCCTGTATAAGGAGCGGGGTGATGCTGGGAGTTGTAGTGTACGGCTGTATAAGGAGCGGGGTGATGCTGGGAGTTGTAGTGTACGGCTGTATAAGGAGCGGGGTGATGCTGGGAGTTGTAGTGTACGGCTGTATAAGGAGCAGGTTGATACTGGGAGTTGTAGTGTACGGCTGTATAAGGAGCGGGGTGATGCTGGGAGTTGTAGTGTACGGCTGTATAAGGAGGGGGGTGATGCTGGGAGTTATAGTGTACGGCTGTATAAGGAGCAGGGTGATGCTGGGAGTTGTAGTGTACGGCTGTATAAGGAGCGGGGTGATGCTGGGAGTTGTAGTGTACGGCTGTATAAGGAGCGGGGTGATGGTGGGAGTTGTAGTGTACGGCTGTATAAGGAGCAGGGTGATGCTGGGAGTTGTAGTGTACGGCTGCCGTCTCTCCCTGAAGACTTTCTCATCTTCCTTATTGCAGGGGTCAGATTGCTGTCGGGGCCGTCGCCTGCCGGGAACCATTTACAGGTGATCTACATTGTAGTCTCTGCCGCGGCCGTCCTGCTGCTCGCTGTGATCTGCGTCTTATGTCGCCAAGAACTGACGGCAAGAATCAAGCAGGTTTTCCAGAGAAGTAAGTGATGGCGGAGCCGATCGGGGTGTGATCCTATAGGATTGTGGGGGATCGGGGTGTGATCCTATAGGATTGTGGGGGATCGGGGTGTGATCCTATAGGATTGTGGGGGATCGGGGTGTGATCCTATAGGATTGTGGGGGATCAGGGTATAATCCTATAGGATTGTGGGGGATCGGGGTGTGATCCTATAGGATTGTGGGGGATCGGGGTGTGATCCTATAGGATTGTGGGGGATCGGGGTGTGATCCTATAGGATTGTGGGGGATCGGGGTGTGATCCTATAGGATTGTGGGGGATCGGGGTGTGATCCTATAGGATTGTGGGGGATCGGGGTGTGATCCTATAGGATTGTGGGGGATCGGGGTGTAATCCTATAGGATTGTGGGGGATCAGGGTATAATCCTATAGGATTGTGGGGGATCGGGGTGTGATCCTATAGGATTGTGGGGGATCGGGGTGTAATCCTATAGGATTGTGGGGGATCAGGGTGTGATCCTATAGGATTGTGGGGGATCGGGGTGTGATCCTATAGGATTGTGGGGGATCGGGGTGTGATCCTATAGGATTGTGGGGGATCGGGGTGTGATCCTATAGGATTGTGGGGGATCGGGGTGTAATCCTATAGGATTGTGGGGGATCGGGGTGTGATCCTATAGGATTGTGTGGGATTGGGGTGTGATCCTATAGGATTGTGGGGGATCGGGGTGTGATCCTATAGGATTGTGTGGGATTGGGGTGTAATCCTATAGGATTGTGGGGGATCGGGGTGTAATCCTATAGGATTGTGGGGGATCGGGGTGTAATCCTATAGGATTGTGGGGGATCAGGGTATAATCCTATAGGATTGTGGGGGATCGGGGTGTAATCCTATAGGATTGTGGGGGATCAGGGTATAATCCTATAGGATTGTGGGGGATCGGGGTGTAATCCTATAGGATTGTGGGGGATCGGGGTGTGATCCTATAGGATGATTGTGGGGGATCGGGGTGTAATCCTATAGGATTGTGGGGGATCGGGGTGTGATCCTAAAGGATGATTGTGGGGGATCGGGGTGTGATCCTATAGGATTGTGGGGGATTGGGGTGTGATCCTATAGGATTGTGGGGGATCGGGGTGTAATCCTATAGGATTGTGGGGGATTGGGGTGTGATCCTATAGGATTGTGGGGGATTGGGGTGTAATCCTATAGGATGATTGTGGGGGATCGGGGTGTGATCCTATAGGATTGTGGGGGATCTGGGTGTAATCCTATAGGATTGTGGGGGATTGGGGTGTAATCCTATAGGATGATTGTGGGGGATTGGGGTGTGATCCTATAGGATTGTGGGGGATTGGGGTGTAATCCTATAGGATGATTGTGGGGGATCAGGGTATAATCCTATAGGATGATTGTGGGGGATCGGGGTGTGATCCTATAGGATTGTGGGGGATTGGGGTGTGATCCTATAGGATTGTGGGGGATCGGGGTATAATCCTATAGGATGATTGTGGGGGATCGGGGTGTGATCCTATAGGATGATTGTGGGGGATCGGGGTGTGATCCTATAGGATTGTGGGGGATCTGGGTGTAATCCTATAGGATGCTTAGATGATCCGGGTATAGGAGGCCATACACAGTAGGTTAAACCTTCTAATGTTTATCAGATTCTCCTGTAATGAAAGATGTCGGGGAGAGAAGGATGAGACATAATGGATTTTATCATGCTCGATCCTTTTGTTCTCACAGAGCTAAGCCACCACCAGAGATGTCTGCTATTGCAGCTTTGTCCTTTAGAAGTAAATGGGGCTGCGCTGAAGTATCAGACACGGCTGATCGGTACAACCCCGGCGAGATCATAACATTCTGGTGTTTTATAGAATATCTGAATCTTGATATTTTTTCTCAATAGTCAAACAGGCGGAGGAAGAAGAAAGCTGTGAGTGCCGCTCCCCGGTGCAGGAGGGCGGAGAGGAGAGCCAACCTATGACCCTAGAAGCCTAATCGTCTATAGACCAGCCATATAGACCGGAATCCAAGAATTCATCAACCAAAGCCGCTATCTTATTATATTATACGTCGCGGGGTGGACAGGCCACAAGAGTAAGAATAACGCCTCGAAGATCCGGAGCGATACGCATCCAGCCCGCACAGCCATCATGTCCTGTATCCAAAACCAACTAATACCTGTCCATAGGTGGATGAGAGCAGCCGCCGGGAGACCAAGGTATCACCGGGAGAACAAGACCACCGGGAAACCAAGGGACCACCGAGAGACAGAGGGACCATCAGGAGACCAAGTTACCACCGGGAGAAGGGATCACTAGGAGTAGGAGACCAAGACCACTGGAAAACCAAGGGATCACCGGGAGAAGGAACCACCAGGAGACTAAGACGACTGGAAGACCAAGGGACCACCGGAAGACCAAGACCACTGGAAAACCAAGGGATCACCGGGAGAAGGAACCACCAGGAGACTAAGACCACTGGAAGACCAAGGGACCACCGGAAGACCAATGGACACAGGAGCCAGAGTGATGCTGGAGTTTAGTTACAATAGGATTCTCGGACAATCCATCCCTACCAGATCATATACTGCTGGGGGGGGGGGTCCACATTATTATTTTTTTTGTTGTTGTTGCAATTAATTTATTATTGCTTGTTGACTATACAGCTCCCATAATGGCAGCTTTACGGCTAAAAGGTCTTCATTTACGCAACGTTCTTATGATAAGTATCGTAACTTTGCAAATAATCTTCATTAAAATTTCCCACCAATTTGTGCCTGGTGTAAAGCTGTGTGTCTCCATGGTTACAGACTACAAACCAGTCTGTGCGTAGTCTGATCCTGCAGTCACAGGTTTGTTAGGTTTAGGGTTGGGTTTACACATGGGGGGGGGCATTTATCAGGAATGGCGTATTCGAACGCCTATCTTAAATAAAGCCCCGCCCCTTTTCCCCTCCTGGATTTACTGAGAGACAACAAATCTACACCTGCTCGGGAGATATCATGATTTACACCCGTGAGTGCGGGAGAAGGCTCCCCCTGCCCATCAGGCATATGTCAGAGAGAAGGCAAGAATCTGTGCACCAGACTGGCAAACTCGTCTGCTGGTATTACATGAAGCCCCACCCCCAACAGCCCCACCGATTCAGGCCTGACCTGTCCTTGCCGTACAGTGGGCACAGAAATCTACAGGGGGGCACCTCCTCCCCGCCTTGCTGTACCTGCCCTGCTCGCCCATTGGACAAGTGGGGGATACAGCAAGCATACGCCAGAGAGAAGGTGCAAATCTGCGGCTTCTCCCTGGCGTACGCCAGTGGCGCAAACTTCCTAAATGTCCCCAAATGTGTCCAAAACACAGAAAAGATGCTACTCTCTCTCGGAAAAAAAATCTTGACCAAATACTATGTGTGAACTCGGCTTATCGAGCACATACAGCCTGTAAGGGAACACGACTACACAGGGTCTTGTAGTCTGTAACCATAGAGACGCATTGATTGGCACAATAAGAAAAGTTAATTGTCTATTTGCAGATTTGCTTTTATGTCTGTGTAATTTTAGCTTGATTGGATTTATGAGATATGAGTGTGAGTGGAGCCTGAATCTTGTAGGGCCGCTCCCTCTGTAGTGAGTGTGAGTGAAGCCTGAATCTTGTAGGGCCGCTCCCTCTGTAGTGAGGGTGAGTGGAGCCTGAATCTTGTAGGGCCGCTCCCTCTGTAGTGAGGGTGAGTGGAGCCTGAATTTTGTAGGGCCGCTCCCTCTGTAATGAGTGAGTGGAGCCTGAATCTTGTAGGGCCGTTATCCTCTGTAGTGAGTGTGAGTGGAGTCTGAATCTTGTAGGGCCGCTCCCTCTGAAGTGAGTGTATGTGGATCCAGAATCTTGTAGGGCCGATTCCCTCTGTAGTGAGTGTGAGTGGAGCCTGAATCTTGTAGGGCTGATATCCTCTGTAGTGAGTGTGAGTGGAGCCTTAATCTTGTAGGGCTGATATCCTCTGTAGTGAGAGTGGAGCCTGAATCTTGTAGGGCTGCTCCCTCTGTAGTGAGTGTGAGTGGAGCCTAAATCTGGTAGGGCCACTCCCTCTGTAGTGAGTGTGACTGGAGCCTGAATCTTGTAGGGCCGCTCCCTCTGTAGTAAGTGTGAGTGGAGCCTGAATCTTGTAGGGCTGATATCCTCTGTAGTGAGTGTGAGTGGAGCCTGAATCTTGTAGGGCCACTCCCTCTGTAGTGAGTGTGAGTGGAGCCTGAATCTTGTAGCGCCACTCCCTCTGTAGTGAGTGTGACTGGAGCCTGAATCTTGTAGGGCCGCTCCCTCTGTAGTAAGTGTGGGTGGAGCCTGAATCTTGTAGGGCTGATATCCTCTGTAGTGAGTGTGAGTGGAGCCTGAATCTTGTAGGGCCACTCCCTCTGTAGTGAGTGTGAGTGGAGCCTGAATCTTGTAGGGCCGATATCCTCTGTAGTGAGTGTGAGTGGATCCAGAATCTTGTAGGGCCGCTGGTGAGAGTGAGTGTGAGTGGAGCCTGAATATTCTTTCATGTATTTGCTCAGTTTTTGCATTAAGGTTCTGTATTTTAGTAAAATGGCGCACAATATGCTTCATGAGTGTAATCTAACTGCGCCCATAGCGGCCATCTTGTGTACGAGTCATCGACCAGGGTCTGTCAGCATGTACAGTCTGATATAATACAGTGACTATACAGAGGTCCAGGGGGCATGCATGAGCTGCCACAGGTGCCCAGAAGGCGCGATCTACTTGTTAGGTGCCCTGAGCGCTCCCGCCCCTCCTCTCACCTATGACCAATCAGAACACCTCTAGGGCTACAGCTCAACCCCCTCTCTATATACGGCCATTACTGGTTTGGTTCTTCAGAACTGCTGACAAACCCCAGATAACCTGAAGATATAAACTTTGTGCGGAGTATTATCAGACGAGGCCTCACATGGTCCTCACCCTCCTCCATCCTGTACACTCCCTCCCCTGCCTCAATCCTCAAATCGCAAATACATTCATCTAGTGCAAAACTGGGAGGAGGGGGATGCAGCTGCAGCTTCTAATTTAGTGTAAGAGGAAGCATCTGATTGGCTGTCAATAAGGTAATACTAGTGGGTAATCATACAGTACAATGCACTATGGGTAACTTACTGCTCATGCACCAGAGCTGGCGGGCAGTTCTCATTCTCACCACTGGGGCTAAAACTAAGCTGAGACTTCCTGTTGTGTCTGTGGTGATAAGAGGAGGCTGCAGTAAAGTGATCTGTACAGCATTGCAGCGTCATGTGACACCAGTAGATAGGAGAGACAATTGTAGCACCCTGAGGAATGACCTCTTCACAGGTCACAGAGCGCGCTCAGTAATGTCATCTCAAGGGGACAGTCTGTGTATTGTCATCTATGTCCATGAGGCTTGCTGTAAAGTATGTCACTAAATGTTGTTAAAAAAATGATCAGGCCTCGTAGAGGAAGGAGATTCATGGAGAAATATTCTGACTGCTGGGAGAGTTACATTGCTGTCCCGCCTCTGCCGATACAGCGTTCTATTAGAGAGTGTTCCTGTATATCCGCGGGGTATACTAGCGCTCTCCGCCATGTCTGTCTGTCGTATACATGAGATTTTTAGCTGTAGACGACAGTTCCACTTCATGGAAGTCACCGAAACGTTAAGCGTGCGGCGCTGCCAGAACCTTCTGTTCAGGCGCTATAACCATATCTCTGGTCATATGACACCTGTATATAACACCTGTTTTCTTATTGTTACATAATTTTTATGTTCAAAAAAGCAATAAAAATACTTAAACACAAAAGCCGATCAGGCAAGATGGCCGCCCCCATACTAATGTACAAAAAATCAAATAAAGTTAGAAACAGAAGATACAGGAAGGTTGTAAAGTATCATGTGGTCACAGAATGTAAATTCACTTCATTAACAGATGAAACGTGTGAGAACCTGCAGGGAAGTGACGGTACTATACACAAACCACAAACTTACAGGGGGGATGGGAACCCAGTGTGCACAACGGCTGCTGATCTGTCTGATAGCTGCACAGCGCTGCTCTGTAGGAAAGTGCTACCGTTTTGTTTCCATCTCTGTACCCTCCCCCCCTCCCCGATTACTATGTACAAGACAGTAACTAATATAATACTACCCCTATATCCAGGAATATAACTACTATAATACTGCTCCTATATCCAGCAATATAACTACTATAATACTGCTCCTATATCCAGCAATATAACTACTATAATACTGCTCCTATATACAGGAATATAACTACTATAATACTGCTCCTATATACAGGAATATAACTACTATAATACAGCTCCTATATACAGGGATATACTACTATAATACTGCTCCTATATACAGGAATATAACTACTATAATACTGTTCCCTATATACAGGGATATAACTACTATAATACTGCTCCTATATACAGGAATATAACTACTATAATACTGCCCCCTATATACAGGAATATAACTACTATAATACTGCTCCCTATATACAGGAATATAACTACTATAATACTGCCCCCTATTTACAGGGATATAACTACTATAATACTGCTCCTATATACAGGAATATAACTACTATAATACTGCTCCTATATACAGGAATATAACTACTATAATACTGCTCCTATATACAGGAATATAACTACTATAATACTGCTCCCTATATACAGGAATATACTACTATAATACTGCCCCCTATATACAGGAATATAACTACTATAATACTGCTCCCTGTATACAGGAATATACTACTATAATACTGCTCCTATATACAGGAATATAACTACTATAATACTGCTCCTATATACAGGAATATACTACTATAATACTGCCCCCTATATACAGGAATATAACTACTATAATACTGCTCCCTGTATACAGGAATATACTACTTTCCTCTTCGGCTACGGCAGCACATATGGGTCTTCAGTACCCACTGACCCCACTCCAGGACCGCCCACCTAGATCTTAGATTAGCATAAAAAAAGATTAGAACACCTTCCATAGGTTGGAGACAGCATGATTACCCTTAAATATCCACACCTGAGAAACAGCAATTGTGTTTTTTTCAGTCCTCTGATCCTTCTGGTGCTACGCACCTCCAGGCTGCCCACCTCTCCACCTCCACTTAAGTAAGTACGTTTTTATTCTTTTAGGTACAAGGATTCCTAAGTTATGCGGGGCATAACTACATCGTTAATTACAAATTCTTCTTATTAATTATGAATTTCCAGCCGCTGATGTTATGCTGAATACCGGTGCGGGGTCCCGGTTATGCATTATGGTACTATTTGCCGGTGCGGTGTCCCGGTTATGCATTATGAAGTCCAGCCGCTAATGTTATACTAAATACCGGTGCGGGGTCCCGGTTATGCATTATGATTCCAGCCGCTGATGTTATGCTGAATACCGGTGCGGGGTCCTGGGTATGCATATTTGTGCTATTGCCGGTGCTTGGTCCCGGTTATGCATTGAGTATTCCAGCCGCTGATGGTATAGTTTTTCCAGCCACTGCTACTATATACCGGTGCAGGGTCCCGGGTATGCTTTATACTAAGTACCAATGCTGGGTCCCAATTATATTAACCGCTTCTATATGCCTCCTAGCTTCTAGAGACTCTGTCTAGTTAGCCTGTCAGTTGCATTACAGTTACCTTCTGTGGTCCGTATTGTTCCGGTGCGGCGTTCGCACCGGGGTTGCGTGCTTCCGGCCGGCGCCGCTCGGTGGCGCGCTTCCGGCCGGCGCCGCTGCGGTGACGCGCTTCCGGCCGGCGCCGCTGCGGTGACGCGCTTCCGGCCGGCGCCGCTGCGGTGACGCGCTTCCGGCCGGCGCCGCTGCGGTGACGCGCTTCCGGCCGGCGCCACTGCGGTGACGCGCTTCCGGCCGGCGTCGCTGCGCGCCCGGCGCCGCTGCGGTGACGCGCTTCCGGCCGGCGCTTCGGGATGCAGATGGGCCATGTTCTGGCCGGTGTCCTGTACCGGAGAGCACAACAGGCGCGTTCCGGGACGCGCTTCCGGTCCGGAGGGGCTGGAGTCACTTCCGGTCTGAAACCCTGGTGTCACTGTCGCCTACTATGACACCCAGCAGGTGGAGTCTCCTCTTATTTGGCAAGAAGAGTATTAAAGGTTGCTGGTAAGTAACTGACACTAGGTCTCTGATGTACTAGGCAGCCGGGTGCTTCCGCCACTAAGGTAATCATATGGTTCAGTTCCCCTTCTACTATGTTTTTTTGTAGCATAGTTTAGTTAGTGTTGTTTTTGTAGGTTTATATGCAGATGTCAAGCCATTCTAGTAGGAAAAGAGGCTCTAAGTCCAGGCACCGTATCTGTTCAATATGCAAACAACCTCTGCCAGATGATTCACCCAGCAATATCTGTGACCCATGTACTGCTCAGTATGCAGAGTCCGCTCATTCCAGGCACTCCTCCAGACACTCATCCAGACATGCAGATCACTATCCTGCCAGCCACAAGTGTGTACTATGCCTCCGTACATTACCTGATGATTATCCTGATAATATCTGTAAGAGCTGTGCTCCTCCTAAAGATTCTTCTGATCTTGTATCTGAGGCCAGAAAATTTTTCAACTGGTTCAAGTCTCACATGGAGGAAGCAGGTCCCTCTTCTTCGAAAAGACCCCGTAGACAATCCAGACATGATACCGCTGAGTCGGCTGACAGCTACGAGTCTGATGTCAGTTCAGGGTCTGATAAGATTACAGAGGATTACTATCTGTTCAGGAAAGAGAATACAGATAAGTTGATTGATCATGTCAAAGGGTGTATGGAAACCAAGCAGTCTGAGGGTCAGGACCAAGATAAAAATAATCTGTTTTACTTCCCTAAAAGACGTTCTTCTGTGTTGCCGGGACACCAGCTGCTAAACACCATTATGGAGAAGCAATGGCAAAAGCCAGATAAGCGCCTAGACCTTGGTTCTAGATTCAAGGCGGTGTATAAACTTGATCCAGCCATGTCTGAAGCCTGGGAAGGGCCTAGTAGTGTTGATGACGCCATTGCTAACCTGTCTAAAAGGTCTTATTTTCCCAGTGATGAGTCCTCTATGTTAAAGGATGCGATGGACAGAAAGGCAGACACGTTCCTAAAGAGATCCCATGTCAACCTGGCCTCCCTAAGCAAAGCCTCACTAGCCTCTGTCCCTGTGGCAAGAGCCGTGAGAGTATGGCTGAGTCACCTAGCTACGGATATCAGTGACGGTGTTCACCGGGAGGATCTTGCTGAGCAGGTAGCCACATTAAAAATGGCGGCCGAATATTTATGTGACTTCTCCTTAGATGCGGTCAAGATTGCTGCCAAGAATATGGCTCTGGCCAATGCGGCAAGGAGGGCGATCTGGATCAAGCCCTGGACGGGAGATGTGGCCTCCAAGTCGAACTTCTGTGCGCTGCCCTTTGAGCCTGGGAAACTGTTTGGTTCTAAGCTCGACAAGGTGATGCAGCGGAATAAGAAGGATAATTCTCTGTCCCTGCCTACATCCTTCAGATATAGGAGGTATCGTAATTTCCGCTATCAGAGAGGACGAGGTTCCTTTCAGAGGCGCCAGGGGCAGGACAGATCGGAACGGAGATTTCGTGGCAGGTTCCAGGATAAATCACGGAGAAAACAGCCCGATAATCCCAAGCAGGAGTTCTGACGCCAGGCCTCCTGTGGCTGTTGGGGCAAGGCTTCTGGGTTACTGTCCAGCCTGGCAGTCTGTTACCAACGATCCCTGGGTCCTCAACATCATAAAGCAGGGCTATGCCCTAGAATTTCAACACCTGCCAGGGAGAGGTTCATCTGCAACTCTCGAGAAGCCCGAATCTCCAGCCTTCTTCAGGAATTTGTGCTGAAAGACGCCATCGAGCGTGTTCCTGCAGGAGAAGAATTCCGGGGGGTCTACTCTCGGGTATTCCCAGTCCTGAAGGCGGACGGCACTTGGCGTCTCATCATAGACCTAAGGTATCTGAACAAGCACCTGGTCAAGACAAAGTTCAGAATGGACACCATCAGGTCAGTCTACAGTCTGGCTCAGGAAGGGGAGTTCATGGCATCGCTCGACCTGAAAGATGCGTACCTCCATATCCCGATTCAGGTGAAGTCCAGAAGATTTCTCAGGCTTGCATTGGCAGTTGGCGGCCGTATTCTCCATTATCAATTCAAAGCCCTGCCATTCGGGTTATCCCCATCACCGAGGATCTTCACAAAAGTGACTGTTGTCCTAGTAGCAGCTCTGAGACTCCAGGGCTTCAAGCTGGTACAATATCTGGACGACTGGCTTCTAATAGCCGCATCAGCTCAGTCTCTCCGGGCGCATCTCCAGACAGCCATCACTCTTCTACAGAAAGTGGGGTTTATAATAAACTTCCAGAAGTCACAGCTTGTGCCAGCAAACAGAATTCGTTTTCTGGGTCTAATGGTGGATTTGCTGGAAATGAAGATTTTTCTTCCTCAGGAGAAGACTCAACAGATCAAGGGAGCCGTTCTCCACCTGGTTCGGTCTCCCTGGGTTACCGTGAGAACGGCAATGAGCGTCCTGGGCTTCCTGACAGCTTCTATAGAGGCGGTCCCCTGGGCCAAGAGCCATATGAGGAGTCTACAAAGAGAGATCCTGCAGTTCTGGAACAGGGATCTATCTGCCCTGAATCGCAGGATCCGGATATCAGCTGCTGTTCGCCAGGACCTTCTATGGTGGACTATGGACAAGAACTTATTGACCGGCAGGAGCTTTGTCTGGCAAAAGCAGCTTGTCTTGACCACGGATGCCTCCCAGACCGGCTGGGGTGCCCATCTTCTGGGACACTGGACACAAGGGGTTTGGCCGAAGACCATTACCAGGATGTCGTCAAACTACAGGGAAATGTTAGCCATCTACCTGGCGCTGGTGCATTTCCAGCCTATGTTGAAGAACAAGTCCGTCCTTATTCAGACGGACAATGTAACCGCGAAATATTATATAAACAAACAAGGCGGTACACGCAGTTCATCTCTGCAGTCTCTTTGTGCAAAGATCATGCAGTGGGCAGAACCAGTGGTGACGACACTGTCGGCGGTGCACATCAAAGGCACTCTGAACTATCAGGCGGATTTTCTGAGTCGACAGACATTGCTCCCCGGGGAATGGGAGTTGAATGTGAAATATTTCAACATGCTGACGGACAGGTGGGGCCTCCCCCAATGGGACTTAATGGTGACGAAAGCCAACCGCAAACTGGAAAAGTTTTCCTCGCTCAGGAAGTTGGACTCTCCGGACGTATTAGATGCATTCACAATGTCCTGGATGAAGAAGTTCATATACATATTCCCTCCTGTTCCAGTTATTCCCAGGATTCTAACAAAGCTGCTAGTGGAGAACCCACGCACCATTATAGTGACCCCATTCTGGCCACGCAGACCGTGGTTTGCGGACCTGTATCAGCTGTCTCAGGGCACGTACTGGACATTCCCCCTCTATCCGGATCTGCTCCTCCAGAAGGGCTTCCATCACCCGCAGCTCAGCAAATTACACCTCACAGCTTGGTTCCTGAGGGGCTCCGACTGAAGAATTTAGGCTTATCAGACAAAGTTGTGACCACTCTCCTTTCTTCAAGAAAGAGATCCACTAATGCTGTCTACACAAAGCTATGGAGGAAATTTTCCTTCTGGCTTAAAGATTCTGGTCATGAGATCTCTGTACCATCTATCCTACTGTTCCTACAGGAAGGTTTCGAGAAGGGTTTGAAGGCCAACACCCTTAGAGTGCACATGACAGCTATAAATGCACATACGGACGGAGAATATGCCAACAATCCTCTCATCACCAGGTTTTTTAAAGGTCTAAAAAACCTCAGACCTTCAGTCCGTTCACCTATTGCCACGTGGGACTTATGTCTGGTCCTCAATAAAATAACCCGACATCCTTTTGAGCCGTTAGAATCCATAGACTTGAAGTGGTTGTCCTTCAAAGTTTTGTTTCTCCTAGCGGTAACCTCCGCTAAACGCCTGGGAGAGCTTCAGGCCTTATCTTGCCGTTATCCGTATCTGAAGTTCATGCCGGATGGTGTCCGGCTCAGGACTCTACCATCATTCATTCCTAAGGTGGCTTCATCTGCCAATATAAACAGAGAAGTGTTTTTGCCTGACTTCTGTGCCAATCCAACCTCTGAGGAAGAACAACGTCTGCAACTTCTGGATGTCAAGAGATCTCTGAAGTGTTATCTATCTCGGGTTCAGGAGTTCCGCAGAGATGAGAACCTCTTCGTGTTGTTCTCTGGCCCTAGGAAAGGATTAAAAGCCTCCAAAGATTCGCTGGCGCGGTGGATTAAATGTACCATCTTGGAAGCCTATGCCTCTGAGGGATTGGATCCTCCCCATCCTCTAAAAGCACATTCCACCCGAGCGATGTCCACCTCCTGGGCGGAAAGGCAACAAGTACAGCTGATTGACATCTGTAATGCTGCATCCTGGACAACGTCATCTACGTTCATAAGGCATTATCGGCTTGACACTCAGGCGGGGGACCCAGCCTTCAGTACGGGAGTTCTGTCAGCAGCTCGTATGTCTACCTAAAACCCCCCCTTTTGTGTCTATTGCATATCCCATATGTGCTGCCGTAGCCGAAGAGGAAAGTGAAAATTTGTTTACTCACCTGTAATTTTACTTTCCTCGAGGCATTAGGCAGCACACTAACCCTCCCAATAAATTTTATTTGCATTATATTGTCTATTTTATTACACAATTGCTGTTTCTCAGGTGTGGATATTTAAGGGTAATCATGCTGTCTCCAACCTATGGAAGGTGTTCTAATCTTTTTTTATGCTAATCTAAGATCTAGGTGGGCGGTCCTGGAGTGGGGTCAGTGGGTACTGAAGACCCATATGTGCTGCCTAATGCCTCGAGGAAAGTAAAATTACA
Organism: Dendropsophus ebraccatus; assembly: GCA_027789725.1. NCBI lineage: Eukaryota > Metazoa > Chordata > Amphibia > Anura > Hylidae > Dendropsophus > Dendropsophus ebraccatus. Next base: position 211,504 of record JAQFWZ010000114.1, on the reverse strand, counting down.
GGTGAGTAAACAAATTTTCACTATAATACTGCTCCTATATACAGGAATATAACTACTATAATACTGCTCCCTATATACAGGAATATACTACTATAATACTGCTCCTATATACAGGGATATAACTACTATAATACTGCTCCCTATATACAGGAATATAACTACTATAATACTGCTCCTATATACAGAAATATTCTACTATAATACTGCTCCCTATATACAGGGATATAACTACTATAATACTGCTCCTATATACAGGAATATAACTACTATAATACTGCCCCCTATATACAGGAATATAACTACTATAATACTGCTCCTATATACAGAAATATTCTACTATAATACTGCTCCCTATATACAGGAATATACTACTATAATACTGCCCCCTATATACAAGAATATAACTACTATAATACTGCTCCTATATACAGGAATATAACTACTATAATACTGCTCCTATATACAGGAATATAACTACTATAATACTGCTCCTATATACAGGAATATACTACTATAATACTGCTCCTATATACAGGAATATAACTACTATAATACTGCTCCTATATACAGGGATATACTACTATAATACTGCTCCTATATACAGGAATATAACTAATACTGCTCCTATATACAGGGATATAACTACTATAATACTGCTCCTATATACAGGAATATAACTACTATAATACTGCTCCTATATACAGGAATATAACTACCATAATACTGCCCCCTATATACAGGAATATAACTACTATAATACTGCCCCCTATATACAGGAATATAACTACTATAATACTGCTCCTATATACAGGAATATACCTACTATAATACTGCTCCTATATACAGGAATATAACTACTATAATACTGCTCCTATATACAGGGATATAACTACTATAATACTGCTCCTATATACAGGAATATAACTACTATAATACTGCTCCTATATACAAGAATATAACTACTATAATACTGCTCCTATATACAGGAATATAACTACTATAATACTGCTCCTATATACAGGAATATAACTACTATAATACTGCTCCTATATATAGGAATATAACTACTATAATACTGCTCCTATTTACAGGAATATAACTACTATAATACTGCTCCTATATACAAGAATATAACTACTATAATACTGCTCCTATATACAGAAATATTCTACTATAATACTGCTCCCTATATACAGGAATATACTACTATAATACTGCTCCTATATACAGGAATATACTACTATAATACTGCTCCTATATACAGGAATATACTACTATAATACTGCTCCTATATACAGGAATATAACTACTATAATACTGCTCCTATATACAGGAATATACTACTATAATACTGCTCCTATATACAGGGATATAACTACTATAATACTGCCCCCTATATACAGGAATATAACTACTATAATACTGCTCCCTATATACAGGAATATAACTACTATAATACTGCTCCTATATACAGGGATATAACTACTATAATACTGCCCCCTATATACAGGGATATAACTACTATAATACTGCCCCCTATATACAGGGATATAACTACTATAATACTGCTCCTATATACAGGAATATAACTACTATAGTACTGCTCCTATATACAGGAATATAACTACTATAATACTGCTCCTATATACAGGAATATAACTACTATAATACTGCCCCCTATATACAGGGATATAACTGCTATAATACTGCCCCCTATATACAGGAATATAACTACTATAATGCGGTTCAGGGAAGAAACAGAGTGCTGCACCTCACACCTATGGCTGATACTAGTGCCGCTAGGCTAAATAAAAAACACATCAGAATTTAGTGTATGAATTGATCAAGCCATACTGCCCCATGTGCCTCGTGCAGGTATCTGATACACATGGGTCCCTACACTAAGTCCACACCGTGCCAGTCAGTGGCCACCAACCCCGCAGGCGTGCATAGTCAGGGAAGGGGGGCCATGGGACGGCCCTGCGACCCCCATGCCACAGGACCAGACCCCAAAACACCACACCAGAACCCGGCCAGCACCGCCGGCGGAGAAGGTCGCCCCCAAACAGCACAAGTCTGGATGAGGTATTACACTCACCATAGCTGCAGCAAACAGAATGGGAAAAGACAGGAGGGATTAAAACCATGTGCACTCAGGTGTCTCCTGCTAATTGCGGTCCCTTTTGTCCCTTTTTTCATTGTTGCTAGCACTCGTGCTGTGTAAGACCCATGTGATCCAAATTAGCAGGAAGCACCTGTGTACATAAGGGAAGGATCTCCTAGTATTCTCCCATTCTACCTGCAGAGGAATGGAGAGAGGTAAGAGCTTGTTCACACTTGTGTTGCTTGGCGTCCACTTTTTCCGCCGGTGGTGCCTGCGGGGTCTGGGGGGGCCCTTTAGGGTCTGGTCCTGTGACAATGGGGTTGCAGGGCCATTCCGTGGCCCCCCTTCTCTGCTTCCGCACGTTTTGCGGGGATTGTGGTCGCTGACCGACACAGTGATGTTTTTTGGTTAGGGACTCATGTGTATCAGAAGACCTGCACGTGGTACATGAGGCAATATGGTTTGGCCAAATTATATACTAACTTCTGACGTTGGTTTTAAATATAGCTGAATAAGCTTTCGTGTCAGCCATGGGTGCGATGTGCAGCCATTTCTGTCTTTTTGGCTTGTGCATATTATAGTAGTTATATTCCTGTATATAGGAGCAGTATTATAGTAGTTATATCCCTGTATATAGGAGCAGTATTATAGTAGTTATATTCCTGTATATAGGAGCAGTATTATAGTAGTTATATCCCTGTATATAGGAGCAGTATTATAGTAGTATATTCCTGTATATAGGGGGCAGTATTATAGTAGTTATATTCCTGTATATAGGAGCAGTATTATAGTAGTTATATCCCTGTATATAGGAGCAGTATTATAGTAGTTATATTCCTGTATATAGGGAGCAGTATTATAGTAGTATATTCCTGTATATAGGAGCAGTATTATAGTAGTTATATTCCTGTATATAGGAGCAGTATTATAGTAGTTATATTCCTGTATATAGGAGCAGTATTATAGTAGTTATATCCCTGTATATAGGGGGCAGTATTATAGTAGTATATTCCTGTATATAGGAGCAGTATTATAGTAGTTATATTCCTGTATATAGGAGCAATATTATAGTAGTTATATCCCTGTATATAGGGGCAGTATTATAGTAGTTATAGTCCTGTATATAGGAGCAGTATTATAGTAGTTATATTCCTGTATATAGGAGCAGTATTATAGTAGTATATCCCTGTATATAGGAGCAGTATTATAGTAGTTATATCCCTGTATATAGGAGCAGTATTATAGTAGTTATATTCCTGTATATAGGAGCAGTATTATAGTAGTTATATCCCTGTATATAGGAGGCAGTATTATAGTAGTTATATTCCTGTATATAGGAGCAGTATTATAGTAATATATTCCTGTATATAGGGGGCAGTATTATAGTGGTTATATTCCTGTATATAAGGGAAGTATTATAGTAGTTATATTCCTGTATATAGGGGCAGTATTATAGTGGTTATATTCCTGTATATAGGAGCAGTATTATAGTAGTTATATTTCTGTATATAGGGGCAGTATTATAGTAGTTATATCCCTGTATATAGGGGCAGTATTATAGTAGTTATAGTCCTGTATATAGGAGCAGTATAAGGGTGGGTTCACACTGAGGAATTCTTGCGGATAAATTCGGCGCCTTTCCCCAGGCTCCATAGACACCATTCTATGGGCCGCCTGATTCCGCATTCTGAATGCAGAATCCGTCCGTGCATAGAATGGTGTCTATGGAGCCTGGGGAAAGGCGCTAGCGTACAGCCAACGGAATTCCGCAGAATTTACCCGCGAGAATTCCTAGTAGTTATATTCCTGTATATAGGGGTCAGTATTATAGTAGTTATATCCCTGTATACAGGAGCAGTATTATAGTAGTTATATCCCTGTATATAGGAGCAGTGTTATAGTATTTATATTCCTATATATAGGAGCAGTATTATGGTAGTTATATTCTTGTATATAGGGGGCAGTATTATAGTAGTTATATTCTTGTATATAGGGGGCAGTATTATAGTAGTTATATCTCTGTATATAGGAGCAGTATTATAGTAGTTATGCGGTTCAGGGAAGAAACAGAGCGCTGCACATCACACCTATGGCTGATACTAGTGCCGCTAGGCTAAATAAAAAACACATCAGAATTTTGTGTATGAATTGATCAAGCCACACTGCCCCATGTACCTCGTGCCGGTATCTGATACACATGGGTCCCTACACTAAGTCCACACCGCGCCAATCAGTGGCCACCAACCCCGCAGGCGTGCACAGCCAGGCGTGCACAGCCCTGCGACCCCCATGCCACAGGACCAGACCCAAAAACACCACACCAGAACCCGGCCAGCACCGCTGGCGGAGAAGGTCGGCCAGCGGCGGCGAAGAAGATATGGCTTGATCAATTCATATACAGACACTCTGGTGTTGATTTTTAGTATAGGCCGAGCGGCATTAGTATCAGCCATAGATGGGATGTGCAGCCGTTCCACTCTCTCCAGTTTCCGTGTTTCACAGTTCTCCCTCTCTGAACAGCTCGCACTCCTTTATAAGACCCACATGACCAAAATTAGCAGGAGATGCCTGTGCTCACATGTCTGGACCCTATGTCTTCCCCATTCTGTAAGAGCAGCAATGGTAAGTGTAATACCATATCCATACTTGTGTCGTTTGGGGGCAGCCTTCCCCGCCGGCGGTGCTGGCCGGGTTTTGGTGGGGCTTTTTGGGTCTGGTCCTGTGACATGGGGGTTGCAGGGCCGTTCCATGGCCTCCCTTCCCTGCACGTGCACGCTTTGCGGGGTTGGCGGTTGCTGACCGACACGGTGTGGAGTTAGCGTAGGGACCCGTGTGGACCAGAGGACCTGCGCGGTGGTACACGGGGCAATATGGCTTGATCAATTCATATACAGACACTCTGGTGTTGATTTTTAATATAGGCCTAGCGGGATTAGTATCAGCCATAGATGGGATGTGCAGCCGTTCCATTCTCTCCAGTTCGTATTATAGTAGGTATATTCCTGTATATAGGGGCAGTATTATAGTAGTTATATCCCTGTATATAGGAGCAGTATTATAGTAGTTATATTCCTGTATATAGGGAGCAGTATTATAGTAGTTATATTCCTGTATATAGGGGGCAGTATTATAGTAGTTATATCCCTGTATATAGGGAGCAGTATTATAGTAGGTATATTCCTGTATATAGGGGCAGTATTATAGTAGTATATTCCTGTATATAGGGGGCAGTATTATAGTAGTTATATCCCTGTATATAGCAGTATTATAGTAGTATATTCCTGTATATAGGAGCAGTATTATAGTTGTTATATCCCTGTATATAGGAGCAGTATTATAGTAGTATATTCCTGTATATAGGAGCAGTATTATAGTAGTATATTCCTGTATATAGGAGCAGTATTATAGTAGTTATATTCCTGTATATAGGAGCAGTATTATAGTAGTTATATTCCTGTATATAGGAGCAGTATTATAGTAGTATATCCCTGTATATAGGAGCAGTATTATAGTAGTTATATTCCTGTATATAGGAGCAGTATTATAGTAGTTATATTCCTGTATATAGGAGCAGTATTATAGTAGTTATATCCCTGTATATAGGGAGCAGTATTATAGTAGTATATCCCTGTATATAGGAGCAGTATTATAGTAGTTATATTCCTGTATATAGGGAGCAGTATTATAGTAGTATATCCCTGTATATAGGGAGCAGTATTATAGTAGTATATCCCTGTATATAGGGAGCAGTATTATAGTAGTATATCCCTGTATACAGGAGCAGTATTATAGTAGTTATATTCCTGTATATAGGAGCAGTATTATAGTAGTTACGAACTGGAGAGAATAGAACGGCTGCACATCCCATCTATGGCTGATACTAATGCCGCTAGGCCTATATTAAAAATCAACACCAGAGTGTCTGTATATGAATTGATCAAGCCATATTGCCCCGTGTACCACCGCGCAGGTCCTCTGGTCCACACGGGTCCCTACGCTAACTCCACACCGTGTCGGTCAGTGACCGCCAACCCCGCAAAGCATGCACGTGCAGGGAAGGGAGGCCATGGAACGGTCCTGTGGCATGGGGGGTTGCAGGGCCGTCCCATGGCCCCCTTCCCTGGCTGTGCACGCCTGCGGGGTTGGTGGCCACTGACTGGCACGGTGTGGACTTAGTGTAGGGACCCATGTGTATCAGATACCGGCACGATGGTACATGGGGCAGTATGGCTTGATCAATTCATACACAAAATTCTGATGTGTTTTTTATTTAGCCTAGCGGCACTAGTATCAGCCATAGGTGTGATGTGCAGCACTCTGTTTCTTCCCTGAACCGCATTATAGTAGTTATATTCCTGTATATAGGAGCAGTATTATAGCAGTTATATTCCTGTATATAGGAGCAGTATTATAGTAGTATATTCCTGTATATAGGAGCAGTATTATAGTAGTTATATTCCTGTATATAGGAGCAGTATTATAGTAGTTATATTCCTGTATATAGGGGGCAGCATTATAGTAGTTATATTCCTGTATATAGGAGCAGTATTATAGCAGTTATATTCCTGTATATAGGAGCAGTATTATAGTAGTATATTCCTGTATATAGGAGCAGTATTATAGTAGTTATATTCCTGTATATAGGAGCAGTATTATAGTAGTTATATTCCTGTATATAGGAGCAGTATTATAGTAGTTATATTCCTGTATATAGGAGCAGTATTATAGTAGTTATATTCCTGTATACAGGAGCAGTATTATAGTAGTTATATCTCTGTATATAGGAGCAGTATTATAGTAGTTATAGGCAATATAAAGGAGAAAAGATAGGGTCACTCACCACAACATATGCCGTAGAATGCTTTATTAATCCAGGAGTGAACACGGCAGGGAAGGTGGAGGAGCGGGTGCTGTCAGACAAACGTTTTCACGCAATCACGTGCTTCGTCCGGTCTGGTAGGTAGGTAGGTTTGGTACCAGACCTGACGAAGCGCGTGATCGCGTGAAAACGTTTGTCTGACAGCATCCGCTCCTCCACCTTCCCCCCTTATAGTATGGAGATGTAATATAAATTTTTCAGCCTTTTTCAGGTCACAAGGTGAATGGTTTTTGTTGTTTGTCTCATTATTTCACAAGTTTACAGTCAGCTCTTATTTCATTTGTAAAATTCCCACAATATGCAAATGATAGATTTACCCTAAATTTCCCCAGTAAATCAATATAAGATAGGATTTCCATATGACTAATACACGTACAGGGGGAAATCAACACAATACATTTCTGGTGGATTCCTATAGGACTCTATGTAACTCTGCCGGATTATTGAGATTTATGGACAATACTGTAGGTGTTCACTGACATACTCCCCTCTGCTACATCAGTAAGTAAATCGTATAGGAATCTCTCATTGTTCTGGGCACAATCCTCTGCAGCCCAGCTACAATCATTCCTATCTTGGCACATTATTCAGCCAGAGCTTCCTGGTTCATGAACAGGATTCTGGTCAGTGAGTGATGAGACACACGTAAGATGGAGGAAGCAGCTATGTGACAGGACAGAATGATGCTGAGTAATACTCCCGCAGAGGCTAAGGATTCAGCGTGGCTGACGTGGAGGCGCTGGGTAATGGGTCACGTGACACAAGTGTCTTATTTTGGAACTTCCTTACACGAGAACAGACAGGATGGACTTGAATGAAGGCTCCAGGTCATGTGACACCTCTGCTCACCGACGCGGGGGTAAAGAGCGCTCCCCCTTAATCCATATATAATCTCTGGAGAGCCGAACGCCAGGCAGCCATCATTACAGCCAAATGTCCTCACCTGTCATATATCACTCCTCTGCCCATTCAGGATCCTGGAATAGTTGGGTATTAACCGTGTCATCATGTGATCACCAGATGTCGTCAGCCATGTCCGATCAGCAAAGCCAAGTGCAGGAATGAGCTGTGCTAGAACATCGCCAGAGCCCCTTGTCGCCTCTTGGCTTTCCCAGGGAGCAGCGGGGTTGGCCAATAGCTACAATGGTCCAACCATGCAGCCTCCAAGGGAAGTCACAGGGAAATCCCTATTGCCACATTACTGTATAGATTATTGGGGGTCCTAGTAGTCAGACCCCCGCTCCCTGGAGACAGTGATAGGTCAGCAATGTCTATGTGGAAACCCTCAATCTCCTATAACTACCACTCCCAGCATGCCCTGACAACTTAAGGTGCACGGCACAATATTGCGGAAGAAGTGAGCGCCAACTTGTCATCATACATGGCGGCTGATCCTCGTCTTCAGACATGCGCTGCTACACCAAAGGAATATCGGCTGGAACGGACGGTAGTTGGACAAGTACGTCTTTACTGTATTTATCTCCTCTGAGTAGCTGCTACCGAGACCGGAGACGTCTGCAGACCATGGATACATGGAACGTAAACCTGACAGCTGCACCCGAGCCCTAATCCAGGGGCCCAAGGAGGAGCCCCTCTGCCACAGACGCCAGCATGGAATACCTGGGGCCCTGGTGAAGATTTACATTGGGGCCCAGCAGCTTTCTCCCTTCTTCCTACTCAGAATCCATGCACACTCCTCTTAGCCGAGCATGCACGTGTCTGGGGGATTAGGAAAGATGTGGCCTGTGTGGGCAGCCTAAGGCTCTGTGCAGATTATATTGCTGAGCTGTCAGGCAGATGCCGCTACCCAGTGCTGCCATACGTCACCCAGTGGGTATACTCACTATGGATAGTAAGACGCAGTTACTCTGCTCTCGTATACAGCTAATAAGAGTTCCCCTTTAATTCGGAGAGCCAAATGAATCAAGAAACAAACTAGAAAATACAAATCATATACAAATCATTTGTATTATATATATTTATATATATATAAAAAAAAACCTTTAAAGTAAAATTCTAAAGGCATTTGGGATCTATGCACAAAAAGCACCAGAAATTATTACTGAAAATAAAAAAATAAAAAGTTAAAAATGGAGGAAAAAAAAACCATCAGTGCAAAAATCATAAAAAAGAAAAAATACTGGACTCGTATGAAACGCCGCATCAGCCGCAATACAAGACGAAACGCGAGGAGTAAAACCGAAAGTTATAAAAATAAGCTCAGCGACGGGTGACAGGACGGGAGCGGTTACTGCATGGCGGCGGCTTCTCTGGATTTAGATTAGTTTTTAGTTCCAGGGGCAAAAAAAAACAAAAAACCTTCCACGTATGTGAAGGAAAGCGGCGCTGCCAGCCATCCGCGGATTCAGTCACACACCGCTAAGACCAGACAATCAGTTACTAAAATGTGCTTGTCACCGCCAAACCGCCACGTCCAGCCCATAAAACAGCCGTTGTGTAGAGTCCAGACAATGCCTAAGGCACCTGAATGCAGAATCATCAGATTATCGTCTTCATCCCTGAATGAGTTAATTCCACTTGTGTCGCCGCGCGCTGAACATCGGCCGCCACCAGGAGTCCACGCTGAACACAAAAAGTTTGGCAAAAAGAGAGAGATGATGACTGCTACGAGGAATGGCGAGAGGAGGCGGCCGCTCACTGCTGCTTGCATCCCTCCTTCTTGTCTTTGGGTTTGCTGCGGCCCAGCTTTTCCGGCTGCCTCTTGGTCGGTGGTATAAAGATGGGGTCAGTGCCGTCATCCATGAAGTCGTAGAATCCATCAACCGGGACAGGTTGGGTCTGAGCCGATACTGGAAACTCTGTAACGATAAGAAACTGTGGTGACTAAGTATCAGCCATAAACTAAAAGGGTGTCGGGGGTCATGTGCCCACTAGAGATGAGCAGACTTTTCGGATTTCTGGTTTGTGAGAACCAGAACGATGGGCGTCGGATTCCTGATGTCTGCTCACTCCGTGCAGCGGGTGGATACCTCCTAAGGAACGCCTGGAAAACTGGGATACAGCGAATGCCAATGGCTGTATCCCAGTTTTCCAGGCGTTCCTTAGGAGGTATCCACCCGCTGCACAGAGCGAGCAGACAGCGGGACAAGCAGACAGCTGTACAAGTCTCTGGTAAGGACCCACCGTCCCCCCATGCGGTGCCCAGCGTAGAGCATGCACTATATAATAGAGGCCCATAGAGGTACACAGAGTTCTCAAGAGGGAGTTGTGAATTGTTCTGGATCTCCACCTCCATGTTGGCCTATACGTCTCCATGGTGACAGACTACAAACAAGCCCAGTGTAGTCAGAGCCTGCAGTCGTACCCTGTGTTACTTTGTATTAATGTACAGCGGTAGAGGACAGACCGGGGGACGGTATCCTGACAACTGTGAGTGCAAAGTTTTAGGCGATACCTTGCGGACAGTCGGCGAACACCTCCGGCTGGGAATCCTTCTTTGACTTAAATGTTGGGTCGAGTTCTTCAGCAATGTTTCTGGGGGACTGGAGTCTGCAAAATAAAGAACCATCGATTAGCCGAACGTGACACAAAGATCGACTGGAATCTATAGGGCAGCCTGACTAGTCCTAAATTCTGTGGAATGAAGAACTGGGCTGTGTAAATAATGGGGCACACCAGAATGTAGCTGCTGCTCGGAGGCGGATCCTGAACAAGGGACCGCCCACTAGTAACTCATACCTTCCTGTCATGCTGTAATATACAACAAAAAATGATTTTTTTTTTTTTTTTCTGGGAAGTTGGTTGACAACATGTGTCACTACCGAGCCCTTAGGGGTTGTCACCCACCACTCCTGGATCCCTCCTGACTGGGAGCCTATAGTCTCCAGCCACCTCCCCGTTTGTCCTGAACCACCACAGCTGTCTTGTGCTGCACAATACAAGGAGCAGTAGAAAGGGTTAAGTGTGCAACGTCAGTCGTATTTCCGCAGTCTGACTGATTTATGGAACGCGGCCTACGACACGTGGGTCCATAGTGGCGATATTTATAGCAGAGAACGCTGACGGCTGCAGAAGCCACAAACTGCAGATCAGTCACCGATGGGAAAAAGACGTCAGTGCTGGCGAAAACAGGAAACGTGGTCGCCCTTGGTGCAGACCCCGAGACCCGAAACTGCACAACACTCCAGTCACATGATCAGAAGTACTGAGGGTAAAGGAGAACGCCGGGCACAAGAATACAGGAATCCGCTGCCCCCCATTATAAGTGGCGACCCTCCTAATATATGCGGTGACCCCCCCCCCCCCGATATAAGCGATCCACCTCATATAAGTGGAGCCCCCCCACGATATATAAGCGGTGACCCTGGTGATATAAGTGGCGACACTACCCCTGCCCCTTCCCCCGATATAAGTGGTGACACTACCCCTGCCCCTTCCCCCGATATAAGTGGTGACACTACCCCTGCCCCCGATATAAGTGGTGACACTACCCCTGCCCCCGATATAAGTGGTGACACTACCCCTGCCCCCGATATAAGTGGTGACACTACCCCTGCCCCCGATATAAGTGGCGACACTACCCCTGCCCCCGATATAAGTGGTGACACTACCCCTGCCCCCGATATAAGAGGTGACACTACCCCTGCCCCTTCCCCCGATATAAGTGGTGACACTACCCCTGCCCCTTCCTCTGATATAAGTGAGTGGTGACACTACCCCTGCCCCTTCCCCCGATATAAGTGGTGACACTACCCCTGCCCCCGATATAAGTGGTGACACTACCCCTGCCCCCGATATAAGTGGTGACACTACCCCTGCCCCTTCCTCTGATATAAGTGAGTGGTGACACTACCCCTGCCCCTTCCCCCGATATAAGTGGTGACACTACCCCTGCCCCCGATATAAGTGGTGACACTACCCCTGCCCCTTCCCCTGATATAAGTGAGTGGTGACACTACCCCTGCCCCTTCCCCCGATATAAGTGGTGACACTACCCCTGCCCCTTCCTCTGATATAAGTGAGTGGTGACACTACCCCTGCCCCTTCCCCCGATATAAGTGGTGACACTACCCCTGCCCCCGATATAAGTGGTGACACTACCCCTGCCCCTTCCTCTGATATAAGTGAGTGGTGACACTACCCCTGCCCCTTCCCCCGATATAAGTGGTGACACTACCCCTGCCCCCGATATAAGTGGTGACACTACCCCTGCCCCTTCCCCTGATATAAGTGGTGACACTACCCCTGCCCCTTCCCCCGATATAAGTGGTGACACTACCCCTGCCCCTTCCCCTGATATAAGTGGTGACACTACCCCTGCCCCTTCCCCTGATATAAGTGGTGACACTACCCCTGCCCCCGATATAAGTGGTGACACTACCCCTGCCCCTTCCTCTGATATAAGTGAGTGGTGACACTACCCCTGCCCCTTCCCCCGATATAAGTGGTGACACTACCCCTGCCCCTTCCTCTGATATAAGTGAGTGGTGACACTACCCCTGCCCCTTCCCCCGATATAAGTGGTGACACTACCCCTGCCCCCGATATAAGTGGTGACACTACCCCTGCCCCTTCCCCTGATATAAGTGGTGACACTACCCCTGCCCCTTCCCCTGATATAAGTGGTGACACTACCCCTGCCCCCGATATAAGTGGTGACACTACCCCTGCCCCTTCCCCTGATATAAGTGAGTGGTGACACTACCCCTGCCCCTTCCCCTGATATAAGTGAGTGGTGACACTACCCCTGCCCCTTCCCCCGATATAAGTGGTGACACTACCCCTGCCCCTTCCTCTGATATAAGTGAGTGGTGACACTACCCCTGCCCCTTCCCCTGATATAAGTGGTGACACTACCCCTGCCCCTTCCCCTGATATAAGTGGTGACACTACCCCTGCCCCTTCCCCTGATATAAGTGGTGACACTACCCCTGCCCCTTCCCCTGATATAAGTGAGTGGTGACACTACCCCTGCCCCTTCCCCTGATATAAGTGGTGACCATCGCACAGCTAAGTACAATTGGTGGACTCGGTAATTCCGATAACCCTGGAGACGTACTTGGTCTGGTCAAGGGTTCCTTCCACTGCTGAGAACTCCATTTTCTCCGGGGTTCGGCACTCGGTGGGTGATGCCAGGCCCTCTGAGTCCAGGGGTCCTTGGTTAGAAGAAGGCACGTCATTCTATGGAGGGGACAGAAGTGCGACATTACTATCTGGAGCAACACGTTATGTATCCGGGGACCGGCTGACCTGCAGTCACATAACCCGCATCATCCCCATCAGTAGGGGGCGTCTCCCCGTTACCTGACCCATCTGCAGATCAGTGTAATACTGCAACCGAGGTCTGTAATACGACTGTGAAATCACGTCCATATCACACCCGGGTGTAACCAGACGCACAATGTGTCCACTGACCGGACAATGGTGGAATGGAAAAGGACACAACAAGATGGGAAATGGTCACACCCTGATGTCAACTTATTATATGTTTCCAGGAGGAACAACAGAGGCACCACACACGCCACTAAAATACACCGCAAACCACTGCAACACCCAGCCACATACAGCTACACACTGCAAAATACAGAAACACTGCAACATACAGCTACACACTGCAACATACAGCTACACACTGCAACATACAGCTACACACTGCAACATACAGCTACACACTGCAACATACAGCAACATACAGCTACACACTGCAACATACAGCTACACACTGCAACATGCAGTACAGCTACACACTGCAACATACAGCTACACACTGCAACATACAGCTACACACTGCAACATACAGCTACACACTGCAACATACAGCAACATACAGCTACACACTGCAACATACAGCTACACACTGCAACATGCAGTACAGCTACACACTGCAACATACAGCTACACACTGCAACATACAGAAACACTGCAACATACAGCTACACACTGCAACATACAGCTACACACTGCAAAATACAGAAACACTGCAACATACAGCAACATACAGCTACACACTGCAACATACAGCTACACACTGCAACATACAGCTACACACTGCAACATACAGCAACATACAGCTACACACTGCAACATACAGCTACACACTGCAACATACAGCTACACACTGCAACATACAGCCACACACTGCAACATACAGCCACACACTGCAACATACAGCTACACACTGCAACATACAGCCACACACTGCAACATACAGCCACACACTGCAACATACAGCTACACACTGCAACATACAGCTACACACTGCAACATACAGCAACATACAGCTACACACTGCAACATACAGCTACACACTGCAACATACAGCTACACACTGCAACATACAGCTACACACTGCAACATACAGCTACACACTGCAACATACAGCTACACACTGCAACATACAGCTACACACTGCAACATACAGCTACACACTGCAACATACAGCTACACACTGCAACATACAGCAACATACAGCTACACACTGCAACATACAGCTACACACTGCAACATACAGCTACACACTGCAACATACAGCCACACACTGCAACATGCAGTACAGCTAAACACTGCAACATACAGCTACACACTGCAACATACAGCTACACACTGCAAAATACAGAAACACTGCAACATACAGCAACATACAGCTACACACTGCAACATACAGCTACACACTGCAAAATACAGAAACACTGCAACATACAGCAACATACAGCTACACACTGCAACATACAGCTACACACTGCAACATACAGCAACATACAGCTACACACTGCAACATACAGCTACACACTGCAACATACAGCTACACACTGCAACATACAGCAACATACAGCTACACACTGCAACATACAGCTACACACTGCAACATACAGCTACACACTGCAACATACAGCTACACACTGCAACATACAGCTACACACTGCAACATACAGAAACACTGCAACATACAGCTACACACTGCAACATACAGCCACACACTGCAACATGCAGTACAGCTAAACACTGCAACATACAGCTACACACGGCAACATACAGCTACACACTGCAACATACAGCTACACACTGCAACATACAGCTACACACTGCAACATACAGCAACATACAGCTACACACTGCAACATACAGCTACACACTGCAACATACAGCTACACACTGCAACATACAGCTACACACTGCAACATACAGCCACACACTGCAACATGCAGTACAGCTAAACACTGCAACATACAGCTACACACTGCAACATACAGCTACACACTGCAAAATACAGAAACACTGCAACATACAGCAACATACAGCTACACACTGCAACATACAGCTACACACTGCAAAATACAGAAACACTGCAACATACAGCTACACACTGCAACATACAGCTACACACTGCAACATACAGCAACATACAGCTACACACTGCAACATACAGCTACACACTGCAACATACAGCTACACACTGCAACATACAGCAACATACAGCTACACACTGCAACATACAGCTACACACTGCAACATACAGCTACACACTGCAACATACAGCTACACACTGCAACATACAGCTACACACTGCAACATACAGAAACACTGCAACATACAGCTACACACTGCAACATACAGCCACACACTGCAACATACAGCCACACACTGCAACATGCAGTACAGCTAAACACTGCAACATGCAGCTACACACTGCAACATACAGCTACACACTGCAACATACAGCTACACACTGCAACATATAAATACACCCTGCAACATACAGAAACACTGCAACATGGAGCAACATACAGCTACACACTGCAACATACAGAAACACTGCAACATAGAGCAACATACAGCCACACACTGCAACATACAGCTACACACTGCAACATACAGCTACACACTGCAACATACAGCTACACACTGCAACATACAGCTACACACTGCAACATACAGCTACACACTGCAACATATAAATACACACTGCAACATACAGAAACACTGCAACATAGAGCAACATACAGCCACACACTGCAACATACAGCTACACACTGCAACATACAGCTACACACTGCAACATACAGCTACACACTGCAACATACAGCTACACACTGCAACATACAGCTACACACTGCAACATACAGCCACACACTGCAACATACAGCCACACACTGCAACATACAGCCACACACTGCAACATACAGCCACACACTGCAACATACAGCCACACACTGCAACACACAGCCACACACTGCAACACACAGCTACACACTGCAACACACAGCTACACACTGCAACATACAGCCACACACTGCAACATACAGCTACACACTGCAACATAGAGCAACATACAGCCACACACTGCAACATACAGCTACACACAGCTACATACAGCTACACACTGCAACATACTGCAACACACTGCAAAATACAGCCGCACACTGCAACATACAGCCACACACTGCAACATACAGCTACACACTGCAACATACAGCAACATACAGCCACACACTGCAACATACAGCTACACACTGCAACATACAGCAACATACAGCCACACACTGCAACATACAGCAACATACAGCTACACACTGCAACATACAGCAACATACAGCTACACACTGACACACACTGACACACACTGTAACACACGGCCTACAAGAAATCTGCAGATCTGCCCCCACATCCACCTATTCTGAGGTTCCAGCAGCCGCTGATGTCTTTCGGGCTGTGTGGTTATATATCATAGCAGAAAGTCACCGCAGCAGCCGCCGCCACCACCGCAGCTCTGTGAGGAGGAAACTGGTGGCAGCTTCTTCTGGTAAATGCAGTGAATACGGGCAGCGCTGAGGCTATAAATACAGAGACTGTAACACTGCGGTGGTGTATAACCGTCAGCCGCATACCCCTCCTCTCCCCATTCAGAACATAGAGTCCTCAGCCAAACCTTACTATGTACCGAGGGATCAGCTCTTCACTAGCTCTCGCACTGCCACCTTAACAGCAGATCTCTATGGGACACAGCAGATCCCTATGGGACACAGCAGATCCCTATGGGACACAGCAGATCCCTATGGGACACAGCAGATCCCTATGGGACACAGCAGATCCCTATGGGACACAGCAGATCCCTATGGGACACAGCAGAGAACAGAACAGAGTCTTCTTCTCATGTCAGTCCAGTTTCGTTTAGCTTTGATCAGATATATAAATGCATTTTTACTTGTCAGCCCTGTGTACTCACCCTCCTCCCTATCCTCCTCCTGTCAGTCCTGTGTACTCACTTCCCTCCCTATCCTCCTCCTGTCAGTCCTGTGTACTCACCCTCCTCCCTATCCTCCTCCTGTCAGTCCTGTGTACTCACCGTCCTCCCTATCCTCCTCCTGTCAGCCCTGTGTACTCACCCTCCTCCCTATCCTCCTCCTTTCAGTCCTGTGTACTCACCCTCCTCCCTATCCTCCTCCTGTAAGCCCTGTGTACTCACCCTCCTCCCTATCCTCCTCCTTTCAGTCCTGTGTACTCACCCTCCGCCCTATCCTCCTCCTGTCAGTCCTGTGTACTCACCCTCCTCCTGTTAATCCTGTGGACTCGCCCTCCTCCCTATCCTCCTCCTCCTTTGAGTCCTGTGTACTCGCCCTCCTTCGTCCTCCTCCCGTCAGTCCTGTGTACTCGCTTCCCTATCCTCCTCCTGTCAGTCCTGTGTACTCACTTCCCTCCCTATCCTCCTCCTGTCAGTCCTGTGTACTCGCCCTCTCCTTCTCCTCCTATCAGTCCTGTGTACTATCTTTCTCCTGTCAGTCGTGTACTCGCTTCCCTCCCTATTCTCCTCTTTCTGTCATTCCTGTGTAATTGCCTCCCCCTCCCTCCCTATCCTCCTCCTATCAGTCCTGTGTACTCGCCCTCCTCCCTATCCTCCTCCTATCAGTCCTGTGTACTCGCCCTCCTCCCTATCCTCCTCCTGTCAGTCCTGTGTACTATCCTCCTCCTGTCAGCCCTGTGTACTCGCCTCCCTATCCTCCTCCTGTCAGCCCTGTGTACTCGCCTCCCTATCCTCCTCCTGTCAGTCCTGTGTACTCGCCCTCCTCCCATTAGTCCTGTGTACTCGCCTCCCTATCCTCCTTCTGTCAGTCCTGTGTACTCGCCTCCCTATCCTCCTCCTGTCAGTCCTGTGTACTCGCCTCCCTATCCTCCTCCTGTCAGTCCTGTGTACTCGCCTCCCTATCCTCCTCCTGTCAGTCCTGTGTACTCGCCTCCCTATCCTCCTCCTGTCAGTCCTGTGTACTCGCCCTCCTCCCATTAGTCCTGTGTACTCGCCCTCCTCCCATTAGTCCTGTGTACTCGCCTTTATCCCTATGTTCCTCCTGTCGGTGAAGCTACAGATGCTGCCGCCATCATCGTCATCCTCGCTGTCCCCGGGCAGGTCCAGCTCCTCAGATCTCCTGTGCGCTCGCAGCTCCTGCTGCTGAATGTATTTGGCGATTTCCTGCAGATAAAGAGACAAGATACAGAGGGAACATATAGAAACAATATGGCGCCATCCTGGGACGATCAGCGCCGGGATATATGATAAATCTATGGCGGCTGCTCATCCTACAGACTGGCTGCCCGAGCATGCTGGGACTTGTAGTAACCCCCCATTGTTATTGATATATATAGTTTGGTATACGGGGACGTGTGCAGTGAATATACCAGGATGCTGATCACTGTGGCCGACAGTGTCCCATATAACCTGGGCCCGAGTGTCCCTTATAACCTGGGCCCCGAGTGTCCCTTATAACCTGGGCCCCGAGTGTCCCTTATAACCTGGGCCCCGAGTGTCCCATATAACCTGGGCCCCGAGTGTCCCATATAACCTGGGCCCCGAGTGTCCCATATAAACTGGGCCCCGAGTGTGGCATATAACCTGGGCCCCGAGTGTCCCATATAACCTGGGCCCCGAGTGTCCCATATAACCTGGGCCCCGAGTGTCCCATATAACCTGGGCCCCGAGTGTCCCTTATAACCTGGGCCCCGAGTGTCCCTTATAACCTGGGCCCCGAGTGTCCCATATAACCTGGGCCCCGAGTGTCCCATATAACCTGGGCCCCGAGTGTCCTATATAACCTGGGCCCCGAGTGTCCCATATAACCTGGGCCCCGAGTGTCCCTTATAACCTGGGCCCCGAGTGTCCCATATAACCTGGGCCCCGAGTGTCCCATATAACCTGGGCCCCGAGTGTCCCATATAACCTGGGCCCCGAGTGTCCCATATAACCTGGGCCCCGAGTGTCCCATATAACCTGGGCCCCGAGTGTCCCATATAACCTGGGCCCCGAGTGTTTCATACAACCTGGGCCCCGAGTGTTTCATACAACCTGGGCCCCGAGTGTCCTATATAACCTGGGCCCCGAGTGTCCCTTATAACCTGGGCCCCGAGTGTTTCATACAACCTGGGCCCCGAGTGTCCTATACAACCTGGGCCCCGAGTGTCCTATATAACCTGGGCCCCGAGTGTCCCATATAACCTGGGCCCCGAGTGTCCCATATAACCTGGGCCCCGAGTGTCCCATATAACCTGGGCCCCGAGTGTCCCATATAACCTGGGCCCCGAGTGTCCCATACAACCTGGGTCCCGAGTGTCCCATATAACCTGGGCCCCGAGTGTGGCATATAACCTGGGCCCCGAGTGTCCCTTATAACCTGGGCCCCGAGTGTCCCATATAACCTGGGCCCCGAGTGTCCCATATAACCTGGGCCCCGAGTGTCCCATACAACCTGGGTCCCGAGTGTCCCATATAACCTGGGCCCCGAGTGTGGCATATAACCTGGGCCCCGAGTGTCCCTTATAACCTGGGCCCCGAGTGTCCCATATAACCTGGGCCCCGAGTGTCCCATATAACCTGGGCCCCGAGTGTCCCATATAACCTGGGCCCCGAGTGTCCTATATAACCTGGGCCCCGAGTGTCCCATATAACCTGGGCCCCGAGTGTTTCATACAACCTGGGCCCCGAATGTCCCATATAACCTGGGCCCCGAGTGTTTCATACAACCTGGGCCCCGAGTGTCCCATATAACCTGGGCCCCGAGTGTCCCTTATAACCTGGGCCCCGAGTGTCCCATATAACCTGGGCCCCGAGTGTCCCATATAACCTGGGCCCCGAGTGTGGCATATAACCTGGGCCCCGAGTGTCCCATATAACCTGGGCCCCGAGTGTGGCATATAACCTGGGCCCCGAGTGTCCTATATAACCTGGGCCCCGAGTGTCCTATATAACCTGGGCCCCGAGTGTCCTATATAACCTGGGCCCCGAGTGTGGCATATAACCTGGGCCCCGAGTGTGGCATATAACCTGGGCCCCGAGTGTGGCATATAACCTGGGCCCCGAGTGTGGCATATAACCTGGGCCCCGAGTGTGGCATATAACCTGGGCCCCGAGTGTGGCATATAACCTGGGCCCCGAGTGTGGCATATAACCTGGGCCCCGAGTGTGGCATATAACCTGGGCCCCGAGTGTCCCATATAACCTGGGCCCCGAGTGTCCCATATAACCTGTGCCCCGAGTGTCCCATATAACCTGGGCCCCGAGTGTCCCATATAACCTGGGCCCCGAGTGTCCTATATAACCTGGGCCCCGAGTGTCCTATATAACCTGGGCCCCGAGTGTGGCATATAACCTGGGCCCCGAGTGTCCTATATAACCTGGGCCCCGAGTGTCCTATATAACCTGGGCCCCGAGTGTGGCATATAACCTGGGCCCCGAGTGTGGCATATAACCTGGGCCCCGAGTGTGGCATATAACCTGGGCCCCGAGTGTGGCATATAACCTGGGCCCCGAGTGTGGCATATAACCTGGGCCCCGAGTGTCCCATATAACCTGGGCCCCGAGTGTCCCATATAACCTGGGCCCCGAGTGTCCTATATAACCTGGGCCCCGAGTGTCCTATATAACCTGGGCCCCGAGTGTGGCATATAACCTGGGCCCCGAGTGTCCTATATAACCTGGGCCCCGAGTGTCCTATATAACCTGGGCCCGAGTGTCCCATATAACCTGGGCCCCGAGTGTCCCATATAACCTGGGCCCCGAGTGTCCCATATAACCTGGGCCCGAGTGTCCTATATAACCTGGGCCCCGAGTGTCCCATATAACCTGGGCCCCGAGTGTCCTATATAACCTGGGCCCCGAGTGTCCTATATAACCTGGGCCCCGAGTGTGGCATATAACCTGGGCCCCGAGTGTGGCATATAACCTGGGCCCCGAGTGTGGCATATAACCTGGGCCCCGAGTGTGGCATATAACCTGGGCCCCGAGTGTGGCATATAACCTGGGCCCCGAGTGTCCCATATAACCTGGGCCCCGAGTGTCCTATATAACCTGGGCCCCGAGTGTCCTATATAACCTGGGCCCCGAGTGTCCCATATAACCTGGGCCCCGAGTGTCCTATATAACCTGGGCCCCGAGTGTCCTATATAACCTGGGCCCCGAGTGTGGCATATAACCTGGGCCCCGAGTGTCCTATATAACCTGGGCCCCGAGTGTCCTATATAACCTGGGCCCCGAGTGTGGCATATAACCTGGGCCCCGAGTGTGGCATATTACCTGGGCCCCAATGGGACAAAGCAGGGTCCAGGTGCAACCAGAAACTCTCTCCAGCTGTTGCAAAACTACAACTCCCAGCATGCCCTGGCAGAATAGAGTTGTAGTACTGTAACAGCTGGAAAGCACTGCCCTATAGTGGAGGAGGACGGGGGTCGGGATCCTTCTATACAGACGGGATGGATGTCTGTGGAGGCCGCTCTCCTGCTCTCACCTCATCCTGGGCCACCTGGGCCGCTCGGAAATCCTCCTGCTGCTCCTGACGCTTCAGCTTGGCCTGAAAAGACATGAAGAGCCCGTGACTCCCTCACTACACGGGGGTCCCGCACTCACTTTGCAGAGGTCTTGGCTCTTACTACACGGGGGTCCCGTCCCTCACTTTGCAGGGTTCCCGTCGCTCACTACACGGGGGTCTCTGCACTCACATTGGGGGGGGTCCTGGCACTCACTACACTGGGGTCCCGTCCCTCACTACACGGGGGTCTCTGCACTCACATTGGGGGGGTCCCGGCACTCACTACACTGGGGTCCCATCCCTCACTACACGGGGGTCTCTGCACTCACATTGGGGGGGTCCCGTCACTCACTACACTGGGGTCCCATCCCTCACTACACGGGGGTCTCTGCACTCACATTGGGGGGGTCCCGGCACTCACTACACCGGGGTCCCGTCCCTCACTTTGCAGGGTTCCCGTCGCTCACTACACGGGGATCTCTGCACTCACATTGGGGGGGTCCTGGCACTCACTACACGGGGGTCTCTGCACTCACTACACGGGGGTCTCTGCACTCACATTGGGGGGGTCCTGGCACTCACTACACGGGGATCTCTGCACTCACATTGGGGGGGTCCTGGCACTCACTACACGGGGATCTCTGCACTCACATTGGGGGGGGTCCCGTCACTCACATTGGGGGGGTCCTGGCACTCACTACACGGGGGTCTCTGCACTCACATTGGGGGGGTCCTGGCACTCACTACACGGGGGTCCTGACCCTCACTACACGTGGGTCTCTGCACTCACATTGGGGGGGTCCTGGCACTCACTACACGGGGGTCTCTGCACTCACATTGGGGGGGTCCTGGCACTCACTACACCAGGGTCCTGTCCCTCACTACACGGGGGTCCCTGCACTCACATTGGGGGGGTCCTGGCACTCACTACACGGGGGTCCTGACCCTCACTACACGTGGGTCTCTGCACTCACATTGGGGGGGTCCTGGCACTCACTTTGCAGGGTTCCCGTCGCTCACTACACGTGGGTCTCTGCACTCACATTGGGGGGGTCCTGGCACTCACTACACCGGGGTCCCGTCGCTCACTTTGTGGGGGTCCCTGCACTTACTATACGCTTCTCCTCTTCCTCCTGGAGCCGGCGGGCTAACTCCTCGTCTTTCAGCAGCTGGTCGGAGCTCTGCACGTGGAGGTCGGCCATTTTCCAGTCCAGCGGTTCGATGCTGTACCCCGGCCGGGTCTCCTCACCTTATCAGAACGACACAAGTGTGACCACCAGGGGGCAGCGGGATGTGCCAAATGGTCATGGTCAGCCCCTAGCGGACCTTCAGCATCCCATACAGCCAGCGGCCACCTCTCATCCTGGTATTATCTGCAGAGGAATCCCCATAAAGCCGGGGAACCCCCATAAGCTACAGCACTCTGCGGCTCCATAAGGGGGCACCCTGTTCCAGCTCATAAAAGGGGGGTTCCTGAGACACTTGTATTCAGGAGATGACCCCTTACATGTAAGGTAAATGGGTCTGCCCCCCCCCCCTCTTATTAGGACTCAGCCCCCTTATGTGCAGCTCTATCACCACCAAAACAACCAGCTCCTGAAGTACTCTGTGCTGCTGGCGACTTGTCAACAATATCAGGCTACATCCACAGAGCGGTGTCTACTTCCCGATATCATGTCAGAACATCCCCCTGCTATGGCCGCCCCAGGGGCCTTGTCCAATACACCAGTATATACATATATATATATATATACACACAACAATACAGACCAATCCATATATATATATATATATATATATATATATATATATATATATATACACACACACACACCAATACAGTCCTACATATTATATATATATATATGTATATATAAGACCAATATCCTGCAGTAAGAGGCGGCTGCTGATCTATCGCTGCAGGATCCCCGCAGGAGAACAATCTGAGCGGTATGAAGCCTGGAGGGTGGAAAGGCGGCGTATGATGGAGGTTTGGCGCCTCTAAGACACGGACCCCCGTTCACACTACAGTCAGGGATTCAGGTTTCTGGGGAATTATAGTCTATCAATACCCGACCAGCAGATCCATCAGTGCCCACACAGCCAGGACACAGGAGCGCGCTCCACCTCGCTGCTCCACCATGGAGGACGCCTCGTGGGCTGAGGGGGAGGCAGGAGACCCCATTTAAGTTCCATGAAATGTGAGGTTTCACTTCATGGTATCAAAAGAACAGACATTGACGGATCTCCAACTGCTGCAAAACTACAACTCCCAGCATGCCCCACAGGAGACCAGTACCGTACTCACCGCAGGACTGCTCAGTGCTGGTCAGAGACGCCGGCGGGCTCTTATATAGGGTTACACAGTCTCCACCACTCCCTGTTTATTGGAGAAGGCTGACTCAGGTAGTATCACCCCATAACGCGGCTGGGATGCAGCCAGAACGGTGACCCTTCCCACCTGATAACACAGCGGTATGATCCCCACTAATCCCGGGACGCCGGCGGACACTCCGGACACAACGCTCTCCTCTTACTGGAAATTCCGACAAAGTCACAAAAAACACAAAGTATGAAAAGTGATGAGAAGGCGACGTCTGACAACACGTCTGGCCGATCACCTGACAGTTAGGGCTCGTTCACACTATCCGTGCCGTGATCCGGATCCCCCACCGCTGCCCGGCACGGATCCCCCCACCCGGCCACAGAGATGACAGGAGAAGATGATGTGCTCTCCTGTCATCTCCTTCTCACCTACTCCCCGCGCTGACTGGCGACAAGCGCCTGGCCGAGACTACGCTGCCAGGAGAAGGTAACCCAGTCCAGGCCACTTCCGGTGCAGATGAAGCCGGTCAGCGCAGGGAGTAGGGGAATAGGAGATGACAGGAGTGAACATCATGCTCTCCTGTCATCTCTGCGGCCGAGTGGCGGGGTGTGTGTGTGACCCATGTCCTATTTTTTCACAGTGTGGGTCATGTGAATAGCCACATTCACTTCAATGGGTCCTAAAATTGTCCGTGGTTGCGGGTCTGCGACCACGGACAATTTCACAGGATGTTTGCATAAGGCCTAAACGACCAGAGAGAGAACAAACACGTCATATGTGAGCGCAGACACCGCGGCTGACGTCCGATCACCTGGCAACACACACGGCGTATGGGAGCGCACACACCGCAACTGACGTCCGATCACCTGACAACACACACGGCGTATGGGAGCGCAGACACCGCGGCTGACGTCCGATCACCTGGCAACACACACGGCGTATGGGAGCGCAGACACCGCGGCTGACGTCCGATCACCTGACAACACACACGGCGTATGGGAGCGCAGACACCGCGGCTGACGTCCGATCACCTGGCAACACACACGGCGTATGGGAGCGCAGACACCGCGGCTGACGTCCGATCACCTGGCAACACACACGGCGTATGGGAGCGCAGACACCGCGGCTGACGTCCGATCACCTGGCAACACACACGGCGTATGGGAGCGCAGACACCGCGGCTGACGTCCGATCACCTGGCAACACACACGGCGTATGGGAACGCAGACACCGCGGCTGACGTCCGATCACCTGGCAACACACACGGCGTATGGGAGCGCAGACACCGCGGCTGACGTCCGATCACCTGGCAACACACACGGCGTATGGGAACGCAGACACCGCGGCTGACGTCCGATCACCTGGCAACACACACGGCGTATGGGAGCGCAGACACAGCGGCTGACGTCCGATCACCTGGCAACACACACGGCGTATGTGAGCGCAGACACCGCGGCTGACGTCCGATCACCTGGCAACACACACGGCGTATGGGAGCGCAGACACCGCGGCTGACGTCCGATCACCTGGCAACACACACGGCGTATGGGATCGCAGACACCGCGGCTGACGTCCGATCACCTGGCAACACACACGGCGTATGGGAGCGCAGACACCGCGGCTGACGTCCGATCACCTGGCAACACACACGGCGTATGGGAGCGCAGACACCGCGGCTGACGTCCGATCACCTGGCAACACACACGGCGTATGGGAGCGCAGACACCGCGGCTGACGTCCGATCACCTGGCAACACACACGGCGTATGGGAGCGCAGACACCGCGGCTGACGTCCGATCACCTGGCAACACACACGGCGTACATGAGCGCTGACACCGCAACTGACGTCTGATCACCTGACAACACACACGGCGTATGGGAGCGCAGACACCGCAACTGATGTCCGATCACCTGACAACACACACAGCGTATGGGAGCGCAGACACCGCGGCTGACGTCCGATCACCTGGCAACACACACGGCGTATGGGAGCGCAGACACCGCGGCTGACGTCCGATCACCTGACAGCACACACGGCGTAGGTGAGTGCTGACACCGCAACTGACGTCCGATCACCTGACAGCACACACGGCGTAGGTGAGTGCTGACACCGCAACTGACGTCCGATCACCTGACAACACACACGGCGTACGGAAGCGCAGACACCGCAACTGACATCCGATACCTGACAGTAAAGGTCCAGAGAGAAAACAAACACGTCATATGTGAGCGCAGACACCGTGGCTGACGTCCGATCACCTGACAACACACATGGCGTACATGAGCGCTGACCCCGCGGCTGACCGCCCTCCTCACGCTCCCGGCTATCCTCCCTCCTATCCCCTTAGTGTTATCTGGTATTGGACAGGAAACGTCCAGCGTGTCTGGCAGTACGGGCACCGGCGTAGCGGAGACACGTTCCGGGGGCCGCCTCGTATGCTCATTGTTTCCACACCTGAAAGGTTCCCGACTCTCCAGCATCCATGGAGGTCTCTATCCCACCACATCCCTGGTTCTTGTATCTCGGGCCACCTCCGCCATCATTCATGGTCTCCCCTTCCTCATCTATCTACATCTGGGAGGTCCAACTCCAGTCCTCAAGGTGCTGCAAAACTACAACTCCCATCATGGCTGGACACAAAGCTTTAGCTCTCCTGACATGATGGGAGTTGTAGGGCCTGTGATCTGCACATGGACCATCCTGCAGTCACTGTCCTCCATCTTGGATTCGTCCACATGACCCTCACATTACCCGGCCTTGGCCCCTCGTGCCCCTCCCTCTTGGTGATTATATAGGGGCCCTTAATGTATTAGAATACCTGAGCTCGGGACGTGACTGGGGATCCTACGGGACGGCTTGTTGGATGGTCGATGGTGACGAGGGTCGTGGTTCCACTGTGAGCGGCGGCTCCTCTTATCCCGGACACAGTGGTCAGGGCAGTCATCGCTGTCTGAGCTGGAGCGTCTGCACCGTTCGGGGTGATGGCGGCAATGTTTGTCTCGGTGACCTCTGACCTTCTCCTCTTTCCGGGTGCCGTCCCGCTCGTGGCTGGATGTTCCCTCGGAGCTACTGGGATGGCCTGGGCTTCTCTCTGAGGAGCTCCTGTGACCCCTGTAAGGAACCTGCACTTGCTGGTCTTTGCGGCCGGATTCCTTCCATACGTCTGCAGCTTTGGGGCTGTTACCGTCATAGTAGACTTGGCCGAAGGAGACGCGGCTGGAGTTCATCCTTCCAGGGTGCTCCTCGGGGGGTTTGGCGCTCTGGTCCCTCTCGGAGCTCAGGTGACCCCGCCTGTTGTCTGAGGCATTATGATGCTTATCATGTCGGAAGGGAAATCCTTCCTCCTCCTCCTCATCGTCCACAGACGTCAGGTATTGCCGCTGCAGGCTGCTGCCGGGGTCTTGTGTGTACATGCAACAAGACAAAGCGGAGGTTAGTAAGCGTGCACCAAGACGGGAGGAGAGGTGCCAGAGGCCGGGGGCGTCTACTGACACAGAACTGGTCTGACTACATGGAGAAGCCACGGCCTCAACACCATGACGGGAGACAAAGAGGCACATTCCAGGGAGAACGTCCAATGCCGCAGGGGGTTATGGGAGGGAACAGAGGCCGACTTACTGCTCTATTGTTCTGGGATTTCCTATTGTTCACCTGTCCTGTATGTTCTGTATAGATGGAGACTGAAGCCGCAGAGTCATGTCCTCGGGACCCCCAGGTGCGTCTACATATACAATTCCCATAGAAAACTCAATTACTGACCAAGTCACAGCCTGTATTACACTTCAGAGCTGCATTCACAATTCTGCTGATTCAGACCTGGAAGCGGTCATCTCCTCTTGCCGCCTGATCTGGTGATTTGAATTCTGGGATGCGTCGACATACACCGAACATCGTGCAGCTCTGAAGTACAACACCGGATGTAACAGGAGCAGGATCGGTGATAGAAGCAGCCGGTCCGTCACACCAGGACAGGTTTTCTTTCTCTATTATGGCCGTGTGTAATATTCAGTGTAGACAATGTGGAGTGGCACACAGAGCGTTGTACGAGGGACGGGGCAGATGTTATTGTGGGAGTAACGCACATTGTTATGTGACGGGTGAGGGACACAGTCTATAGGTGACCATGTGTGCTGTCATCTATAACCGCCGCCATCTCCTATAGGTGACCATGTGTGCTGTCATCTATAACCGCCGCCATCTCCTATAGGTGACCATGTGTGCTGTCATCTATAACCGCCGCCATCTCCTATAGGTGACCATGTGTGCTGTCATCTATAACCGCCGCCATCTCCTATAGGTGACCATGTGTGCTGTCATCTATAACCGCCGCCATCTCCTATAGGTGACCATGTGTGCTGTCATCTATAACCGCCGCCATCTCCTATAGGTGACCATGTGTGCTGTCATCCATCTATAACCGCCGCCATCTCCTATAGGTGACCATGTGTGCTGTCATCTATAACCGCCGCCATCTCCTATAGGTGACCATGTGTGCTGTCATCTATAACCGCCGCCATCTCCTATAGGTGACCATGTGTGCTGTCATCTATAACCGCCGCCATCTCCTATAGGTGACCATGTGTGCTGTCATCCATCTATAACCGCCGCCATCTCCTATAGGTGACCATGTGTGCTGTCATCCATCTATAACCGCCGCCATCTCCTATAGGTGACCATGTGTGCTGTCATCTATAACTGCCGCCATCTCCTATAGGTGACCATGTGTGCTGTCATCTATAACCGCCGCCATCTCCTATAGGTGACCATGTGTGCTGTCATCTATAACCGCCGCCATCTCCTATAGGTGACCATGTGTGCTGTCATCCATCTATAACCGCCGCCATCTCCTATAGGTGACCATGTGTGCTGTCATCTATAACCGCCGCCATCTCCTATAGGTGACCATGTGTGCTGTCATCTATAACCGCCGCCATCTCCTATAGGTGACCATGTGTGCTGTCATCTATAACCGCCGCCATCTCCTATAGGTGACCATGTGTGCTGTCATCCATCTATAACCGCCGCCATCTCCTATAGGTGACCATGTGTGCTGTCATCTATAACCGCCGCCATCTCCTATAGGTGACCATGTGTGCTGTCATCTATAACCGCCGCCATCTCCTATAGGTGACCATGTGTGCTGTCATCTATAACCGCCGCCATCTCCTATAGGTGACCATGTGTGCTGTCATCCATCTATAACCGCCGCCATCTCCTATAGGTGACCATGTGTGCTGTCATCCATCTATAACCGCCGCCATCTCCTATAGGTGACCATGTGTGCTGTCATCTATAACCGCCGCCATCTCCTATAGGTGACCATGTGTGCTGTCATCTATAACCGCCGCCATCTCCTATAGGTGACCATGTGTGCTGTCATCTATAACCGCTGCCATCTCCTATAGGTGACCATGTGTGCTGTCATCCATCTATAACCGCCGCCATCTCCTATAGGTGACCATGTGTGCTGTCATCTATAACCGCCGCCATCTCCTATAGGTGACCATGTGTGCTGTCATCTATAACCGCCACCATCTCCTATAGGTGACCATGTGTGCTGTCATCTATAACCGCCGCCATCTCCTATAGGTGACCATGTGTGCAGTCATCCATCTATAACCGCCGCCATCTCCTATAGGTGACCATGTGTGCTGTCATCTATAACCGCCGCCATCTCCTATAGGTGACCATGTGTGCTGTCATCCATCTATAACCGCCGCCATCTCCTATAGGTGACCATGTGTGCTGTCATCTATAACCGCCGCCATCTCCTATAGGTGACCATGTGTGCTGTCATCCATCTATAACCGCCGCCATCTCCTATAGGTGACCATGTGTGCTGTCATCCATCTATAACCGCCGCCATCTCCTATAGGTGACCATGTGTGCTGTCATCTATAACCGCCGCCATCTCCTATAGGTGACCATGTGTGCTGTCATCCATCTATAACCGCCGCCATCTCCTATAGGTGACCATGTGTGCTGTCATCTATAACCGCCGCCATCTCCTATAGGTGACCATGTGTGCTGTCATCCATCTATAACCGCCGCCATCTCCTATAGGTGACCATGTGTGCTGTCATCTATAACCGCCGCTGTCTCCTGCAGCCTTTCTGCTGGAGTTCCCCTGATCAGATTTTCAGCGTCTCCTTCACATAAACAGCTCTGATCAATTATTAGTGATCCTTACACCTCTATCACACCATGCAGACTCCTCCCCCCCACACCACACCATGCAGACTCCTCCCCCCCCACACCACACCATGCAGACTCCTCCCCTCCCTCCATCACACCATGCAGACTCCTCCCCTCCCTCCATCACACCATGCAGACTCCTCCCCTCCCTCCATCACACCATGCAGACTCCTCCCCCCCACACCACACCATGCAGACTCCTCCCCTCCCTCCATCACACCATGCAGACTCCTCCCCCCCCACACCATGCAGACTCCTCCCCCCCACACCATGCAGACTCCTCCCCTCCCTCCATCACACCATGCAGACCCCCCCACACCATGCAGACTCCTCCCCCCCACACCATGCAGACTCCTCCCCTCCCTCCATCACACCATGCAGACCCCCCCACACCATGCAGACTCCTTAACTCCCCCATCACACCATGCAGACTCCTCCCCTCCCTCCATCACACCATGCAGACCCCCCCACACCATGCAGACTCCTCCCCCCCACACCATGCAGACTCCTCCCCTCCCTCCATCACACCATGCAGACCCCCCCACACCATGCAGACTCCTCCCCCCCACACCATGCAGACTCCTCCCCTCCCTCCATCACACCATGCAGACCCCCCCACACCATGCAGACTCCTTAACTCCCCCATCACACCATGCAGACTCCTCCCCTCCCCCCATCACACCATGCAGACTCCTCCCCTCCCCCCATCACACCATGCAGACTCCTTACCTCCCCTATCACACCATGCAGACCCCCCCACACCATGCAGACTCCTCCCCTCCCCCATCACACCATGCAGACCCCCCCCACACCATGCAGACTCCTCCCCTCCCCCATCACACCATGCAGACTCCTCCCCTCCCCCATCACACCATGCAGACTCCTCCCCTCCCCCATCACACCATGCAATCCCCCCCCACACCATGCAGACTCCTCCCCTCCCCCATGACGACTCCTCACCTCCCCCATCACACCATGCAGACTCCTCCCCTCCCCCCATCACACCATGCAGACTCCTCACCTCCCCCATGACACCATGCAGACTCCTCCTCTCCCCCCCTCCCCCGGTCACACCACCATCCTCACCTCCCCGGGAGCGCTCCTGCACCTTCCTCTGCAGCTCTTCCTCCTCCAGCTGCTGGAGACGTTTGGCAATTTCCTATAAGAGTAAAGGTAATCTGATAAAACACTCAGCATATAGTCGTCAGGTTTAAAGATGGCCGTCCAGGATTCTATAGTGTAGACACATAGGTCATGGACAGCGCCACCTGTGGGTGTATGTTATATTAGAATCCTGGTCATGGACAGCGCCACCTGTGGGTGTATATTATTGTATTAGGTTGTGTATTAGGTTCCTGGTCATCTATTGTAAAGCAGATGTTATTGAGTCCAGGGGTGAAGATCCCCTAATATAGGATAAAGTGTCTGAGGGGCCTGATCACACCACAGGTGGGCCTGATCACAGCGGGGGGGGGGGGGGGGGGGGGGGGATTGGTTCTTTACCTCTATGGTTATGTAGCAGCTCTTTTGTTCTTTACCTCTATGGTTATGTTGGGGGTCTTTGGTTCTTTACCCCTATGGTTATGTGGGGTATATTCAGGGCCGTATTAACAGCTACTGCTGCCCTAGGCACTAAACCTGAAGACGGTTTCGGCCACATGCATTTCTCTACATGTAGAAACATTGTTTTAATTGCGTTTTCATGGTTTTTAACGGCTTAACACATAAATTTCCATATTGAATCAATGATAAGAGCGGCCTGCACATTGTCTGAGGGAATTCTCACCACAGGATTGGTAGATTGGTAAGTAATAGCTCCAGGCGTCACAGCCATATCAGACCAGAACACCACCACACCAGACCTGGTCATACCTACCCCCCCCCCCCCCTCAAAAAGACATCAGATTTACTGGCAAGTCTGATGGGGAGGTGAGAGACTAAAAAAATAAAAACCAAAAAAATAAAGTTGTTACCTTCCCCCTGCTCCCTGGTGCTGCCCCCCTGCAAGGTGCTGCCCTAGGCACCGGACCACGGGTGCCTAGTGGTAAATACGGCCCTGGGTATATTTTGTTCTTTACCTCTATAGTTATGTAGGGTATATTTGGTTCTTTACACTTATGGTTATGTAGGGTATATTTGGTTCTTTACCCCTATGGTTATGTAGGGTATATTTGGTTCTTTACCCCTATGGTTATGTAGCAGATCTTTGGTTCTTTACCCCTATGGTTATGTAGCAGATCTTTGGTTCTTTACCCCTATGGTCATGAAGCAGATCTTTGGTTCTTTACCCCTATGGTTATGTAGCAGATCTTTGGTTCTTTACCCCTATGGTTATGTAGCAGATCTTTGGTTCTTTACCCCTATGGTTATGTAGCAGATCTTTGCTTCTTTACCCCTATGGTCATGAAGCAGATCTTTGGTTCTTTACCCCTATGGTTATGTAGCGGATCTTTGGTTCTGTATCTTTATGGTTATGTAGCGGATCTTTGGTTCTGTATCTTTATGGTTATGTAGGGGATCATGAGCTATGCATCTGCAAAACCAGATCTATACATAATATAACATTTTAGCAAGAAATTAATAAATGTAGAATCTTGCACATAAATCTGACGATACATTGTAGTCATTTTTTTTACATTTTCCATGACCACACAAGAAAGGGAAGGATGTGGCTGAGGTTGTATGAGGGCACGCTGTCCGCCCAGCCATGCAGCCCACACTCTTATCAGCAGCACCACTTTCCACTCACTCCCTTAAAGGGATTTTTGCTTATTTTTCCAAAAACAATACACCAGGTAAACAGATGGTTCTCATCCTGGACCATCCATTGACTTGTATGGGCCGATGTGGACAGGATGTCTTCTCCCCGCACATTAGATGGCGGTCCTGACAGCCCGGCACAGCCCGTTGTACCTCACCCCAGATATGTCTCTCGAAATAAGATCTGGGAACGATGAAGACAAAAAAACACACTCACTTGCTGGACCCATCTATAACTATGTGATCCTTGGGGATGGTGCATAGTCCTGCTGATGGTCTCCTCCCGCCAACGGGGCATGAACTTGGTCACCACAGTGACTAAATACTGCTGCCCCCGCACACACAGATAATCTATGGATGCCACATGTGCCAGGGCAAGAGGGTGCAGCCCTGTCCTGGAGATCGCTGGAGAAGGGGGGGGGGGGGGGGGGATCATGTGGTCAGAGTATAAGGCTCCTATTAGACAAAGCGATTTAAACGGATAACAATAAAAGATTGTTTACCATTACCCTGAAATCGTTCACGATATTACACCGAACAATGGTCGTCACTGCGATCGTTCACTCCATCTGATCCCAGCAAAGGAACGACATGGAATTACACTGAACGATTAGTGACTCAACGCGGCATTACAGCGAGCCATTCGCAAACGCTAATCCTCCCGTGTAATAGGGCCCTGACTAGCTGACTGGTGGGGGGGGCTGACTGTCGTACCACCACAAGAGGGATCAGTAGTGAAAGGAGAGGCCTTACACATGATCAGCTGTCGCCCCATCAGTGATTGCTATATACGGGTGGGGATCCCAGCTGTCTCACCCCAACCTGTAGATAGCCAGTGGATTGAGTATCCCGATCGCTGTAATCATTCTGCGATCCCTCCATTACTCTGACCCCTGTTAAATAACACTACGACCCATAACACCCACACATGTAGAAGAGACAGGAAACGTTTCACAATTAACCACAAGAGAGATTAGCAGGAAAGTGTGCGGCTGAGCGACAAGGGGATAACATGAGGGGACGAGGCGGCTGAGCGATAAGGGGACGAGGCGGCTGAGCGACAAGTGGATAACATGAGGGGACGAGGCAGCTGAGCGACAAGTGGATAACATGAGGGGACGAGGCGGCTGAGCGACAAGGGGATAACATGAGGGGACGAGGCGGCTGAGCGACAAGGGGATAACATGAGGGGACGAGGCGGCTAAGCGACAAGTGGATAACATGAGGGGACGCGGCGGCTGAGCGACAAGGGGATAACATGAGGGGACGCGGCGGCTGAGCGACAAGTGGATAACATGAGGGGACGCAGCGGCTGAGCGACAAGGGGATAACATGAGGGGACGAGGCGGCTGAGCGATAAGGGGACGAGGCGGCTGAGCGACAAGGGGATAACATGAGGGGACGAGGCGGCTGAGCGATAAGGGGACGAGGCGGCTGAGCGACAAGGGGATAACATGAGGGGACGAGGCAGCTGAGCGACAAGTGGATAACATGAGGGGACGAGGCGGCTGAGCGACAAGGGGATAACATGAGGGGACGAGGCGGCTGAGCGACAAGGGGATAACATGAGGGGACGAGGCGGCTGAGCGACAAGGGGATAACATTAGGGGACGCGGCGGCTGAGCGACAAGTGGATAACATGAGGGGACGAGGCGGCTGAGCGACAAGGGGATAACATGAGGGGACGAGGCGGCTGAGCGACAAGTGGATAACATGAGGGGACGAGGCGGCTGAGCGACAAGGGGATAACATGAGGGGACGAGGCGGCTGAGCGACAAGGGGATAACATGAGGGGACGAGGCGGCTGAGCGACAAGTGGATAACATGAGGGGACACGGCGGCTGAGCGACAAGGGGACGAGGCGGCTGAGCGACAAGGAGATAACACAAGGGGACGCGGCGGCTGAGTGACAAGGGGATAACACAAGGGGACGCGGCGGCTAAGCGACAAGGGGACGAAGCGGCTGAGCGACACAAGGGGATAACACGAGGGGGGGGGGCGCAGCAGCTGAGCGACAAGGGGATAACATGAGGGGACGAGGCGGCTGAGCGACAAGGAGATAACATGAGGGGACGCGGCGGCTGAGCGACAAGGGGACGAGGCGGCTGAGCGACAAGGGGATAACATGAGGGGACGCGGCGGCTGAGCGACAAGGGGATAACATGAGGGGACGAGGCGGCTGAGCGACAAAGGGATAACACGAGGGGACGAGGAGGCTGAGCGACAAGGGGATAACATGAGGGGGCACAGCGGCTGAGCGACAAGGGGATAACAAGGGGGCGCATCGGCTGAGCGACAAGGGGACGAAGCGGCTGAGCGACAAGGGGATAACACAAGGGGACGCGGCGGCTGAGCAACAAGGGGATAACATGAGGGGACGCGACGGCTGAGGAACAAGGGGATAACACGAGGGGGCGCGGCGGCTGAGCGACAAGGGGATAACACAAGGGGACGCGGCGGCTGAGCGACAAGGGGACGCGGCGGCTGAGCGACACAAGGGGATAACACGAGGGGGCACACCCACTGAGCTACAAGGGGATGCGGCGGCTGAGCGACACAAGGGGATAACACGGGGGGGGCGCAGCAGCTGAGCGACAAGGGGATAACATGAGGGGACGAGGCGGCTGAGCGACAAGGGAATAACATGAGGGGACGAGGCGGCTGAGCGACAAGGGGATAACATGAGGGGACGAGGCGGCTGAGCGACAAGGGGATAACATGAGGGGACGCGGCGGCTGAGCGACAAGGGGACGAGGCGGCTGAGCGACAAGGGGATAACATGAGGGGACGCGGCGGCTGAGCGACAAGGGGATAACATGAGGGGACGAGGCGGCTAAGCGACAAAGGGATAACACGAGGGGACGAGGAGGCCGAGCGACAAGGGGATAACATGAGGGGGCACAGCGGCTGAGCGACAAGGGGATAACAAGGGGGCGCATCGGCTGAGCGACAAGGGGACGAGGCGGCTGAGCGACAAGGGGATAACATGAGGGGACGAGGCGGCTGAGCAACAAGGGGATAACACGAGGGGCGCAGCGGCTGAGCGACAAGGGGATAACGCGAGGGGACGCGGCGGCTGAGCGACAAGGGGATAACACGAGGGACGCGGTGGCTGAGCGACAAGGGGATAACACGAGGGGACGCGGCGGTTGAGTGACAAGGGGCTCACATAAGGAGACATGGCGGCGGTTGAGTGACAAGGGGCTCACATAAGGAGACATGGCGGAGGCTGAGCGACAAGGGGATAACATAAGGAGACATGGCGGTGGCTGAGCGACAAGGGGATAACAAAAGGGGACGCGGCGGCTGAGCAACAAGGGGATAACATGAGGGGGCGCAGCGGCTGAGCGACAAGGGGATAACACGAGGAGACGCGGCGGTTGAGTGACAAGGGGATAACACAAGGGGACGCGGCGGTTGAGTGACAAGGGGATAACACGAGGGGACGCGGCGGTTGAGTGACAAGGGGATAACACGAGGGGACGTCGGGGAGGTATGAGGGGACGTGGCAACTGGGGTACAAGGGGACGCGGCGGCTTAGTGACACAAGGGCATAACAATAGGGGATGCTCTGGCTGAGGTACAAGAGGATGTGCCTGCTGACATATGAGGGGTCGAGTCGGGTTAGGTATGAGGGGGAACGCCGGCTGAGGTACGAGGGGGCCGCCTGGCGTACAAGGGGACGAGCCGGCTGAGGTACGAGGGGACACGCCGCACCTCCTCATATACTACTGCTTGGGTGGCACTGTTATATACCACAAGTCCTAGGAGGGGGAAAGGGGCCGCGGCCGCTACTAGATGGCGACATGGAGACCGTAATTACCCAACTTCACTGTATGTAAAGTGGTCTAATAATGCTAAATAAAGACAATAAATACATCACTATAACTCTCTATAAATATGTTCTATTACTGCTGGGGGGGTAGGGGGGCAGATCTATTTCTATAGCCCATTACGAGAGAATTCTGGAATAACCCTCCTCATCCAGGAGCCCGATCCATCACATCCACAGCTCACTGATTTCAGTGACAACTCGGTAATACATTATTTGGCCTGTGGAGGCGCTGCAGCAAATGTGGTCACACGCTGACAGATTGCATAGAAGATCACAGCTGATCATGATGGGGAAGGGACAACCTGTGATCAGCTTATCGTCAGGGACCATTCTAGTAGAAATAAGGGGGTTGTCTAAAGTGGAGAACGCCTCTAATAATAAAGTCCACACGTCTCCATTTTGTGCTGACAGCCCTGAAGCGGCATGGATTGCGATGAATTTCCGTCTCTGCTGCGATTTCTGTAGGGTAAGTATATGCTGTGTCTTGGTTATTAAATGAAGAATAAAAATAAAAGAAAATATTTTTACATAAATTAAAAAAAAAAAAAAGTATAAAAAAAGATGAAAACCTAATTCAGACTAGCTATGGCGTCACAAACAGGATGCTGGTGCCCCCTAGTGGTTCACACTATTACAGCACAACTTAATCGGAGGTTTTGGTTTTGTTATTCATAGGGGCTTTACCATCTGGACATGTGGCAGGGGTGAGGGGGCTGCGAGAGGCCAAAACTAGAGACAAGGTGGGAGAATGCAAAGATTAAGGGTGATCTGCTGTCTTATGGCAAGATTCTCCTTGTTGCCCATAGAAAGCAGTCACAGCTCCCTTAGCAACCAACACAAGTCCCATAGCAGCCAGTCACAGCTTCCTTAGCAACCAACACAGGCCCATAACAACCAGTCACAGGTCATATTAACAGAGAAATATTAGAAATCTAGGCTGTGATTGGTTGCTCTGGGCAACAGAGAGGATCTTACCATAAATCTCCAGGTTATAATCACTAACTACATCAATGGTGACACATCTACAGCTCGAGGACCCAAGTGCGATATGGATATAGTGGAAATTGGTGATTTAGAGCTTTTGAACTCCTGCCTGGAATAGCAGAAGCCATGTGTGCCCATGTGTCAACGTTTACAGTCTCCATGAGAGCCGTGCACCTGTAAGAAAGGCCGAGGTTATTGGGGTGTCTCAGGCTTTGGGCCTATAACATCTCAGCCCAGAAGCTTTTATTTCTGGTTTGTAATAGGCCGGACGGAGGCCGTGATTTTCTCCTTGCTGGCTTCACAAGAGAAATGACCCCCCATCTCAGTCCTCCCACTGGTGACGCAGCCGTGACCTCCCGTTTCCTGTGTATCTTGGCAGCAGTTGAAGGGCTGACACCCCCGGGGAATCACACAATGACCTTTGTGATCTGCAGAACGTTTATTACTGAACAAAGCGGCAGAAATAGAAAGTAAAACAGTAAGGGCCAATGTGACAGGCTGGAAATTCCCCAAACACGCCGCCGGGGGCCACAACATAACTCAACACAACATATCTTAGCATTTCTTACTGCCGGGGGGTCCGGATAAAAGATTTCCGGCTCAGGATACGTCACATCGGTCTATGGCCTGTAGACATGCTGTTAGGGATCGTGTAGGCGCCATTACTAACATTTCTGTAAATCACTTTGTTTACATCAGAAAAAAACAGCTGTAAAACCGCTAGACGTCTCACCTCC
The DNA here is from genome assembly GCA_027789725.1 of Dendropsophus ebraccatus. Lineage (NCBI taxonomy): Eukaryota > Metazoa > Chordata > Amphibia > Anura > Hylidae > Dendropsophus > Dendropsophus ebraccatus. The sequence continues at coordinate 172,936 of JAQFWZ010000114.1, read as the reverse complement.
CTGCAATCGACTGGCCACTGCCTGTTGTTAGGGGAAATCTGTCTCTAGTAGCAGTGAAATCAGAACAGAACACAGGAAGTGGGGAGGGGCTTAGCTACAGCTATCCACAAGGTGAAGAAAGCCACAGAGAGTTTGCACTAGGTGTGTGCACTACTGGCAAATAGCCCGGCCCTGGTCCTGTTCCCTAAATTGGAGATATGGGAAATAGTTGTGCACCATGGAGGGGATTCTTAGGGGCCCAATACCGGTAGTGACATCACTTACATCAGAGTCAAACACCGATCCATTCACCAGCTATGAGACTGTCAACCACAGCTCCATCTGCAGGATGGAAGTGGAGCATGTACTGCCTCACCATTCACTCGGGGGACAGCGGATCCTGATCCTCGGTGCTATAATGCAGCAGTCGTGGACAGTGTGGCGGACCATACAGCAACACAGCAGCAGTACACAGTAGTCAAATAAATGGTGACAACCAGACCCCCTGGTCACCGGAGTCCTCCTGAGTGGGGCTTTCTACTAGATCTCAATCAGTGAAACTCCTATCCCCCCACCCCCTCCATGCCTGATCCTGAGCTGACTGATCTATGAATATAACAGTGAGAACCCTGACTGCAGATCACCTGATCCTGAGCTGACTGATCTATGAATATAACAGTGAGAACCCTGACTGCAGATCGCCTGATCCTGAACTGACTGATCTATGAATATAACAGTGAGAACCCTGACTGCAGATCACCTGATCCAATATAACAGTGAGAACCCTGACTGCAGATCACCTGATCCTTAGCTCGCTGATCTATGGATATAACAGTGAGAACCCTGACTGCAGATCACCTGATCCAATATAACAGTGAGGACCCTGACTGCAGATCACCTGATCCTGAGCTCGCTGATCTATGGATATAACAGTGAGAACCCTGACTGCAGATCACCTGATCCAATATAACAGTGAGGACCCTGACTGCAGATCACCTGATCCTGAGCTCGCTGATCTATGGATATAACAGTGAGAACCCTGACTGCAGATCACCTGATCCAATATAACAGTGAGGACCCCGACTGCAGATCACCTGATCCTGAGCTCGCTGATCTATGGATATAACAGTGAGAACGCTGACTGCAGATCACCTGATCCAATATAACAGTGAGGACCCCGACTGCAGATCACCTGATCCTGAGCTCGCTGATCTATGAATATAACAGTGAGGACCCAGACTGCAGATCGCCTGATCCAATATAACAGTGAGGACCCCGACTGCAGATCGCCTGAGCTCACTGATCTATGAATATAACAGTGAGGACCCTGAGACCGCAGATCGCCTGATCCTGAGCTGACTGATCTATGAATATACCAGTGAGGACCCAGACTGCAGATCGCCTGATCCTGAGCTGACTGATCTACGAATATAACAGTGAGGACCCTGACTGCAGATCACCTGATCCAATATAACAGTGAGGACCCAGACTGTAAATCACCTGATCCTGAGCTGACTGATCTATGAATATAAAACCAGGATTACAGTGAAGACCGACAACCGGTGCCGTCGTCAGCATCGCTGTAATCATCCATAATATTCCAGCTTATTATAAAGCAGTACCTTGCACAGGCACCAGGTGGCGACACAGGCCACAATCAGGTCCGGCCCGAGAACGTTTCATCCTCGTTACGAGCAGTTCTTCCTGCATTGCTCTTTCTAATATCTCGTCACAGTGAACGGGACACTTATGCTGTAAGTCCAGACGGCCCCCAATGGACTCCACAGCTGGGGGTTTCCCAATGCATCCGCACTAAGAAATTATGTAAAGATTGCGGCAATAACATCTCCATAAGAAGAAATGACCGAGAACCTCCCGTATAAGAAGAGATGACTGAGAACCTCCCGTATAAGAGATGACTGAGAACCTCCCGTATAAGAGATGACTGAGAACCTCCCGTATAAGAGATGACTGAGAACCTCCCGTATAAGAGATGACTGAGAACCTCCCGTATAAGAAGAGATGACTGAGAACCTCCCGTATAAGAGATGACTGAGAACCTCCCGTATAAGAGATGACTGAGAACCTCCCGTATAAGAGATGACTGAGAACCTCCCGTATAAGAAGAGATGACTGAGAACCTCTCGTATAAGAAGAGATGACTGAGAACCTCTCGTATAAGAAGAGATGACTGAGAACCTCTCGTATAAGAAGAGATGACTGAGAACCTCCCGTATAAGAGATGATCGAGACCCTCACGTATAAGAAGAGATGACTGAGAACCTCCTGTATAAGAAGAGATGACTGAGAACCTCCCGTATAAGAGATGACTGAGAACCTCCTGTATAAGAAGAGATGACTGAGAACCTCCCGTATAAGAGATGACTGAGAACCTCCTGTATGAGATGACTGAGAACCTTCCGTATAAGAAGAGATGATTGAGAACCTCCCGTATAAGAAGAGATGACTGAGACCCTCCCGTATAAGAAGAGATGACTGAGAACCTCCCGTATAAAGAGATGATTGAGAACCTCCCGTATAAGAAGAGATGACTGAGAACCTCCTGTATAAAAAGAGATGACTGAGAACCTCCCGTATAAGAGATGACTGAGAACCTCCCGTATAAAAAGAGATGACTGAGAACCTCCCGTATAAGAGATGACTGAGAACCTCCCGTATAAAAAGAGATGACTGAGAACCTCCCGTATAAAAAGAGATGACTGAGAACCTCCCGTATAAGAGATGACTGAGAACCTCCCGTATAAAAAGAGATGACTGAGAACCTCCCGTATAAGAGATGACTGAGACCCTCCCGTATAAGAAGAGATGACTGAGAACCTCCCGTATAAAAAGAGATGACTGAGAACCTCCCGTATAAGAGATGACTGAGAACCTCCCGTATAAAAAGAGATGACTGAGAACCTCCCGTATAAGAGATGACTGAGAACCTCCCGTATAAGAGATGACTGAGAACCTTCCGTATAAGAGATGATCGAGGCCCTCCCGTATAAGAGATGACTGAGAACCTCCCGTATAAGAGATGACTGAGAACCTCCCGTATAAGAAGAGATGATTGAGAACCTCCCGTATAAGAGATGACTGAGAACCTCCCGTATAAGAAGAGATGACTGAGACCCTCCCGTATAAGAAGAGATGACTGAGACCCTCCCGTATAAGAAGAGATGACTGAGAACCTCCCGTATAAGAAGAGATGACTGAGAACCTCCTGTATAAGAAGAGATGACTGAGACCCTCCCGTATAAGAAGAGATGACTGAGAACCTCCTGTATAAGAAGAGATGACTGAGAACCTCCCGTATAAGAAGAGATGACTGAGAACCTCCCGTATAAGAAGAGATGACTGAGAACCTCCCGTATAAGAAGAGATGACTGAGAACCTCCTGTATAAGAAGAGATGACTGAGAACCTCCCGTATAAGAGATGACTGAGAACCTCCCGTATAAGAAGAGATGACTGAGAACCTCCTGTATAAGAAGAGATGACTGAGAACCTCCCGTATAAGAGATGACTGAGAACCTCCTGTATAAGAGATGACTGAGAACCTCCCGTATAAGAAGAGATGACTGAGAACCTCTCGTATAAGAAGAGATGACTGAGAACCTCCCGTATAAGAAGAGATGACTGAGAACCTCCCGCATAAGAGATGACTGAGACCCTCCTGTATAAGAAGAGATGACTGAGAACCTCCCGTATAAGAAGAGATGACTGAGAACCTCCCGTATAAGAGATGACTGAGAACCTCCCGTATAAGAGATGACTGAGAACCTCCCGTAGAGAGAGCCACGTTATAGACTTGTCATCTGCCGTCCTGTATAGCGTAAAGTCTCAGGTGCAAAATCAACCCCGATGGGGGTGATGACAGCAAGTGGATCCGTCTACTGCCCAATACGACTGGATAGTAAAGAAGGTCTCTGCCTTTACAAAGAATAGGTGAGTAACAAATAAAGGGGCAAATACATATAATCTCAAACACCTGAAGCTCATCCAAGGAACCCAGCTCCTCAGGCTCTATAATCTGTATGTATGGGGCACTCCGCCTCACCCTTGGGGGGGACATCTGCCAAGATTCTTTCCCGATACCACTTGGTTATATGGAAACACTCTCTAATAGAACGCTGTATCGGCAGTGGTAGGAAAGCAATGTAACTCTCCCAGCAGTCAGAATATCCACATGAGTCTCCTTCCTCTGCAAGGCCTCCACCCAGTCCACTTTCATGCAGAGGACCGGAGTGGAGGAGCAGTTGGGGGGCTCCCCATGTGTGATATGGTGTCCACACCTGCCACTGAGATCATATATAGGAGTATTCTGCCACTCGCAGAGCAAGGAAGGTCATGGGTGTCTACGTAACCAAAGATGGCCGATATCAGGCCCAAAGGGACATAACCAGGTGGGTGGTGGCAAATGTGCTGACTCGGTCCCAGGAGGAGGAGGATGGAGATACTGAGGAGGAGGAGGAGGAGGAGGAGGAGGAGGAGAAGAAGGATGGAGATACTGAGGAGGAGAATGGGTATCCTGAGGAGGAGGAGGGGCATCCTGAGGAGGAGGAGGAGGAGGAGAAGGATGGAGATACTGAGGAGGAGTATGGGCATCCTGAGGAGGAGGAGGAGGGGCATCCTGAAGAGGAGGAGGAGGAGGATGGAGATACTGAGGAGGAGAATGGGCATCCTGAGGAGGAGGAGGAGGAGGAGAAGGATGGAGATACTGAGGAGGAGTATGGGCATCCTGAGGAGGAGGAGGAGGAGGAGAAGGATGGAGATACTGAGGAGGAGGAGGGGCATCCTGAGGAGGAGGAGGAGGGGCATCCTGAGGAGGAGGAGGAGGAGGAGGGGCATCCTGAGGAGGAGGAGGAGGAGGAGAAGGATGGAGATACTGAGGAGGAGTATGGGCATCCTGAGGAGGAGGAGGAGAAGGATGGAGATACTGAGGAGGAGGATGGGCATCCTGAGGAGGAGGATGGGCATCCTGAGGAGGAGGAGAAGGATGGAGATACTGAGGAGGAGGATGGGCATCCTGAGGAGGAGGAGGAGGAGGAGGAGAAGGATGGAGATACTGAGGAGGAGGAGGATGGGCATCCTGAGGAGGAGGAGAAGGATGGAGATACTGAGGAGGAGGATGGGCATCCTGAGGAGGAGGATGGGCATCCTGAGGAGGAGGATGGGCATCCTGAGGAGGAGGAGAAGGATGGAGATACTGAGGAGGAGGATGGGCATCCTGAGGAAAAGGAGGAGGAGGATGGAGATACTGAGGAGGAGGATGGGCATCCTGAGGAGGAGGAGGAGGAGGAGAAGGATGGAAATACTGAGGAGGAGGATGGGCATCTTGAGGAGGAGGAGGAGGATGGAGATACTGAGGAGGAGGAGGAGGAGGAGGATGGAGATACTGAGAAGGAGGAGGGTACCAGCAGCCACCATGTTGTCATCAGGATAGAAGGACGCCTCTGTAGAACAATGAGAGGAAACGTCCTATAACAGGAAGATTCCGGCGGCGGCTCCGCTCACAGGACAGCGGCGACTATTAATAGCCGAATCCTCTACTGCAGGTTATAACTATCTCCACAGCATCTCTGGTGACCCTGTAAAACACCTCGGCCATCTTGTATCCTACATCAACAACGGCTCCTGGAAATGGCGCCTGGAGTCAATGCATCCGGTCGGACGGGCTTGAGCTGCAGTACTCCACGCAACCCGCAGTACCCCACGCAACCCACAGTACCCCAAGCAACCCGCAGTACCCCACGCAACCCGCAGTACCCCACGCAACCCGCAATACCCCACACAACCCGCAGTACCCCACGCAACCCGCAGTACCCCACGCAACCTGCAGTACTCCACACAACCTGCAGTACTCCACACAACCTGCAGTAAGGGTGGCGCTGTTTATGGGACAAAGTCCACAATCAATACAGATTCCAGCAGCACCAAAGACAGTGGTAGATGGCGCTAATCTCCCCGGCCCCAGGTACACGCAGCATGGGGGCAGCACTGGGGGATACTCTGGAAGTGCTGTCTCCATACGGATTCTCTGGTTTATGGAACAGAGCTGCCATGTTTTTTCAGGACGGGAATTTCCTGTTTTTACTTATTTGGCTTGAAAAAGGTTTCAGTGGAAAAATCAGCGGTGTGTGAATGAGCAGGATCGCGGCCGTGATTCACACGTCCCAAAGAGGAAGTCCAGGAACCCCGCCCGTCATGGCCTCCGACCCTGCACAATTTTATGAGATTACTGGATGTAATCTGCCCTGAGCCGATATGATATCTGCCCTGCGATCTCAAGCCATGCTGGGAGCTGTAGTCCAACACCATCTGCTCTGTGATCCCCAGCCCCAGGACAGGAGGAGCTGTATACCTCCTCCCGTATACCTGGAGGCTGACAGCCGTGTATTCTCCCACCTCCTCCCTCTGTATACCTGGAGGCTGACAGCCGTGTATTCTCCCACCTCCTCCCTCTGTATACCTGGAGGCTGACAGCCGTGTATTCTCCCACCTCCTCCCTCTGTATACCTGGAGGCTGACAGCCGTGTATTCTCCCACCTCCTCCCGTATACCTGGAGGCTGACAGCCGTGTATTCTCCCACCTCCTCCTGTATACCTGGAGGCTGACAGCCGTGTATTCTCCCACCTCCTCCCTCTGTATACCTGGAGGCTGACAGCCGTGTATTCTCCCACCTCCTCCCTCTGTATACCTGGAGGCTGACAGCCGTGTATTCTCCCACCTCCTCCTGTATACCTGGAGGCTGACAGCCGTGTATTCTCCCACCTCCTCCCGTATACCTGGAGGCTGACAGCCGTGTATTCTCCCACCTCCTCCCTCTGTATACCTGGAGGCTGACAGCCGTGTATTCTCCCACCTCCTCCCGTATACCTGGAGGCTGACAGCCGTGTATTCTCCCACCTCCTCCTGTATACCTGGAGGCTGACAGCCGTGTATTCTCCCACCTCCTCCTGTATACCTGGAGGCTGACAGCCGTGTATTCTCCCACCTCCTCCTGTATACCTGGAGGCTGACAGCCGTGTATTCTCCCACCTCCTCCCTCTGTATACCTGGAGGCTGACAGCCGTGTATTCTCCCACCTCCTCCTGTATACCTGGAGGCTGACAGCCGTGTATTCTCCCACCTCCTCCTGTATACCTGGAGGCTGACAGCCGTGTATTCTCCCACCTCCTCCCTCTGTATACCTGGAGGCTGACAGCCGTGTATTCTCCCACCTCCTCCCTCTGTATACCTGGAGGCTGACAGCCGTGTATTCTCCCACCTCCTCCTGTATACCTGGAGGCTGACAGCCGTGTATCTCCCACCTCCTCCCGTATACCTGGAGGCTGACAGCCATGTATTCTCCCACCTCCTCCCTCTGTATACCTGGAGGCTGACAGCCGTGTATTCTCCCACCTCCTCCCTCTGTATACCTGGAGGCTGACAGCCGTGTATTCTCCCACCTCCTCCCGTATACCTGGAGGCTGACAGCCGTGTATTCTCCCACCTCCTCCTGGCGGCATACAAGTCCCTCCCGTCACCTCAATCCCATTGACCCCCACTATGTCCGCCCCCTCTACAGCTCCCATGTAAGAATACCTAAATGAAAGCTCCCTGCACCACAAACCAACAGGACACGGCCCACTATACATTTGGGTGGGATTCTCCTTTAAATCCACCACCATAACATTTCCTCACTATGACTACAGGGAGCCGCCATCTTCAGAAACAGCGCCACATACAGGTTGTGTCCTGAACAGCAGCTCAGCAAGGAGTCGCAGTACCAGACACAACCTGTGGAGACATGAAGCGCTGTCTCATGAGGTTCAGCACCTGCCAGTGAAGGGGACGCTGCCCAGTGACACCACAAAGAGGTTCTATGCGTCTTCTATATGTTTAAAGGGGAACCTATCCCGAAGGCGTCACATCTCCTGACACCGTGTTACAGAGGAGACCGACATATCAGTATAAGGTGTAGGGTACTGAGGGAAATCCTTTAGGGGTCTAGTGGGCGGTGTGAATACATTAGGCCCGCCCACTGGACTCCTACTGGAGCGCCCACTGGAGATGTTATACAGCAAGTCTCCCCATCACACACGCCTCCTGCCCTATAACACGAGGCCAGCAGGTCAGAGGGCGCTCAGTGGGGTAATCCAGCACATGACTCCCAGCTCTATTTATAGGCGGCTTTGCATTGTTGGTCGGATTTGGTGAACACGTTCCTCGCTCCGGAATCTTCTCAAACACAGAACTGGAACTAACTGGAATTCCACAGAACAGAGGGCATGTCGGGCGGTGGGTCACCCAGCAGACCTCCTTAAAGGGGTAACCCAGAATTAAGAGAACACGGACACTTTCATCTAGAAAGAGCGCCGCCCCTGTCCCCAGGCTGTGTGTGGTATTGCAGCTCACTTCCATTGAAGTGAATAGGGCTAAATTGTAATAGCACATGCAGCCTGGAGGAGGGGTGGCGCTGATTTATGAAGAAAGTAGCTGTGTTCCTCTAATTCTGGAGCCCCCTCCCCCTTTAAACTGGAGCATGAAACCCCTGGAGGACCTGGTACTCCTCCTCGGCCTGTAAGACCCCGTATACCAGCTGGTGGTCCTCAGCTAACATTACACACGTGCTCAGTCGTTTCAGCTGTGCTTGTTATTCAGGGTTTGTCATATGACAGCTATCCTCATCTCCATGGCGACCTTAAAGGGTTTGTCTAAGATTAGATAAATATGGAGGTTGCATGTCAATGGAGGTGAACAGTGAGGCCGTACGTCCCGGATAATTCTGGAAAACTTCCGGCATCGTCATCATCACCCGTGTGTATATATAACAACATAATACCGCCACGCCTTCCTATAGTTTACACTAATAACAAATCAGTGAGGAGCCGCCATTGTGGAGCAGGTATGTGGCAGTCTATGTAGTGGTCTGTGTGGCGGTATATGTAGTGGTCAATGTAGTGCTATATGTGGCAGTCTATGTAGCAGTCTACATAACGGTTAATGTGGCAGCCTATATAGCAATCTATGTAGTGGCGGTCTATATAGCAGTCTATGTGGCGGTCTATTGACTCACCTGGTCTTCCTCCTCGCGCTGCAGGCACTCCTGGGCTTTCCTCCGCAGCTCCTCCTGCACGGCGCGGGCGTACTCAGAATCCAGCTCCTCTCTGCAGACACAAAACAAAAACTATGACTACGCCACCAGATCTCCAGCCATGTGACCAGACCGCCACCAGATCTCCAGCCATGTGACCAGACCGCCACCAGATCTCCAGCCATGTGACCAGACCGCCACCAGATCTCCAGCCATGTGACCAGACCGCCACCAGATCTCCAGCCATGTGACCAGACCTCCACCAGATCTCCAGCCATGTGACCAGACCGCCACCAGATCTCCAGCCATGTGACCAGACCTCCACTAGATCTCCAGCCATGTGACCAGACCGCCACCAGATCATCAGCCATGTGACCAGACCGCCACCAGATCTCCAGCCATGTGACCAGACCGCCACCAGATCTCCAGCCATGTGACCAGACCGCCACCAGATCTCCAGCCATGTGACCAGACCGCCACCAGATCTCCAGCCATGTGACCAGACCGCCACCAGATCTCCAGCCATGTGACCAGACCGCCACCAGATCTCCAGCCATGTGACCAGACCTCCACCAGATCTCCAGCCATGTGACCAGACCGCCACCAGATCATCAGCCATGTGACCAGACCTCCACCAGATCTCCAGCCATGTGACCAGACCGCCACCAGATTATCAGCCATGTGACCAGACCGCCACCAGATTATCAGCCATGTGACCAGACCGTCACCAGATCTCCAGCCATGTGACCAGACCGCCACCAGATCTCCAGCCATGTGACCAGACCGCCACCAGATTATCAGCCATGTGACCAGACCGCCACCAGATTATCAGCCATGTGACCAGACCGTCACCAGATCTCCAGCCATGTGACCAGACCGCCACCAGATCTCCAGCCATGTGACCAGACCGCCACCAGATCTCCAGCCATGTGACCAGCTGCCGAGTCCTTATTATTATATACCCCTGTATACTCACATCTGCTTCTGCTGCTCCAGGCTGAACACTTTGCTCTGCTGATCCTCCTCGTCCTGCAGCTTCTTGGCGATACGGATGTCCTTCTGCACCAGCTTGTTCTTCCGGACGTTGGAGGCGTAGTGCTGCTCAACTAATGGAGAGGAGACAGAGGTATTAGGTGGGAACCGGACTGCAGCATTACAACTAGATGGCAGTATTATTACAGTGCAGCATATTAGATACTGATTATATATCAGCTGTATATGGCAGTATTATTACAGTGCAGCATATTAGATACTGGTTATATATCAGCTGTATACGGCAGTATTATTACAGTGCAGCATATTAGCTGAGGTAGTGGTTATATATCAGCTGTATAAGGCAGTATTATTACAGTGCAGCATATTAGCTGAGGTAGTGGTTATATATCAGCTGTATACAGCAGTATTATTACAGTGCAGCATATTAGCTGAGGTAGTGGTTATATATCAGCTGTATACGGCAGTATTATTACAGTGCAGCCTATTAGCTGAGGTAGTGGTTATATATCAGCTGTATATGGCAGTATTATTACAGTGCAGCCTATTAGCTGAGGTAGTGGTTATATATCAGCTGTATATGGCAGTATTATTACAGTGCAGCATATTAGCTGAGGTAGTGGTTATATATCAGCTGTATACGGCAGTATTATTACAGTGCAGCATATTAGCTGAGGTAGTGGTTATATATCAGCTGTATACGGCAGTATTATTACAGTGCAGCATATTAGCTGAGGTAGTGGTTATATATCAGCTGTATACGGCAGTATTATTACAGTGCAGCATATTAGATACTGGTGTATATATCAGCTGTATATGGCAGTATTATTACAGTGCAGCATATTACCTGAGGTACTGGTTATATATCAGCTGTATATGGCATCATTATCTTGGCACTATATGGCAGTATTACTACAATGTAGTATAATAGCTAAGCCCCTGCAGTGATGCTACATGAGCTGTACATGGTAGGGGGCACTCTTTAACCTCCCCAGCTTTAAACAAATCAACTGGTGTCAGTTATACAGATTTGTTAACTACTTCTATGTAAAAACCACCAGTCTTCCAGTACTTATCAGCTGCTGTATGTCCTGCAGGAAGTGGTGTATTCTCTCCAGTGTGACACAGTGCTCTCTGCTGCCACCTCTGTCCATGTCAGGAACTGTCCAGAGCAGCAGCAAATCCCCATAGAAAACCTCTTCTGCTCTGGACAGTTCCTGACATGGACAGAGGTGGCAGCAGAGAGCACTGTGTCAGACTGGAGAGAATACACAACTTCCTGCAGGACATACAGCAGCTGATAACTACTGGAAGACTGGAAATTATTATATAGAAGTCATTTGCAAATCTATATAACTTTCTGACGCCTTTCTTCCCCTTGGAGTTCCCCTTTAAATGCTTCTGACCATATGGCCACAGAGTAAAGCCTCATGATTGATGTGGAGTCTATTACAGACGTGACATTAGGTGACAGGACGCGGCTTCCGTAGAACTCACTTTCCTGTTCCTGTAAGCAGTGAGCCAGGGCGCCATCTTCAAGGACCGCAAAGTCCCGGCAAACTGAAAGAACAGAGAAAAGAGAAGGATGAGGCCTCAGGTAGGTGGTCGGGGTAACAGCAGAACATTGCCCATCACACTACCCCCCGCCGCCATCTTGATGAGGAGGATGATGATGTATAGACCCTGGGGGGAGGATAGTGAGAGGCCGGTGTGCTATACTCAAAGTTACATCCAACTGTATCCGATCCTCCGGCATCACGATCACAACCTCTCTATTCACTGACAGCAAGCACGGGGGGGAGGTCCCATTATACGATGGAAAGTGATTTCTGACATAAAACATCTCTAACACAAAGCCTGGAAGCCGCATAACACTGCACCTCAAAGAGATATTCCAGCACTTAAAGGGGCTCTCTGCTTTGAAGAATCTCTCAATAGCTCCGATAGCTGCAATCTATGGGAAATCCTGGCAGTGTTCTGCCCCCCTGCAGCGCCCCCACAGGTGACATGAAGTATTACACAGTGTCTAGTCATCCAGGTGGGGGCGCTCTGTACACTTGCTCCTCACTCGGGGTACCCCTGTATGGTACAAGGCCGGAGGGGGGAGCGGGGGCAGCACACAGACTCCTTTGTGCCCGGCAGATGTTCGGTGACATCACTGCTGGCCGGAGCGCCCGCTGCCCCCAGGAGACTGTGGTGAGATCATGGAAGCATCAGCCACTGCCAAACCCGTCATCTCTGCCCACTGCCCGGAGACAGGACGATTACAGGGAGACTTAACCCCTAACCTGCCGGGCCAATCCCTCCAATTTCTTTTCTATACCCCAATGGGGTGACAACCAATATGGCCACCATTCAGCTCCCATGGGAGTTGTCACCTAGCTTTCCTGGAGTCCAGATCTCCTGATGTAACTTCCCTCTTATTATCACAGCTGGGCCCCTGTTACTATTTGTTTTCTAGAATGGCAGAAAGTATTGAGAGTAATGGAGAGTATCAGCATCCAGCACTTACCGCCCCCCAACCCACCACCGCCACAGCCACCGCAACAGTCACAAGTCCTATAATGAGGATAAGAAGCAGCTGCAACACACACCCACCCCATATTGTACCCGACCGACCCCACACCGTACCCAACCATACCCAGCCAACCCCCACCGTACCCAGCCGACCCCACACCGTAACCTACCATACCCAGCCAACCCCCACCGTACCCAACCATACCCAGCCAACCCACACCGTAACCTACCATACCCAGCCAACCCCACACCGTACCCAACCATACCCAGCCAACCCCCACCGTACCCAGCCGACCCCACACCGTACCCAACCATACCCAGCCAACCCACACCGTAACCTACCATACCCAGCCAACCCCACACCGTACCCAACCATACCCAGCCAACACACACCTTAACCTACCATACCCAGCCAACACACACCTTAACCTACCATACCCAGCCAACCCCCACCGTACCCAGCCAATCCCCACCGTACCCAGCCGACCCCACACCGTACCCAACCATACCCAGCCAACACACACACGTACCCAGATTTGTTAACTACTTCTATGTAAAAACCTCCAGTCTTCCAGTACATATCAGCTGCTGTATGTCCTGCAGGAAGTGGTGTATTCTCTCCAGTCTGACACAGTGCTCTCTGCTGCCACCTCTGTCCATGTCAGGAACTGTCCAGAGCAGCAGCAAATCCCCATAGAAAACCTCTCCTGCTCTGGACAGTTCCTGACATGGACAGCGGTGGCAGCAGAGAGCACTGTGTCAGACTGGAGAGAATACACCACTTCCTGCAGGACATACAGCAGCTGATAAGTACTGGACAACTGGAAATTATTATATAGAAGTCATTTGCAAATCTATATAACTTTATGACACCAGGTGATCTGAAAACACTTCTTCCCCTTGGATTTCCCCTTTAAATGCTTCTGACCATATGGCCACAGAGTAAAGCCTCATGACTCAAAGTATTGAGAGTAATGGAGAGTATCAGCATCCAGCACTTACCGCCCCCCAACCCACCACCACCACAGCCACCGCAACAGTTACTAGTCCTATAATGAGGATAAGAAGCAGCTGCAACACACACCCCATATTGTACCCGACCGACCCCCCACCGTACCCAACCATACCCAGTCAACCCACACCGTAACCTACCATACCCAGCCAACCCCACACGTACCCAACCATACCCAGCCGTCCCACACCGTACACAGCCAACCCCACACCGTAACCAACCATACCCAGCCAACCCCCACCGTACCCAGCCGACCCCACACCGTACCCAACCATACCTAGCCCACCCTACACCGTACCCAGCCCACCCTACACCGTACCCAGCCCACCCTACACCGTACCCAAACATACCCAGCCAATCCCACACCGTACCCAACCATACACAACCAACCCCACACCGTAACCAACCATACCCAGCCAACCCCATACTGTGCCCAGCCAATCCCACACGTAACCAACCATACCCAGCCAACCCCACACCATAAACAACCATACCCAGCCAACCCCACACCGTAACCAACCATACCCAGCCGACCCCACACCGTAACCAACCATACCCAGCCGACCCCACACCGTAACCAACCATACCCAGCCGACCCCACACCGTAACCAACCATACCCAGCCGACCCCACACCGTAACCAACCATACCCAGCCGACCCCACACCGTAACCAACCATACCCAGCCGACCCCACACCGTAACCAACCATACCCAGCCGACCCCACACCGTAACCAACCATACCCAGCCGACCCCACACCATACCCAAACATACCTGACCGACCCCACATCATACCTAACCTTACCCGGCCGATCCCACACCATATTCAACCATACCCGGCCAACCCCATACTGTACCCAATCATACCCGACCAACTCCACAATGTACACAGCTAAAGTGCTGCACAGCGACCCTGTACCGCACCCACCGTATCCATAACCTACACACACACACACATAGGACCCATATCCATAACCCCCACCCTCCCCCCCAACACACACAGGACCCGTATCCATACCCCCCTCTCCCCCTCCCCCCCCCCCACACACACAGGACCCGTATCCATAACCCCCACCCTCCCCCCCACACACACAGGACCCATATCCATACCCCCCCCCCCACACCCACACACACAGGACCCATATCCATAACCCACACACACACACACACACACACACACACACACACACACACACAGGACCCGTATCCATACCCCCCCTCCCACTCCCCCCCACACACACACACAGGACCCATATCCATACCCCCCCACACACGCCCCCCCCCCCCCCCCCCACACACACACACACACACACACACAGGACCCGTATCCATACCCCTCCACCCCCTCCACCCCCACACACACAGGACCCATATCCATAAACCCCCACACACACAGGACCCGTATCCATACCCCTCCCCCCCCCCCCCCCCCCACACACAGGACCCATATCCATAACACACATACCCCCCCATCCTCCATATTGGTCATCCTTCCCCAGTGAGTGTCTGATACAGCAGGGAGACAAGAGGGTGAGTAACCCGAGTAATCACCGACCTTCATTGACCCGCGGTAGATTGGATTTATCGATGGGAAGGTGGGTCATGGTTCGTCTCTTGATTCCGTCCTTCGGTGATTCCAGGGATCAGTTCACATTAAAGAACCATGGAAAGAAGCTGGAAAAGAAGACAAAGTGCAGTGAGGAGAATGAAGGAGGGCGGACACTAGAGGGTTAATAACATCCTGGGAAATAGGAAAAATATAAGTTATAATAGCTTCTCAGCAGCAGGGGCTGTATACTGTGCCGTGTCCAGCTAGAGGGACACTGAGGAGGAGCATCATCAACCGCTGCCAGCCACCATCAGCCAATCAGCATCATTGAGGAGGAGCATCAACCGCTGCCAGTCACCATCAGCCAATCAGCATCATTGAGGAGGAGCATCAACCGCTGCTGCCAGTCACCATCAGCCAATCAGCATCATTGAGGAGGAGCATCAACCGCTGCCAGTCACCATCAGCCAATCAGCATCATTGAGGAGGAGCATCAACCGCTGCTGCCAGTCACCATCAGCCAATCAGAGACTGCTCCCCGCGTGCGCCAGAGACAAGAGACTGCTCCCCGCGTGCGCCAGAGACAAGAGACTGCGCCCCGCGTGCGCCAGAGACAAGAGACTGCGCCCCGCGTGCGCCAGAGACAAGAGACTGTGCTCCGCGCGCGCCAGAGACAAGAGACTGGTAGAGATAGAGGCAGAGACAGAGAGAGAGGAGATAGGTAGATAGATAGATAGATAGATAGATAGATAGATAGGAGATAGATAGATAGGAGATAGATAGATAGATAGATAGATAGATAGATAGATAGATAGGAGATAGATAGATAGATAGGAGATAGATAGAAGATAGAAGATAGATAGATAGGAGAGAGATAGATAGATAGGAGATAGATAGATAGGAGATAGATAGATAGATAGATAGATAGATAGATAGATAGATAGGAGATAGATAGATAGATAGATAGATAGATAGATAGGAGAGAGATAGATAGATTGATAGATAGATAGATAGATAGATAGATAGATAGATAGGAGATAGATAGATAGATTGATAGATAGATAGATAGATAGATAGATAGAAAGAAAGCCATACCTGGAGAGGCTGCACCACCCCAAACACAGGCAGACCCTAAGCCTCTGTAGACTGAGCCCCCACAGCCTGGAGATAGAGACGGGGCGGCACAAACAGACATCCAAGCCGCGGGAGAGCCGACTGTGCCGACACTGTGAGCAGTGGGACCTGGAGGATGAGGCCCACTTCCTGCTACACTGCAGCAAATACTCATCCACCAGGGACACCTACTTCCAGAGACTCTCCACCATCATCGACCATTGTCACCTACTTCCAGAGACTCTCCACCATCATCCACCAGGGACACCTACTTCCAGAGACTCTCCACCATCATCCACCAGGGTCACCTACATCCAGAGACTTTCCACCATCATCCACCAGGGACAACTACTTCCAGAGACTCTCCACCATCATCCACCAGGGACAACTACTTCCAGAGACTCTTCACCATCATCCACCAGAGTCACCTACTTCCAGAGACTCTCCACCATCATCCACCAGGGTCACCTACTTCCAGAGACTTTCCACCATCATCCACCAGGGACAACTACTTCCAGAGACTCTTCACCATCATCGACCATTGTCCCCTACTTCCAGAGACTCTGCACCATCATCCACCAGGGCCACCTACTTCCAGAGACTCTCCACCATCATCCACCAGGGTCACCTACTTCCAGAGATTCTCCACCATCATCCACCAGGGACACCTACTTCCAGAGATTCTCCACCATCATCCACCAGGGTCACCTACTTCCAGAGACTCTCCACCATCATCCACCAGGGTCACCTACATCCAGAGACTTTCCGCCATCATCCACCAGGGACAACTACTTCCAGAGACTCTTCACCATCATCCACCAGAGTCACCTACTTCCAGAGACTCTCCACCATCATCCACCAGGGTCACCTACTTCCAGAGACTTTCCACCATCATCCACCAGGGACAACTACTTCCAGAGACTCTTCACCATCATCGACCATTGTCACCTACTTCCAGAGACTCTGCACCATCATCCACCAGGGCCACCTACTTCCAGAGACTCTCCACCATCATCCACCAGGGTCACCTACTTCCAGAGACTCTCCACCATTATCCCCCAGGGTCACCAACTTCCAGAGACTCTTCACCATCATCGACCATTGTCACCTACTTCCAGAGACTCTCCACCATCATCCACCAGGGTCACCTACTTCCAGAGACTCTCCACCATCATCCACCAGGGACACCTACTTCCAGAGACTCTCCACCATCATCCACCAGGGTCACCTACTTCCAGAGACTCTTCACCATCGACCATTGTAACCTACTTCCAGAGACTCTCCACCATCATCCACCAGGGCCACCTACATCCAGAGACTTTCCACCATCATCCACCAGGGACAACTACTTTCAGAGACTCTTCACCATCATCCACCAGAGTCACCTACTTCCAGAGACTCTCCACCATCATCCACCAGGGTCACCTACTTCCAGAGACTTTCCACCATCATCCACCAGGGACAACTACTTCCAGAGACTCTCCACCATCATCCCCCAGGGTCACCTACTTCCAGAGACTCTTCACCATCATCGACCATTGTCACCTACTTCCAGAGACTCTCCACCATCATCCACCAGGGTCACCTACTTCCAGAGACTCTCCACCATCATCCATCAGGGTCACCTACTTCCACAGACTCTCCACCATCATCCACCAGGGTCACCTACTTCCAGAGACTCTCCACCATCATCCACCAGGGTCACCTACTTCCAGAGACTCTCCACCATCATCCACCAGGGTCACCTACTTCCAGAGACTCTCCACCATCATCCACCAGGGACACCTACTTCCAGAGACTCTCCACCATCATCCACCAGGGTCACCTACTTCCAGAGACTGTCCACCATCATCCACCAGGGGACACCTACTTCCAGAGACTCTCCACCATCATCCATCAGGGTCACCTACTTCCAGAGACTCTCCACCATCATCCCCCAGGGTCACCTACTTCCAGAGACTCTTCACCATCGACCATTGTAACCTACTTCCAGAGACTCTCCACCATCATCCACCAGGGTCACCTACTTCCAGAGACTTTCCACCATCATCCACCAGGGACAACTACTTCCAGAGACTCTTCACCATCATCGACCATTGTCACCTACTTCCAGAGACTCTCCACCATCATCCACCAGGGACAACTACTTCCAGAGACTCTCCACCATCATCCACCAGGGTCACCTACTTCCAGAGACTTTCCACCATCATCCACCAGGGACAACTACTTCCAGAGACTCTTCACCATCATCGACCATTGTCACCTACTTCCAGAGACTCTCCACCATCATCCACCAGGGTCACCTACTTCCAGAGACTCTCCACCATCATCCACCAGGGTCACCTACTTCCAGAGACTCTCCACCATCATCCACCAGGGTCACCTACTTCCAGAGACTCTCCACCACCATCCACCAGGGTCACCTACTTCCAAAGACTCTCCACCATCATCCACCAGGGTCACCTACTTCCAGAGACTCTCCACCATCATCCACCAGGGTCACCTACTTCCAGAGACTCTCCACCATCATCCACCAGGGACACCTACTTCCAGAGACTCTCCACCATCATCCACCAGGGACACCTACTTCCAGAGACTCTCCACCATCATCCACCAGGGTCACCTACATCCAGAGACTTTCCACCATCATCCACCAGGGACAACTACTTCCAGAGACTCTCCACCATCATCCACCAGGGACAACTACTTCCAGAGACTCTTCACCATCATCCACCAGAGTCACCTACTTCCAGAGACTCTCCACCATCATCCACCAGGGTCACC
This sequence comes from Dendropsophus ebraccatus, assembly GCA_027789725.1. Taxonomy (NCBI): domain Eukaryota; kingdom Metazoa; phylum Chordata; class Amphibia; order Anura; family Hylidae; genus Dendropsophus; species Dendropsophus ebraccatus. The sequence goes on along the minus strand of JAQFWZ010000114.1, from coordinate 153,908 downwards.
TACTTCCAGAGACTTTCCACCATCATCCACCAGGGACAACTACTTCCAGAGACTCTTCACCATCATCGACCATTGTCCCCTACTTCCAGAGACTCTGCACCATCATCCACCAGGGCCACCTACTTCCAGAGACTCTCCACCATCATCCACCAGGGTCACCTACTTCCAGAGATTCTCCACCATCATCCACCAGGGACACCTACTTCCAGAGATTCTCCACCATCATCCACCAGGGTCACCTACTTCCAGAGACTCTCCACCATCATCCACCAGGGTCACCTACATCCAGAGACTTTCCGCCATCATCCACCAGGGACAACTACTTCCAGAGACTCTTCACCATCATCCACCAGAGTCACCTACTTCCAGAGACTCTCCACCATCATCCACCAGGGTCACCTACTTCCAGAGACTTTCCACCATCATCCACCAGGGACAAACTACTTCCAGAGACTCTTCACCATCATCGACCATTGTCACCTACTTCCAGAGACTCTGCACCATCATCCACCAGGGCCACCTACTTCCAGAGACTCTCCACCATCATCCACCAGGGTCACCTACTTCCAGAGACTCTCCACCATTATCCCCCAGGGTCACCAACTTCCAGAGACTCTTCACCATCATCGACCATTGTCACCTACTTCCAGAGACTCTCCACCATCATCCACCAGGGTCACCTACTTCCAGAGACTCTCCACCATCATCCACCAGGGACACCTACTTCCAGAGACTCTCCACCATCATCCACCAGGGTCACCTACTTCCAGAGACTCTTCACCATCGACCATTGTAACCTACTTCCAGAGACTCTCCACCATCATCCACCAGGGCCACCTACATCCAGAGACTTTCCACCATCATCCACCAGGGACAACTACTTTCAGAGACTCTTCACCATCATCCACCAGAGTCACCTACTTCCAGAGACTCTCCACCATCATCCACCAGGGTCACCTACTTCCAGAGACTTTCCACCATCATCCACCAGGGACAACTACTTCCAGAGACTCTCCACCATCATCCCCCAGGGTCACCTACTTCCAGAGACTCTTCACCATCATCGACCATTGTCACCTACTTCCAGAGACTCTCCACCATCATCCACCAGGGTCACCTACTTCCAGAGACTCTCCACCATCATCCATCAGGGTCACCTACTTCCACAGACTCTCCACCATCATCCACCAGGGTCACCTACTTCCAGAGACTCTCCACCATCATCCACCAGGGTCACCTACTTCCAGAGACTCTCCACCATCATCCACCAGGGTCACCTACTTCCAGAGACTCTCCACCATCATCCACCAGGGACACCTACTTCCAGAGACTCTCCACCATCATCCACCAGGGTCACCTACTTCCAGAGACTCTCCACCATCATCCACCAGGGACACCTACTTCCAGAGACTCTCCACCATCATCCACCAGGGTCACCTACTTCCAGAGACTCTCCACCATCATCCCCCAGGGTCACCTACTTCCAGAGACTCTTCACCATCGACCATTGTAACCTACTTCCAGAGACTCTCCACCATCATCCACCAGGGTCACCTACTTCCAGAGACTTTCCACCATCATCCACCAGGGACAACTACTTCCAGAGACTCTTCACCATCATCGACCATTGTCACCTACTTCCAGAGACTCTCCACCATCATCCACCAGGGACAACTACTTCCAGAGACTCTCCACCATCATCCACCAGGGTCACCTACTTCCAGAGACTTTCCACCATCATCCACCAGGGGACAACTACTTCCAGAGACTCTTCACCATCATCGACCATTGTCACCTACTTCCAGAGACTCTCCACCATCATCCACCAGGGTCACCTACTTCCAGAGACTCTCCACCATCATCCACCAGGGTCACCTACTTCCAGAGACTCTCCACCATCATCCACCAGGGTCACCTACTTCCAGAGACTCTCCACCACCATCCACCAGGGTCACCTACTTCCAAAGACTCTCCACCATCATCCACCAGGGTCACCTACTTCCAGAGACTCTCCACCATCATCCACCAGGGTCACCTACTTCCAGAGACTCTCCACCATCATCCACCAGGGACACCTACTTCCAGAGACTCTCCACCATCATCCACCAGGGTAACCTACTTCCAGAGACTCTCCACCATCATCGACCAGGGACACCTACTTCCAGAGACTCTCCACCATCGTCCACCAGGGTCACGTACTTCCAGAGACTCTCCACCATCATCCACCAGGGACACCTACTTCCAGAGACTCTCCACCATCATCCCCCAGGGTCACCTACTTCCAGAGAGACTCCACCATCATCCACCAGGGACACCTACTTCCAGAGACTCTCCACCACCATACACCAGGCTCACCTACTTCCAGAGACTCTCCACCATCATCCACCAGGGTCACCCACTTCCAGAGACTCTCCATGATCATCCACCACCAGGGTCACCTACTTCCAGAGACTCTCCACCATCATCCACCAGGGTCACCTACTTCCAGAGACTCTCCACCACCATACACCAGGCTCACCTACTTCCAGAGACTCTCCACCATCATCCACCAGGGTCACCTACTTCCAGAGACTCTCCACCATCATCCACCAGGGTCACCTACTTCCACAGACTCTCCACCATCATCCACCAGGGTCACCTACTTCCAGAGACTCTCCACCACCATACACCAGGCTCACCTACTTCCACAGACTCTCCACCATCATCCACCAGGGTCACCTACTTCCAGAGACTCTCCACCATCATCCACCAGGGTCACCTACTTCCAGAGACTCTCCACCATCATCCACCAGGGACACCTACTTCCAGAGACTCTCCACCATCATCCACCAGGGTCACCTACTTCCAGAGACTCTCCACCATCATCCACCAGGGACACCTACTTCCAGAGACTCTCCACCATCATCGACCAGGGACACCTACTTCCAGAGACTCTCCACCATCGTTCACCAGGGTCACGTTCTTCCAGAGACTCTCCACCATCATCCACCAGGGACACCTACTTCCAGAGACTGTCCACCATCATCCACCAGGGTCACCTACTTCCAGAGACTGTCCACCATCATCCACCAGGGTCAACTACTTCCACAGACTCTCCACCATCATCCACCAGGGTCACCTACTCCCAGAGACTCTCCACCATCATCCACCAGGGTCACCAACTTCCAGAGACTCTCCACCATCATCCACCAGGGACACCTACTTCCACAGACTCTCCACCATCATCCACCAGGGTCACCTACTTCCAGAGACTCTCCACCATCATCCACCAGGGACACCTACTTCCAGAGACTCTCCACCATCATCCACCAGGGACACCTACTTCCAGAGACTCTCCACCATCATCCACCAGGGTCACCTACTTCCAGAGACTCTCCACCATCATCCACCAGGGACACCTACTTCCAGAGACTCTCCACCATCATCCACCAGGGTCACCTACTTCCAGAGACTCTTCACCATCATCGACCATTGTCACCTACTTCCAGAGACTCTTCACCATCATCGACCATTGTCACCTACTTCCAGAGACTCTCCACCATCATCCACCAGGGTCACCTACTTCCAGAGACTCTCCACCATCATCCACCAGGGACACCTACTTCCAGAGATTCTCCACCATCATCCACCATGGACACCTACTTCCAGAGACTTTCCACCATCATCCATCAGGGTCACCTACTTCCAGAGACTCTCCACCATCATCCACCAGGGTCACCTACTTCCAGAGACTCTCCACCATCATCCACCAGGGACACCTACTTCCAGAGACTCTCCACCATCATCCACCAGGGTCACCTACTTCCAGAGACTCTCCACCATCATCCACCAGGGACACCTACTTCCAGAGACTCTCCACCATCATCGACCAGGGACACCTACTTCCAGAGACTCTCCACCATCGTTCACCAGGGTCACGTTCTTCCAGAGACTCTCCACCATCATCCACCAGGGACACCTACTTCCAGAGACTGTCCACCATCATCCACCAGGGTCACCTACTTCCAGAGACTGTCCACCATCATCCACCAGGGTCAACTACTTCCACAGACTCTCCACCATCATCCACCAGGGTCACCTACTCCCAGAGACTCTCCACCATCATCCACCAGGGTCACCAACTTCCAGAGACTCTCCACCATCATCCACCAGGGACACCTACTTCCACAGACTCTCCACCATCATCCACCAGGGTCACCTACTTCCAGAGACTCTCCACCATCATCCACCAGGGACACCTACTTCCAGAGACTCTCCACCATCATCCACCAGGGACACCTACTTCCAGAGACTCTCCACCATCATCCACCAGGGTCACCTACTTCCAGAGACTCTCCACCATCATCCACCAGGGACACCTACTTCCAGAGACTCTCCACCATCATCCACCAGGGTCACCTACTTCCAGAGACTCTTCACCATCATCGACCATTGTCACCTACTTCCAGAGACTCTTCACCATCATCGACCATTGTCACCTACTTCCAGAGACTCTCCACCATCATCCACCAGGGTCACCTACTTCCAGAGACTCTCCACCATCATCCACCAGGGACACCTACTTCCAGAGACTCTCCACCATCATCCACCATGGACACCTACTTCCAGAGACTTTCCACCATCATCCATCAGGGACACCTACTTCCAGAGACTCTCCACCATCATCCCCCAGGGTCACCTACTTCCAGAGACTCTCCACCATCGTCCACCAGGGACACCTACTTCCAGAGACTCTCCACCATCATCCCCCAGGGTCACCTACTTCCAGAGACTCTCCACCATCGTCCACCAGGGACACCTACTTCCAGAGACTCTCCACCATCATCCCGGACTTCACCTCCATAAATGCGAAGAGGAAACTCCACATTCTGCTGGGGGAAGAGGAGGCCACCATGGAGGTAGCGGCCCAGTATGTCTCCACCTGCCACCGGCTGAGAGGATTATGAGATACCATGGACTGTTATACGCCCTATTATCCCCCAATCCTGCTCCTTACCCCATATCCACCCTGCTCCCCACATGACCCCCCCCCCCCCTCTCCCCCACACTCCATCTGTTATACTCTGTTGCTTTGGCAATGCTAAATGTTTATTTTGGACCTGCCAATAAAGCTTTTTTGAATTGGATTGAATTGAAATAGATAGATAGATAGATAGATAGATAGATAGATAGATAGATAGATAGATAGGAGATAGATAGATAGATAGATAGGAGATAGATAGATAGATAGATAGATAGATAGATAGATAGATAGGAGATAGATAGATAGGTAGATAGATAGATAGGAGAGAGATAGATAGATAGATAGATAGATAGATAGATAGATAGATAGGAGATAGATAGATAGGAGATAGATAGATAGGAGATAGATAGATAGATAGATAGATAGATAGATAGATAGATAGGAGATAGATAGATAGATAGATAGATAGGAGATAGATAGATAGGAGATAGATAGATAGGAGATAGATAGATAGGAGATAGATAGATAGGAGATAGATAGATAGATAGATAGATAGATAAGATAGATAGATAAGATAGATAGGAGATAGATAGATAGATAGATAGATAGATAGATAGATAGATAGATAGATAGATAGGAGATAGATAGATAGATAGATAGATAGATAGATAGGAGATAGATAGATAGATAGATAGATAGATAGGAGATAGATAGATAGATAGATAGATAGATAGGAGATAGATAGATAGATAGGAGATAGATAGATAGGAGATAGATAGATAGGAGATAGATAGATAGATAGATAGGAGATAGATAGATAGATAGATAGATAGATAGATAGATAGATAGATAGGAGATAGATAGATAGATAGATAAATAGATAGATAGATAGATAGATAGGAGATAGATAGATAGATAGGAGATAGATAGGAGATAGATAGATAGATAGATAGGAGATAGATAGGAGATAGATAGATAGGAGATAGATAGATAGATAGATAGATAGGAGATAGATAGGAGATAGATAGATAGATAGATAAGATAGATAGATAAGATAGATAGGAGATAGATAGATAGATAGATAGATAGATAGATAGATAGATAGATAGGAGATAGATAGATAGATAGATAGATAGATAGGAGATAGATAGATAGATAGATAGATAGGAGATAGATAGATAGATAGATAGATAGATAGATAGATAGATAGATAGGAGATAGATAGATAGATAGATAGATAGATAGGAGATAGATAGATAGATAGGAGATAGATAGATAGGAGATAGATAGATAGGAGATAGATAGATAGATAGATAGATAGATAGGAGATAGATAGATAGGAGATAGATAGATAGATAGATAGATAGATAGATAGATAGATAGGAGATAGATAGATAGATAGGAGATAGATAGATAGGAGATAGATAGATAGGAGATAGATAGATAGATAGATAGATAGGAGATAGATAGATAGATAGATAGATAGATAGATAGATAGATAGATAGGAGATAGATAGATAGATAGATAGATAGATAGATAGATAGGAGATAGATAGATAGATAGATAAATAGATAGATAGATAGATAGATAGATAGGAGATAGATAGGAGATAGATAGATAGATAGATAGGAGATAGATAGGAGATAGATAGATAGGAGATAGATAGATAGATAGGAGATAGATAGGAGATAGATAGATAGATAGATAGATAGATAGATAGATAGATAAGATAGATAGGAGATAGATAGATAGATAGATAAGATAGATAGGAGATAGATAGATAGATAGATAGATAGATAGATAGATAGATAGATAGGAGATAGATAGATAGATAGATAGATAGATAGATAGATAGATAGATAGGAGATAGATAGATAGATAGATAGATAGGAGATAGATAGATAGATAGATAGATAGATAGATAGATAGATAGGAGATAGATAGATAGATAGATAGGAGATAGATAGATAGATAGGAGATAGATAGATAGGAGATAGATAGATAGGAGATAGATAGATAGATAGATAGATAGGAGATAGATAGATAGGAGATAGATAGATAGATAGATAGATAGATAGATAGATAGGAGATAGATAGATAGATAGATAGATAGGAGATAGATAGATAGATAGATAGATAGATAGGAGATAGATAGATAGATAGATAGATAGATAGGAGATAGATAGATAGGTAGATAGATAGATAGGAGAGAGATAGATAGATAGATAGATAGATAGATAGATAGATAGATAGATAGATAGGAGATAGATAGATAGGAGATAGATAGATAGGAGATAGATAGATAGATAGATAGATAGGAGATAGATAGATAGATAGATAGATAGGAGATAGATAGATAGGAGATAGATAGATAGGAGATAGATAGATAGGAGATAGATAGATAGATAGATAGATAGATAGATAAGATAGATAGATAAGATAGATAGGAGATAGATAGATAGATAGATAGATAGATAGATAGATAGATAGATAGATAGATAGATAGATAGATAGGAGATAGATAGATAGATAGATAGATAGGAGATAGATAGATAGATAGATAGATAGATAGATAGATAGGAAATAGATAGATAGATAGATAGATAGATAGATAGATAGGAGATAGATAGATAGATAGGAGATAGATAGATAGGAGATAGATAGATAGGAGATAGATAGATAGATAGATAGATAGATAGATAGATAGGAGATAGATAGATAGATAGATAGATAGATAGATAGATAGATAGGAGATAGATAGATAGATAGATAAATAGATAGATAGATAGATAGATAGATAGATAGGAGATAGATAGGAGATAGATAGATAGATAGATAGGAGATAGATAGGAGATAGATAGATAGGAGATAGATAGATAGATAGATAGATAGGAGATAGATAGGAGATAGATAGATAGATAGATAGATAGATAGATAGATAGATAAGATAGATAGATAAGATAGATAGATAGGAGATAGATAGATAGATAGATAGATAGATAGATAGATAGATAGATAGGAGATAGATAGATAGATAGATAGATAGATAGGAGATAGATAGATAGATAGATAGATAGATAGATAGGAGATAGATAGATAGATAGATAGATAGATAGATAGGAGATAGATAGATAGATAGGAGATAGATAGATAGGAGATAGATAGATAGGAGATAGATAGATAGATAGATAGGAGATAGATAGATAGGAGATAGATAGATAGATAGATAGATAGATAGATAGATAGGAGATAGATAGATAGATAGATAGATAGATAGATAGATAGGAGATAGATAGATAGATAGATAGATAGATAGGAGATAGATAGATAGATAGATAGATAGATAGATAGGAGATAGATAGGAGATAGATAGATAGATAGATAGGAGATAGATAGGAGATAGATAGATAGGAGATAGATAGATAGGAGATAGATAGATAGATAGATAGATAGATAGATAGGAGATAGATAGATAGGAGATAGATAGATAGATAGATAGATAGATAGATAGATAGATAGATAGATAGATAGATAGATAGATGGGGATAGATAGATAGGAGATAGATAGATAGATAGATAGATAGATAGATAGATAGATAGATAGATAGATAGATAGGAGATAGATAGATAGATAGATAGGTAGGAGATAGATAGATAGATAGATAGATAGATAGATAGATAGGAGATAGATAGATAGATAGATAGATAGATAGATAGGAGATAGATAGATAGATAGATAGATAGATAGATAGATAGGAGATAGATAGATAGATAGATAGATAGATAGATAGATAGGAGATAGATAGATAGATAGATAGATAGATAGATAGATAGATAGGAGATAGATAGATAGATAGGAGATAGATAGATAGGAGATAGATAGATAGGAGATAGATAGATAGATAGATAGATAGATAGATAGATAGATAGATAGATAGGAGATAGATAGATAGATAGATAAATAGATAGATAGATAGATAGATAGATAGGAGATAGATAGGAGATAGATAGATAGATAGATAGGAGATAGATAGATAGGAGATAGATAGATAGATAGATAGGAGATAGATAGGAGATAGATAGATAGATAGATAGATAGATAGATAGATAGATAGATAGATAAGATAGATAGATAAGATAGATAGGAGATAGATAGATAGATAGATAGATAGATAGATAGATAGATAGATAGATAGATAGATAGGAGATAGATAGATAGATAGATAGATAGATAGATAGATAGATAGGAGATAGATAGATAGATAGATAGATAGATAGATAGATAGATAGGAGATAGATAGATAGATAGATAGATAGATAGATAGGAGATAGATAGATAGATAGATAGATAGATAGATAGGAGATAGATAGATAGATAGGAGATAGATAGATAGGAGATAGATAGATAGGAGATAGATAGATAGGAGATAGATAGATAGATAGATAGATAGGAGATAGATAGATAGGAGATAGATAGATAGATAGATAGATAGATAGATAGATAGATAGATAGATAGGAGATAGATAGATAGATAGGAGATAGATAGATAGGAGATAGATAGATAGATAGATAGATAGATAGATAGGAGATAGATAGATAGATAGATAGATAGATAGATAGATAGGAGATAGATAGATAGATAGATAGATAGATAGATAGATAGGAGATAGATAGATAGATAGATAGATAGATAGATAGATAGATAGGAGATAGATAGGAGATAGATAGATAGGAGATAGATAGATAGGAGATAGATAGATAGATAGATAGATAGATAGGAGATAGATAGATAGGAGATAGATAGATAGATAGATAGATAGATAGATAGGAGATAGATAGATAGATAGATAGATAGATAGATAGATAGAGATAGATAGATAGGAGATAGATAGATAGATAGATAGGTAGGAGATAGATAGATAGATAGATAGATAGATAGATAGATAGATAGGAGATAGATAGATAGGAGATAGATAGATAGATAGATAGATAGATAGATAGAGATAGATAGATAGATAGGAGATAGATAGATAGATAGATAGATAGATAGATAGATAGATAGATAGATAGATAGATAGATAGAGATAGATAGATAGGAGATAGATAGATAGATAGATAGGTAGGAGATAGATAGATAGATAGATAGATAGGAGATAGATAGATAGATAGATAGATAGATAGATAGGAGATAGATAGATAGATAGATAGATAGGAGATAGATAGATAGGAGATAGATAGATAGATAGGAGATAGGAGATAGATAGATAGATAGATAGATAGATAGATAGGAGATAGATAGATAGATAGATAGATAGATAGATAGGAGATAGATAGATAGATAGGAGATAGATAGATAGATAGATAGATAGATAGATAGGAGATAGATAGATAGGAGATAGATAGATAGATAGGAGATAGGAGATAGATAGGAGATAGATAGGAGATAGATAGATAGATAGATAGATAGGAGATAGATAGATAGATAGATAGATAGATAGATAGATAGGAGATAGATAGATAGGAGATAGATAGGAGATAGATAGATAGATAGATAGATAGATAGGAGATAGATAGATAATATACAGATAATAGTTGGATACAGATGAGATCAGCCCCGATCCCTGCAGATCTCCTCATCCATTATTAACCCCTCCGGGCCCGGAGCTGCCGCCTCCCGTGTTGCCGCATTGCTCTGATGGAGATGACAGCTCCGGGGGATGCTGGGAGAGGTGCGGGGGGTCGGTGCGGGTGTAGCCCCCCTGCTCCTCCTCCTCCCCCCGGTACCTGCTGTGCTCCCGGCCGGTCCCGGTTCTCCTCCTCGGTGTCTGGGCGGGCGGCTCTCTCCTCCTCCTCCTCCTCCCCCCGCACAGCTGTATCTGCAACAATGTAACAAGCTGGAGGACGGCGGCCGCGGGGGGACAATCCTCCTCCACAGCTCGGGATCCGGCGGCTGCTCACACTTAGGATCGGGCACTCACACTCAGGCTCACACTCAGGATCGGGCACTCACACTCAGGCTCACACTTAGGATCGGGCACTCACACTCAGGCTCACACTTAGGATCGGGCACTCACACTCGGGCTCACACTTAGGATCGGGCACTCACACTCGGGCTCACACTCTGTTGGAGAAATAACCGGGATTTCCGATATGTTAATATGTTCAACACAGAGACCGATCAGCTGTGAGTGTGTAAGGGGGAGGAGCCAAGACCTGCCAATCAGGAGGCAGCACTCATTGTTCAGCGAGGCCTGCGGATAAAGAAGGCGGCATCTGATTGGCTGTTGGGGCTGATAATACTGTAATATAACAGTGTCCGGGCCCCCGGTGTGATATAACAGTGTCTGGCCCCCCCCCCCCCCCCCCCGGTGTGATATAACAGTGTCCGGGCCCCCCCAGTGTGATATAACAGTGTCCGGGCCCCCCCCCGGTGTGATATAACAGTGTCCGGGTCCCCGGTGTGATATAACAGTGTCCGCCCCCCCGGTGTGATATAACAGTGTCCGGCCCCCCCCCCCCCCCCCCCCCCCGGTGTGATATAACAGTGTCCGGGCCCCCCCGGTGTGATATAACAGTGTCCGGCCCCCCCCCCCCCCCCCCCCCGGTGTGATATAACAGTGTCCGGGCCCCCCGGTGTGATATAACAGTGTCCGGCCCCCCCGGTGTGATATAACAGTGTCCGGCCCCCCCCCCCCCCCCCCCTTCCCCCGGTGTGATATAACAGTGTCCGGGCCCCCCCGGTGTGATACAACAGTGTCCGGGCCCCCGGTGTGATATAACAGTGTCCGGGCCCCCCCGGTGTGATATAACAGTGTCCGGGTCCCCGGTGTGATATAACAGTGTCCGGGCCCCCCCGGTGTGATATAACAGTGTCCGGGTCCCCGGTGTGATATAACAGTGTCCGGGTCCCCGGTGTGATATAACAGTGTCCGGGCCCCCCCAGTGTGATATAACAGTGTCCGGGTCCCCGGTGTGATATAACAGTGTCCGGCCCCCCCGGTGTGATATAACAGTGTCCGGCCCCCCCCCCCCCCCCGGTGTGATATAACAGTTTCCGGCCCCCCCCCCCCCCCCCGTGTGATATAACAGTGTCCGGGCCCCCCCGGTGTGATATAACAGTGTCCGGGTCCCCGGTGTGATATAACAGTGTCCGCCCCCCCCCCCCCCCCGGTGTGATATAACAGTGTCCAGGCCCCCCCGGTGTGATACAACAGTGTCCGGGTCCCCGGTGTGATATAACAGTGTCCGGGTCCCCAGTGTGATATAACAGTGTCCAGGCCCCCGGTGTGATATAACAGTGTCCGGCCCCCCCCAACCCCCCCGCCCCGGTGTGATATAACAGTGTCCGGGTCCCCGGTGTGATATAACAGTGTCCGGGTCCCCGGTGTGATATAACAGTGTCCGCCCCCCCCCCCCCCGGTGTGATATAACAGTGTCCGGGCCCCCGGTGTGATATAACAGTGTCCAGGCCCCCGGTGTGATATAACAGTGTCCGGGCCCCCCCGGTGTGATATAACAGTGTCCGGCCCCCCCCCCCCCCCCCCGGTGTGATATAACAGTGTCCGGGTCCCCGGTGTGATATAACAGTGTCTGGGTCCCCGGTGTGATATAACAGTGTCCGGCCCCCCCCCCCCCCGGTGTGATATAACAGTGTCCGGCCCCCCCCCCCGGTGTGATATAACAGTGTCCGGGCCCCCCCCCCGGTGTGATATAACAGTGTCCGGGGCCCCCCGGTGTGATATAACAGTGTCCGGGCCCCCGGTGTGATATAACAGTGTCCGGGCCCCCGGTGTGATATAACAGTGTCCGGCCCCCCCGGTGTGATATAACAGTGTCCGGGCCCCCCCGGTGTGATATAACAGTGTCCGGGCCCCCGGTGTGATATAACACTGTCCGGGCCCCCGGTGTGATATAACAGTGTCCGGGCCCCCGGTGTGATATAACAGTGTCCGGGCCCCCCCGGTGTGATATAACAGTGTCCGGGCCCCCCGGTGTGATATAACAGTGTCCGGCCCCCCCCCCCCCCCCCGTTGTGATATAACAGTGTCCGGGTCCCCGGTGTGATATAACAGTGTCCGGGTACCCGGTGTGATATAACAGTGTCCGGGTCCCCAGTGTGATATAACAGTGTCCGCCCCCCCCCCCCCGGTGTGATACAACAGTGTCCGGGTCCCCGGTGTGATATAACAGTGTCCGGGTCCCCGGTGTGACATAACAGTGTCCAGGTCCCCAGTGTGATATAACAGTGTCCGCCCCCCCCCCCCCCCCCGGTGTGATATAACAGTGTCCGGGTCCCCGGTGTGATATAACAGTGTCCGGCCCCCCCCCCCCCCCCCCCGGTGTGATACAACAGTGTCCGGGTCCCCGGTGTGATATAACAGTGTCCGGGTCCCCCCGGTGTGATATAACAGTGTCCGGGCCCCCGGTGTGATATAACAGTGTCCGGGCCCCCCCGGTGTGATATAACAGTGTCCGGGCCCCCCCGGTGTGATATAACAGTGTCCGGGCCCCCGGTGTGATATAACAGTGTCCGGGTCCCCGGTGTGATATAACAGTGTCCGGGTCCCCGGTGTGATATAACAGTGTCCGGCCCCCCCCCCCCCGGTGTGATATAACAGTGTCCGGGCCCCCCCCCCCCGGTGTGATATAACAGTGTCCGGGCCCCCCCAGTGTGATATAACAGTGTCCGGGGCCCCCCGGTGTGATATAACAGTGTCCGGGCCCCCGGTGTGATATAACAGTGTCCGGGCCCCCGGTGTGATATAACAGTGTCCAGGCCCCCGGTGTGATATAACAGTGTCCGGGCCCCCCCGGTGTGATATAACAGTGTCCGGGCCCCCGGTGTGATATAACAGTGTCCGGGCCCCCGGTGTGATATAACAGTGTCCGAGCCCCCGGTGTGATATAACAGTGTCCGGGCCCCCGGTGTGATATAACAGTGTCCGGGCCCCCGGTGTGATATAACAGTGTCCGGGCCCCCGGTGTGATATAACAGTGTCCGGGTCCCCGGTGTGATATAACAGATGAGAGGGGGGCAGCGCTGATATAATGTACAGGAGATAAGTGGCAGCACTAAAATAACTAGATTTCCATTTCCAGGGAAATACATAGTGCTTGAAAAGAGCGCCCCTTTACCAGTGACTTCCAGAGCGCCCCTTTACCAGTGACTTCCAGAGCGCCCCTTTACCAGTGACTTCCAGAGCGCCCCTTTACCAGTGACTTCCAGAGCGCCCCTTTACCAGTGACCTCCAGAGCGCCCCTTTACCAGTGACTTCCAGAGCGCCCCTTTACCAGTGACCTCCAGAGCGCCCTTTACCAGTGACCTCCAGAGCGCCCCATTACCAGTGACTTCCAGAGCGCCCCTTTACCAGTGACCTCCAGAGCGCCCCTTTACCAGTGACTTCCAGAGCGCCCCTTTACCAGTGACTTCCAGAGCGCCCCTTTACCAGTGACTTCCAGAGCGCCCCTTTACCAGTGACTTCCAGAGCGCCCCTTTACCAGTGACCTCCAGAGCGCCCCTTTACCAGTGACTTCCAGAGCGCCCCTTTACCAGTGACTTCCAGAGCGCCCCTTTACCAGTGACTTCCAGAGCGCCCCTTTACCAGTGACTTCCAGAGCGCCCCTTTACCAGTGACTTCCAGAGCGCCCCTTTACCAGTGACTTCCTTTTAAGAGAAACTTTAATCCTGGGTGCCGTCCCTTTAGGAGCGACCTGGGTCGCTTTTAGAGCGACCTGGCACCCTTTGCTCTTAAAGGGACCCAGGTCGCTCTTAGAGGGACCCAGGTCGTTCTCAAAGGGACCCAGATCGCTCTTAAAGGGACCAATTTCACTCTTAAAGGGACCAATTTCATTCTTAAAGGGACCAATTTCGCACTTAAAGGGACCCAGGTCGCTCTGAAAGGGACCCAGGTTGCTCTTAAAAGGACCCATTTTGCTCTTAAAGGGACATATTTCGCTCTTGGGCCCCAGGTCGGTCTTAGACGGCCCCAGGTCGCTCTTAAAGGGACCCAGGTCGCTCTTAAAGGAACCCAGGTCGCTCTTAAAGGAACCCAGGTCGCTCTTAAAGGGACCCAGGTCATTCTCAAAGGGACCCAGATCGCTCTTAAGGGGACCCAGATCGCTCTTAAAGGGACCCAGGTCGCTCTTAAATGGACCCAGGTCGCTCGTAAAGGGACCCAGGTCGCTCTTAAAGGGACCCAGGTCGCTTTTAAAGGGACCCAGGTCGCTCTTAAATGGACCCAGGTCGCTCGTAAAGGGACCCAGGTCGCTCTTAAAGGGACCCAGGTCGCTTTTAAAGGGACCCAGGTCGCTCTTAAAGGGACCCAGGTCGCTCTTAAAGGGACCCAGGTCGCTCTTAAAGGGACCCAGGTCGCTCTTAAAGGGACCCAGGTCGCTCTTAAAGGGACCCAGATCACTCTTATAGAGACCCAGGTCGCTCTTAAAGGGATCCAGATCGCTCTTATAGAGACCCAGGTCGCTCTTAAAGGGATCCAGAGCGCTCTTAAAGGGACCAATTTCACTCTTAAAGGGACCAATTTCATTCTTAAAGGGACCAATTTCGCACTTAAAGGGACCCAGGTCGCTCTTAAAGGGGCCAAGGTCGTTCGTAAAGGGACCCAGGTTGCTCTTAAAGGGACATATTTCTCTCTTAAAGGGCCCCAGGTCGCTTTTAAAGGGACCCAGGTCGCTCTTAAAGGTTCCAATTTCACTCGTAAAGGGACCCATTTCGCTCTTAAAGGGACCCAGGTCGCTCTTAAAAGGACCCATTTTGCTCTTAAAGGGACCCAGGTCGCTCTTAAAGGGACATAGTTCGCTCTTAAAGGGACCCAGGTCGCTCTTAAAAGGGACCCATTTCACTCTTACAGGGACCCAGATCGCTCTTAAATGGACCCAGGACGCTATTAAATGGACCCAGATCGCTGTTAAAGGGACCCAGGTTGCTCTTAAAGGGACCCAGATCGCTCTTAAAGGGACCCAGGTTGCTCTTAAAGGGACCCAGATCGCTCTTAAAGGGACCCATTTCACTCTTAAAGGGACCCAGGTTGCTCTTAAAGGGACCCAGGTCGCTCTTAAAGGGACCCATTTTACTCTTAAAGGGACCCAGATCGCTCTTAAAGGGACCCAGATCGCTCTTAAAGGGACCCAGATTGCTCTTAAAGGGACCAATTTCACTCTTAAAGGGACCAATTTGCTCTTAAAGGGACAAATTTTGCTCTTAAAGGGACCCATTTTGCTCTTAAAGGGACATATTTTGCTCTTAAAGGGACCCAGGTCACTCTTAAAGGGACCCAGGTCGCTCTTAAAGGTTCCAATTTCACTCCTAAAGGGACCAATTTTTACTCTTAAAGGGACCCATTTCGCTCTTAAAGGGACCCAGGTCGCTCTTAAAAGGACCCATTTTGCTCTTAAAGGGACATATTTCGCTCTTAAAGGGACCCAGGTCGCTCTTAAAGGGACCCATTTCGCTCTTAAAGGGACCCAGGTCGCTCTTAAAGGGACCCATTTCACTCTTACAGGGACCCAGATCGCTCTTAAAGGGACCCAGGACGCTATTAAATGGACCCAGATCGCTGTTAAAGGGACCCAGGTCGCTCTTAAAGGGACCCATTTCACTCTTAAATGGACCCAGATCGCTCTTAAAGGGACCCAGATCGCTCCTAAAGGGACCCAGGTCGCTCTTAAAGGGACCCAGGTCGCTCTTAAAGAGACCCAGGTTGCTCTTAAAGGGACCCATTTCACTCTTAAATGGACCCAGATCGCTCTTAAAGGGACCCAGGTTGCTCTTAAAGGGACCCATTTCACTCTTAAATGGACCCAGATCGCTCTTAAAGGGACCCAGATCGCTCTTAAAGGGACCCAGATTGCTCTTAAAGGGACTAATTTCACTCTTAAAGGGACCGATTTGCTCTTAAAGGGACAAATTTTGCTCTTAAAGGGACAAATTTTGCTCTTAAAGGGACCCATTTTGCTCTTAAAGGGACATATTTTGCTCTTAAAGGGACCCAGGTCACTCTTAAAGGGACCCAGGTCGCTCTTAAAGGTTCCAATTTCACTCCTAAAGGGACCAATTTTTACTCTTAAAGGGACCCATTTCGCTCTTAAAGGGACCCAGGTCGCTCTTAAAAGGACCCATTTTGCTCTTAAAGGGACATATTTCGCTCTTAAAGGGACCCAGGTCGCTCTTAAAGGGACCCATTTCGCTCTTAAAGGGACCCAGGTCGCTCTTAAAGGGACCCAGGTCGCTCTTAAAGGGACATATTTCGCTCTTAAAGGGACCCAGGTCGCTCTTAAAGGGACCCATTTCACTCTTACAGGGACCCAGATCGCTCTTAAAGGGACCCAGGTCGCTCTTAAAGGGACCCAGATCGCTGTTAAAGGGACCCATTTCACTCTTAAATGGACCCAGATCGCTCTTAAAGGGACCCAGATCGCTCTTAAAGGGACCCAGGTCGCTCTTAAAGGGACCCAGGTCGCTCTTAAAGGGACCCAGGTTGCTCTTAAAGGGACCCAGGTTGCTCTTAAAGGGACCCATTTCACTCTTAAATGGACCCAGATCGCTCTTAAATGGACCCAGATCGCTCTTAAAGGGACCCAGATCGCTCTTAAAGGGACCCAGGTTGCTCTTAAAGGGACCCATTTCACTCTTAAAGGGACCCAGATCGCTCTTAAAGGGACCCAGATCGCTCTTAAAGGGACCCAGGTCGCTCTTAAAGGGACATATTTCGCTCTTAAAGGGACCCAGATCGCTCTTAACCCCTTGCCTCTAAAGCCTGTTTGGACCTTAATGACCAGGCTAATTTTTTAAAATCTGACCTGTCTCACTTTATGCTCTTATAGCTCAGTGATGCTGTAACGTATGCTAGCCATTCTGATTGTTTTTTCGTCACATATGGCACTTTATGTTAGTGGCAAAATTTGATCACTACTTTGTGTTTTTTTGTGAAAAACATCAAAATATCATGAAAAATTTGAAAAATTTGCATTTTATGAACTTTGAAATTCTCTGCTTCTTAACCCTTTAAGGACATGGCCCATTTTCGTTTTTACGTTTTCGGTTTTTCCTCCTTGTGTTTAAAAGGTCATAGCACTTGCATTTTTCCACCTAGAAACCCACATGAGCCCTTATTTTTTGCGTCACTAATTGTACTTTGCAATTACAGGCTGAATTTTTGCATAAAGTACACTGCGAAACCAGAAAAAAATTCGAAGTGTGGTGAAATTGAAAAAAAAAACGCATTTCTTTTATTTGGGGGAAATGTGTTTTTACGCCATTCACCCTGGGGTAAAACTGACTTGTTATGCATGTTCCTCAAGTCGTTACGATTAAAACGATATATAACATGTATAACTTATATTGTATCTGATGGCCTGTAAAAAATTCAAACCGTTGTTAACCAATATACGTTCCTTAAAATCGCTCCATTCCCAGGCTTATAGCGCTTTTATCCTTTGGTCTATGGGGCTGTGCGAGGTGTCATTTTTTGCGCCATGATTTGATCTTTCTATCGGTACCTTGATTGCGCATATACGTCTTTTTGATCGCTTTTTATTACATTTTTTCTGGATTTGATGCGACCAAAAATGCGCAATTTTGCACTTTGGGATTTTTTTGCGCTGACGCCGTTTACCGTACGAGATCAGGAATGTGATTAATTAATAGTTCGGGCGATTACGCACGCGGCGATAGCAAACATGTTTATTTATTTATTTATTTGTTTACTTTTATTTAAAACCTGGGAAAAGGGGGGTGATTCAGACTTTTATTAGGGGAGGGGGATTTTTACTATTAACAACACTTTATTTTTTTTTTTTACACATATACTAGAAGCCCCCCTGGGGTTAGGGTTATTCCCCCTGGGGTTAGGGTTATTCCCCCCTGGGGTTAGGGTTATTCCCCCCCTGGGGTTAGGGTTATTCCCCCCCCTGGGGTTAGAGTTATTCCCCCTGGGGTTAGGGTTATTCCCCCCTGGGGTTAGGGTTATTCCCCCCTGGGGTTAGGGTTATTCCCCCTGGGGTTAGAGTTATTCCCCCTGGGGTTAGGGTTATTCCCCCCCTGGGGTTAGGGTTATTCCCCCCTGGGGGACTTCTAGTATATACACTTGGATCTCTCATTGAGATCTCTGCAGCATAGATATGCTGCAGAGATCCATGAGATAGGCACTCGTTTGCTTTCGGCTGCTGCAGCCGGAAGTAAACGAGTGCCGAGCCGAGGACGGCGCCATCTTGGACGCGTCCCCGGCCGGCATCAGTAACGGAGATCGCTCCTCCGGGACAAGGTCCCGGAGGAGCGATCTCCCCCACTAGACACCAGGGAAACGTTGCCTCCGGTAATCGGAGGCAGCTGTCAACTTTGACAGCTGCCTCCGATTAGCTAATTAGCGGGCACGGCGATCAGACCGTGCCCGCTAATAGCGGCGGTCCCGGGCTACACGCGGCACCCGGGATCGCGGCACTTCAAAGCGGGGCCGCCGCGCGGCCCCGCTTTGAAGTGCAAGTGAGGACATAGGACGTACCGGTACGTCCTATGTCCTTAAGAGGTTAAAAAAGGAAGTCCTAGCATATACATTAGTTACTAAGTCACATTACCAATATGTCCTCTTTATTCTGGCCTAATTTGGGAAACATATTTTACTTTTTTAGGGTGTTACAGGGCTTAGAAATTTATTAGCAATATATCAAATTTTCATGAAATTTCCAAAATGGATTTTTTTTAGGGTCCAGTTCTTTTTTTAAATGGATTTAGGAGGCTTGTATATTGGAAACCCCCATAAGTGACCCCATTTTGGAAACTACACAGCTTAAAGAATTAATCTAGGGGTATAATGAGCATTTTAACCCTACAGGGGCTGGAGGAAAATGTTCACCATTAGGCCGTAAAAAAATGGAAAATTTAAATTTTCCAATAACATATACGTTTAGGTTAAAGTTTCTAATTTTCAAAAGGAACATGAGAAAAAAAACCACCCCAAAATTTGTAACGCAGGTTCTCTTGAGCTGGGGCGTAACTAGGATTCATGGGGCCCCATAGCAAAAAAAGTGTATGGGGCCCCCCAACATATTACCTGTACCGGCAATATGGAGCTGTCCCCCTGCCTTTGGCAGCTCTGAGACGCTGTGCCCTGGGGTGGGGGTGGGTGAGTGGTAGCAGGCCACTCAGAGTCCCTGCTGGTTGGGGCAGCTCTGAGTCCAGGGGGTGACCTCCATTATACTGACTACTATACAAGATGCTAGGGAAGCTGAGTGACCCCATTATACAGGATGCCAGGGAAGCTGGTGACCCCATTATACAGGATATAGGGAAGCTGAGTGACCCCCATTATACAGGATATAGGGAAGCTGAGTGACCCCCATTATACAGGATGCCAGGGAAGCTGAGTGACCCCATTATACAGGATGCCAGGGAAGCTGAGTGACCCCATTATACAGGATGCCAGGAAAGCTGAGTGACCCCATTATACAGGATGCCGGGAAGCTGAGTGACCCCATTATACAGGATGCCAGGGAAGCTGTGTGACCCCATTATACAGGATGCCAGGGAAGCTGAGTGACCCCATTATACAGGATGCCAGGAAAGCTGAGTGACCCCATTATACAGGATGCTAGGTAAGCTGAGTGACCCCATTATACAGGATGCCAGGGAAGCTGAGTGACCCCATTATACAGGATGCCAGGGAAGCTGAGTGACCCCATTATACAGGATGCCAGGGAAGCTGAGTGACCCCATTATACAGGATGCCAGGGAGGCTGAGAGACCCCATTATACAGGATGTTGGGAAAGCTGAGTGACCCCATTATACAGGATACCAGGGAAGCTGAGTGACCCCATTATACAGGATGCCAGGGAAGCTGAGTGACCCCATTATACAGGATGCCAGGGAGGCTGAGTGACCCCATTATACAGGATGCCAGGGAGGCTGTCTGACCCCATTATACAGGATGCCAGGGAGGCTGTCTGACCCCATTATACAGGATGCCAGGGAAGCTGAGTGACCCCATTATACAGGATGTCAGGGAAGCTGAGTGACCCCATTATACAGGATGCCAGGGAGGCTGAGTGACCCCATTATACAGGATGCCGGGAAAGCTGTGTGACCCCATTATACAGGATGTCAGGGAAGCTGAGTGACCCCATTATACAGGATGCCAGGGAGGCTGTCTGACCCCATTATACAGGATGCCAGGGAGGCTGAGTGACCCCATTATACAGGATGCCAGGGAGGCTATCTGACCCCATTATACAGGATGCAGGGAAGCTGAGTGACCCCCATTATACAGGATGCCAGGAAGGCTGAATGGCCCCATTATACAGGATGCCAGGGAAGCTGAGTGACCCCATTATACAGGATGCCAGGGAAGCTGTGTGACCCCATTATACAGGATGCCAGGGAAGCTGGTGACCCCATTATACAGGATGCCAGGGAAGCTGAGAGACCCCATTATACAGGATGCCAGGAAAGCTGAGTGACCCCATTATACAGGATGCCAGGAAAGCTGAGTGACCCCATTATACAGGATGCCAGGGAGGCTGAGTGACCCCACTATACAGGATGCCAGGGAAGCTGCTGACCCCCATTATACAGGATGCCAGGAAAGCTGAGTGACCCCATTATACAGGATGCCAGGGAGGCTGAGTGACCCCATTATACAGGATGCCAGGGAAGCTGGTGACCCCCATTATACAGGATGCCAGGGAGGCTGGTGACCCCCATTATACAGGATGCCAGGGAAGCTGGTGACCCCCATTATACAGGGTGCCAGGGAGGCTGAGTGACCCCATTATACAGGATGCCAGGGAAGCTGGTGACCCCCATTATACAGGATACCAGGAAAGCTGAGTGACCCCATTATACAGGATGCCAGGGAAGCTGAGTGACCCCATTATACAGGATGCCAGGGAAGCTGGTGACCCCATTATACAGGATGCGAGGGAAGCTGGTGACCCCATTATACAGGATGCCAGGGAGGCTGAGTGACCCCACTATACAGGATGCCAGGGAGGCTGAGTGACCCCATTATACAGGATGCCAGGGAAGCTGGTGACCCCCATTATACAGGATGCCAGGGAAGCTGAGTGACCCCATTATACAGGATGCCAGGGAGGCTGAGTGACCCCATTATACAGGATGCCAGGGAGGCTGGTGACCCCATTATACAGGATGCCAGGGAAGCTGGTGACCCCCATTATACAGGGTGCCAGGGAGGCTGAGTGACCCCATTATACAGGATGCCAGGGAAGCTGGTGACCCCCATTATACAGGATACCAGGAAAGCTGAGTGACCCCATTATACAGGATGCCAGGGAAGCTGAGTGACCCCATTATACAGGATGCCAGGGAAGCTGGTGACCCCATTATACAGGATGCGAGGGAAGCTGGTGACCCCATTATACAGGATGCCAGGGAGGCTGAGTGACCCCACTATACAGGATGCTGGGAAGCTGAGCCTGAGTTCCCCCATTATACAGGATGCCAGGGAAGCTGAGCCTGAGTGACCCCATTATACAGGATGCCAGGGAAGCTGAGCCTGAGTGACCCCATTATACAGGATACCAGGAAAGCTGAGTGACCTCATTATACAGGATGCCAGGGAAGCTGAGTGACCCCATTATACAGGATGCCAGGAAAGCTGAGTGACCCCCCATTATACAGGATGCCAGGGAGGCTGTCTGACCCCATTATACAGGATGTCAGGAAAGCTGAGTGACCCCATTATACAGGATGCCAGGGAAGCTGAGTGACCCCATTATACAGGATGCCAGGGAAGCTGAGTGACCCCATTATACAGGATGCCAGGAAAGCTGAGTGACCCCATTATACAGGATGCCAGGGAGGCTGGTGACCCCATTATACAGGATGCCAGGGAAGCTGGTGACCCCATTATACAGGATACCAGGGAGGCTGAGTGTCTTCCAGCTGGCAGTGATAGTTACCATCCTCCTGCTGTGTCTCCTCCTCAGGCCCTGTGCACTCTGCCATGAGCGAATATCCCACCTGCGGTGGGCGCTGGGGGCGGGGCTTGCCGCGATGGGGGCGGGGCTTAGCGGAACGTCCCGGGACTGTTTCACTCTGAGCCTGTGTCCGGGGGAGGTGCGGAGGTGTTTCAGAGCGGATTGCAGACGCTCCCTCCTGCATCTCTGGCAGGGTGCTTTGCTATCAGTAGCGTAGCTACCTTAAAGACAGGGGAGACGGGCAAGGCGGCCCCCGGGCCCCCTGTAGTCCGGGGCCCCATAGCAACTGCCTTCCCTGCCTTCATGGTAGCTACGCCACTGCTCTTGAGTACAACAGTACCCCATATGTGGGTGTAAACCACTGCATGGGCACACAGCCGGGCTCAGAAGGGAAGGGAGCGCCAATTAGCTTTTTAAATGCAGATTTTGCTGAAGAAGTTTCTGAGCGCCAGGTGCGTTTGCAGAGCCCCTGTAGTGTCCGCAGAGAGAAAACCCCCCATAAGTCACCCCATTTTGGAAAGTAAACCCCTCAGAGAATTCATCTTGGGGTGTGGTGACCATTTTAACCCCACAGGTATTACAGGAAAGTATTCAGAATTAGACAGTTAATATGAAAAACCTGAATTTTTCCAATAATATGTTAGTTTAGTTTTAAATTTCTTAATTTCACAAGGAACAGGAGAAAAAAAGTACCCCAAAATCTGTAACGCAGGTTCTCCTGAGTAGAACGGTACCCCATATGGGGGCATAAACCACTCTATGGGCACCCAGCCGGGCTCAGAAGGGAAGGAGCGCCAATTAGCATTTTCAGTGCAGATTTTGCTGAAGAAGTTTCTGAGCGCCAGGTGCGTTTGCAGCGTCCCTGTAGCGCAAGCGGAGTAAAAAAAAACCCATAAGACACCCCATTTTAAAAAGTGCACCCCTCAGAGAATTCATCTTGGGGTAGGATGAGCATTTTGACCCCACAGGTATTAGAGGAAAGTATTAAAAAATGGCCATTAAAAATGAAAAACTCAAATTTTTCCAATAATATGTTGGCTTAGTTTAAAATTTCTAAATTTCACGAGGACTAAGAGAAAAAATTCACCCCAAAATCTGTAACGCAGGTTCTCCTGAGTAGAACAGTACCCCATATGTGGGCATAAACCACTGTGTGGGCACACAGCCGGGCTCAGAAGGGAAGGAGCGCCAATTTGCTGGAGCAAAACCGCAGCTAGTAATGGTTATTAGAATAGCGCAGTTACTAAAATACAATAAAAAAATGAGATTACAGGTAATGTGGGGTGGTTTACGGGCAACCTGGGGTGGTCACGGGCAACCTGGGGTGGTGATGGGCAACCTGCTGTGGTTACGGGTAATCTTGAGGTGATTACAGGCAACCTGCTGTGGTTACGGCCAACGTGAGGTGGTTACGGGCAACCTGGGGTGGTGATGGGCAACCTGCTGTGGTTACGGGTAATCTTGAGGTGATTACAGGCAACCTGCTGTGGTTACGGGCAACCTGGGGTGGTCACGGGCAACCTGGGGTGGTGATGGGCAACCTGCTGTGGTTACGGGTAATCTTGAGGTGATTACAGGCAACCTGCTGTGGTTACGGGTAATCTTGAGGTGATTACAGGCAACCTGCTGTGGTTACGGGTAATCTTGAGGTGATTACAGGCAACCTGCTGTGGTTACGGCCAACGTGAGGTGGTTACGGACAATCTGGGTTGGTTACGGATAAACTAAAGTGCTTATATGTAATTTGGGTTGGTTACGGCAATCTGGCGTGGTTACGGGCAATCTGGAGGGGGTCATTGGCAATTTGGGGTGGTTAGAGGCAACGTGCGGTGGTTAGGGGCAACGTGCGGTGGTTACGGGCAACGTGCGGTGGTTACGGGCAACGTGGGGTGGTCAGGGGCAACGTGGGGTGGTCAGGGGCAACGTGCGGTGGTCAGAGGCAGCGTGCGGTGGTCAGAGGCAGCGTGCGGTGGTCAGAGGCAAGGTGCGGTGGTCAGAGGCAAGGTGCGGTGGTCAGAGGCAAGGTGCGGTGGTCAGAGGCGACGTGCGGTGGTCAGAGGCAGCGTGCGGTGGTCAGAGGCAGCGTGCGGTGGTCAGAGGCAGCGTGCGGTGGTCAGAGGCAAGGTGCGGTGGTCAGAGGCGACGTGCGGTGGTCAGAGGCGACGTGCGGTGGTCAGAGGCGACGTGCGGTGGTCAGAGGCGACGTGCGGTGGTTAGAGGCCACCTGAGATGGTTAGAGGCCACCTGAGATGGTTAGAGGCAACGTGCGGTGGTTATAGGCGACGTGCGGTGGTTAGAGGCGACGTGCGGTGGTCAGAGGCAAGGTGCGGTGGTTAGAGGCAACGTGCAGTGGTCAGAGGCAACGTGCGGTGGTCAGAGGCGACGTGCGGTGGTCAGAGGCGACGTGCGGTGGTCAGAGGCAACGTGCGGTGGTCAGAGGCGACGTGCGGTGGTCAGAGGCGACGTGCGGTGGTCAGAGGCGACGTGCGGTGTTTAGAGGCCACCTGAGATGGTTAGAGGCAACGTGCGGTGGTTAGAGGCAACGTGCGGTGGTCAGAGGCAACGTGCGGTGGTTAGAGGCAACGTGCTGTCGTCAGAGGCGACGTGCGGTGGTTAGAGGCGACGTGCGGTGGTTAGAGGCGACGTGCGGTGGTCAGAGGCGACGTGCGGTGGTTAGAGGCGACGTGCGGTGGTTAGAGGCGACGTGCGGTGGTTAGAGGCGACGTGCGGTGGTTAGAGGCGACGTGCGGTGGTTAGAGGCAGTGTGCGGTGGTTACGGTCAACGTGCGGTGGTTAGAGGCAGTCAGAGGTTATGGGTAATCTGGGGGGTAAGGAATAATCTGGGAGTAAACTGCAGTTATTACTATAATAAAAAAAAGTGTGTGTTTTATTTTTTTTGTGTGTTTGTCACTTTTTGTACTTTTACACATTTGTTTCACTGTATTACTATGATTACTGTGATATTTTCACACTTGGGGGGGGGCGACACTGTAACACTTTTTATCCCCTGTCACCAATGATTTATGGTGACAGGGGATAAAAAGTGCCGGCAGCACTGGGAACAGGCGATCAGCGGTATATAGTATATACCGCCGATCGCCTGCTCCGGGACCACACGGGGGGTCCCCGATCACTGCCCCATGCTCTCCGCTACCTCCGGTGGCGGAGAGCATGGGGCTTTGATCATTATTTTATTTCCATCCCTGCGAACAAACAGCGTTTGTTCGCAGGGATGGGGGCGGCCATCTTGGATCTGATGGCCGCACGGGTACGGTGATCTGGGGTCTGATCGGGGGGCTGATCTGGGGTCTGAGGGGACATTTTTCATCTCCCCCCACCGTGGATTCACGGTGGGGGGAGATGAAAGCTCTCGGCGGCGCCGGTAATTCCCGGTACCGGAGATCACCGCTATAACGGTAATAGCGGTGATCTCCGGTATCGGAGGACGAGGGTAGGGGGGCCGGGGGACATACTAGTTGTGGCGGTGGGGGGAGGCAACGTGCTGCAGCCTCCCCCCGCCGCCCGATCGCCGGATTTTTACAAATCTCCCCATAGACGCTGCGGTCGCATTGACCGCGGCGTTTATGGGGTTAACTGCCCGGGGGGAGCGCGGCTCCCCTCAGGGCAGAGGCAGCAGGAGGATGCTGTGTGACACAGCCTCCTCCTGCTGCCCGATCTTACATAGGGACAGCGGGGGGAGGCAGGGAAGCCATGACGTTCCTGAAACGTCATGTTGCGGGAACTACCTGCTTTACATGACGTTCCAGGAACGTAATTTTGCGGCAAGGGGTTAAAGGGACCAATTTCACTCTTAAAGGGACCAATTTCGCTCTTAAAGGGACCCAGGTCGCTTTTAAAGGGACCCAGGTCGCTCTTAAAGGGACCCATTTCGCTCTTAAAGGGACCCAAGTCGCTCTTAAAGGGACATATTTTGCTCTTAAAGGGACCCAGGTTGCTCTTAAAGGGAAATATTTAGCTCTTAAAGGGACCCAGGTTGCTCTTAAAGGGACCCAGGTCGCTCTTAAAGGGAAATATTTTGCTCTTAAAGGGAGTCAGGTTGCTCTTAAAGGGACCCAGGTCACTCTTAAAGGGAAATATTTCGCTTTTAAAGGGACCCAGGTTGCTCTTAAAGGCACCCAGGTTCGCTCTTAAAGGGACATATTTTGCTCTTAAAGGGACATATTTTGCTCTTAAAGGGACCCGGGTTGCTCTTAAAAGGACCCGGGTCGCTCTTAAAGGGACCCATTTAGAGCGAATTGGGTCCCTTTAAGAGCGACTTGCGTACCTTTCCTTTAAGAGCGACTTAAGTACCGTCCCTTTAAGAGTGACTTGGTTACCGTCCCTTTAAGAGCAACTTGGGTACTGTCCCTGTAAGAGCGACTTATGTAATTCCCCTTACACTGCGGCTTGGGTACCGTCCCTTTAAGAGCAGCTTGGGTACCGTCCCTTTAAGAGCGGCTTGGGTACCGTCCCTTTAAGAGCGGCTTGGGTACTGTCCCTTTAAGAGCGGCTTGGGTACCGTCCCTGCTACATGCCTGCCTCAGCTCTGCTATTTTACTGACTGACCTCTGCTACTTATAATGGTAAAGACCATTGCTCGGTTACCATGACAATCTTACTCATGTCAGGGAGACAAAATCGTTAAGGACCTTCCATATATTACATCTTCTATTGGCCAATAGTGGACATGTGACTGTTGATGGTGTGATACATTGCCTGACAGGACCTTAGAGTTCCTATTGGCTGCTATATTACAGCTATTTGCATATGTGCTGTGATTGGCTGTTAGCGGTTAGAGTGTGGCCATTATTTGCAATGGGCCATTATTTTCTATGGGAAATTTGGGGTCTTTAAACGTAAATTTCTTAAAAACGACAAATCCGATCGAAACGAAAAATAGATAGCACACCACACACCGCCGAGGGCTTCGAAACGCAGTTTGAACAGAGTGTGTGTGTGCGCAAAGCGGTTCTGGCTGTATTACGCGCAGAAAAATGGCTGGAAGAAGAAGCAGAAACGGAAGAAGAAGAAGAAGAATACGGATTACAATATAGGGATTTTCAAGCACTATAATGATATAATGTACAGGAGATGGGGGGGCAGCACTGATATAATGTACAGGAGATGAGGGAGGGGGCAGCACTGATATAATGATATAATGTACAGGAGATGGGGGGCAGCACTGATATAATGATATAATGTACAGGAGATGGGGGGGAGCACTGATATAATGTACAGGAGATGAGGGGGGGGCAGCACTGATATAATGTACAGGAGATGAGGGGGGGGCAGCACTGATATAATGTACAGGAGATGAGGGGGGGGCAGCACTGATATAATGTACAGGAGATGGGGGGGCAGCACTGATATAATGTACAGGAGATGAGGGGGGGGCAGCACTGATATAATGTACAGGAGATGGGGGGGCAGCACTGATATAATGTACAGGAGATGGGATAGGGTCGCCCCCTGCTGGTCACAGCTTTGTACAAACACTGAGAATTTTCACAAGATTTCTCATTGTACAGAACAGGAGCAGTGAGATAGAATTATCAGTGTAATAGTATATATCATCTGTATACAGCAGTTATGGTGGTGGTGGGGGGGGCGGGGGGCAGGAAGCTTCTAGGGTCCCACACCCCTGCCCCCCTTACATACAGGGGTCCTCTGACCATGGACGCTTCTGGCGTCTCTTGTACTGATTTGCAGATTATATATCACATCATACGTTACAGTGGAAGCAACCTGCAGAGCATTGCACTCACCGTATCTATGCAATAATCTGTGAACCCCCTGCATACAGGCCTCCCTGCACCCCCTGCATACAGGCCTCCCTGCACCCATTGCAAACAAGCCTCCCTGTACCCCCTGCATACAAGCCTCCCTGCACCCCCTGCATACAAGCCTCCCTGCACCCCCTGCACACAAGCCTCCCTGTACCCCCTGCATAAAAGCCTCCCTGCACACAGGCCTCCCTGCACCCCCTGCATACAAGCCTCCCTGCACCCCCTGCACACAGGCCTCCCTGCACCCCCTGCATACAAGCTTCCCTGTACCCCCTGCATACAAGCCCCCCCTGCATACAGGCCTCCCTGCACCCCCTGCATACAGGCCTCCCTGCACCCATTGCAAACAAGCCTCCCTGCACCCCCTGCATACAAGCCTCCCTGCACCCCCTGCACACAAGCCTCCCTGCACCCCCTGCACACAAGCCTCCCTGCACCCCCTGCATACAAGCCTCCCTGCACCCCCTGCACACAAGCCTCCCTCTACCCCCTGCACACAAGCCTCCCTGCACCCCCTGCACACAAGCCTCCCTGCACCCCCTGCACACAAGCCTCCCTCTACCCCCTGCACACAAGCCTCCCTGCACCCCCTGCATACAAGCCTCCCTGCACCCCCTGCATACAGGCCTCCCTGCACCCCCTGCATACAAGCCTCCCTGCACCCCCTGCATACAAGCCTCCCTGCACCCCCTGCACACAAGCCTCCCTGCACCCCCTGCATACAAGCCTCCCTGCACCCCCTGCATACAGGCCTCCCTGCACCCCCTGCATACAAGCCTCCCTGCACCCCCTGCATACAAGCCTCCCTGCACCCCCTGCACACAAGCCTCCCTCTACCCCCTGCACACAAGCCTCCCTGCACCCCCTGCATACAAGCCTCCCTGCACCCCCTGCATACAGGCCTCCCTGCACCCCCTGCATACAAGCCTCCCTGCACCCCCTGCATACAAGCCTCCCTGCACCCCCTGCACACAAGCCTCCCTGCACCCCCTGCATACAAGCCTCCCTGCACCCCCTGCATACAGGCCTCCCTGCACCCCCTGCACACAAGCCTCCCTGCACCCCCTGCACACAAGCCTCCCTCTACCCCCTGCACACAAGCCTCCCTGCACCCCCTGCACACAAGCCTCCCTGCACCCCCTGCATACCAGCCTCCCTGCACCCCCTGCATACAGGCCTCCCTGCACCCCCTGCACACAAGCCTCCCTGCACCCCCTGCACACAAGCCTCCCTCTACCCCCTGCACACAAGCCTCCCTGCACCCCCTGCACACAAGCCTCCCTGCACCCCCTGCACACAAGCCTCCCTGCACCCCCTGCATACAAGCCTCCCTGCACCCCCTGCACACAAGCCTCCCTCTACCCCCTGCACACAAGCCTCCCTGCACCCCCTGCACACAAGCCTCCCTGCACCCCCTGCACACAAGCCTCCATCTACCCCCTGCACACAAGCCTCCCTGCACCCCCTGCATACAAGCCTCCCTGCACCCCCTGCATACAGGCCTCCCTGCACCCCCTGCATACAAGCCTCCCTGCACCCCCTGCATACAAGCCTCCCTGCACCCCCTGCACACAAGCCTCCCTGCACCCCCTGCATACAAGCCTCCCTGCACCCCCTGCACACAAGCCTCCCTGCACTCCCTGCATACAAGCCTCCCTGCACCCCCTGCATACAAGCCTCCCTGCACCCCCTGCATACAAGCCTCCCTGCACCCCCTGCATACAGGCCTCCCTGCACCCCCTGCATACAAGCCTCCCTGCACCCCCTGCATACAAGCCTCCCTGCACCCCCTGCACACAAGCCTCCCTGCACCCCCTGCATACAAGCCTCCCTGCACCCCCTGCATACAGGCCTCCCTGCACCCCCTGCACACAAGCCTCCCTGCACCCCCTGCACACAAGCCTCCCTCTACCCCCTGCACACAAGCCTCCCTGCACCCCCTGCATACAAGCCTCCCTCTACCCCCTGCACACAAGCCTCCCTGCACTCCCTGCATACAAGCCTCCCCTTTCTGTAGGTGGCAGTGCCAATAGTCCAGGGAGGTCACTACTCCACTCCGGACCACCGTGATAAGTACCCAAAGGACCCCGCAACAACCCGGCAGGTCACTGACCACAGGGGACAAGGTATAGTCAGCCCATTAAAAATAAAAGCAAGTGTGTCACCATACCTGTGTGCCCAACCGGCACTGGCGTCACCACATAACATCACTGGGCCCGGCTGTATCTCGGCAAACTACCACAGGAGCGGCGTCACGCCCGACCATCTGACAAGTGACCGGCCGTACCTCCTCCACACCGGGGGTCACCACACCCACACACCCTGCCCATCTGTGTGCTGCCACCCCCCCGCCCCTCTGTGTTCTGCCACAACCCCGCCCCTCTGTGTGCTGTCACACCCCCCGCCCCTCTGTGTGCTGCCACCCCCCCGTTACAGCCCCTCCCTGCCCCTGTGTGCTGCTACACCCCCCCCCCCCGCCCCTCTGTGTGCTGCCACACCCCCGCCCCTCTGTGTGTTGTCACACCCCCACCCCTCTGTGTGCTGCCACACCCCCGTTACAGCCCCTCCCTGCCCCTGTGTGCTGCTACACCCCCCACCCCTCTGTGTGCTGCCACATCCCCCTCCCCTCTGTGTGCTGCCACATCCCCCTCCCCTCTGTGTGCTGCCACACACCCAGTTACAGCTCCTCCCTGCTCCTGTGTGCTGCCACATCCCCCGCCCCACCGTGCAGTGCCACCCCCCGTTAGGCCCCCTCTTTGTGCTGTCACACCCCTCGTTATACCCCTTCCCACCCCCTCTGTGTGCTGCCACACCCCCTGTTACACCCCTTTCCTGCCCCCTCCATGTGCTGCAACCCCCCATTACACCTCTTCCCACCCCCTCTGTGTGCTGCAACACCTCCCCTCCCCGTTGTAGCCCTTCCCGCCCCTCTGTGCTGCCACAATCTTATTACACCCCTCCCTTCTGTGTGCTGTAACACCACCTTCCCGCCCCCTTTGTGTGCTGTCACCCCTCCGTTACACCCCTCTCCACCCCCTCTGTGTGCTGCCACACCCCCTTTCTGCCCCCTCTGTGTGCTGCAACCCCCATTACACCTCTTCAATCCCCCTCTGTGTGCTGCAACACCTCCCCTCCCCCGTTCTAGCCCTCCCCGCCCCACTGTGCTGCCACAACCCCATTACACCCCTCCCTTCTGTGTGCTGTAACACCACCTTCCCGTCCCCATTTGTGTGCTGTCACCCCTCCGTTACACCGCTCTCTACCCCCTGTGTGCTGCCACACGCCCCATTAGACCCCCTTCCCGCCCCCTCTGTGTGCTGACACACCTCCGTGTGCTGACACACCCCCATTAGACCCCCTTCCCGTCCCCTGTGTGCTGACACCCCTCTGTGTGCTGCCACACCCCGGTTACACCGCCTTTCCTTCCCCTCTGTGTGCTGACACGACTTTTACACCCCTCTGTGTGCTGCCACCCCCCGTTACACCCCTCTGGGTGCTGCCACACCCCCATTACACCCCTCTGTGTGCTGCCACACCCCGCCCCTCTGTGTGCTGCCACACCCCCATTACACCCCTCTGTGTGCTGCCACACCCCGCTACACCTCTCTGGGTGCTGCCACACCCCCATTACACCCCTCTGTGTGCTGCCACACCCCCATTACACCCCTCTGTGTGCTGCCACACCCCCATTACACCTCTCTGTGTGCTGCCACACCCCTGTTACACCCCTCTGTGTGCTGCCACACCCCGTTACACCACTCTGTGTGCTGCCACACCCTGCCCCTCTGTGTGCTGCCACACCCCCATTACACCCCTCTGTGTGCTGCCACACCCTGCCCCTCTGTGTGCTGCCACACCCCCATTACACCCCTCTGTGTGCTGCCACAACCCGCCCTCTGTGTGCTATCACACCCCCGTTACACCTCTGTGTGCTGCCCCGCCCCTCTGTGTGCTGCCATCCCCGTTACACCTCTCTGTGTGCTGCCACACCCCGCCCCTCTGTGTGCTGCCATCCCCGTTACACCTCTCTGTGTGCTTACACACCCCCATTACACCCCTCTGTGTGCTGCCACACCCCGCCCCTCTGTGTGCTGCCACACCCCCAATCCCCCCCTCTGTGTGCTGCCACACCCCCATTACACCCCCTTCGTGTCCCCTCTATGTGCTACCCCCTTCGTGTCC
The DNA here is from genome assembly GCA_027789725.1 of Dendropsophus ebraccatus. Classification (NCBI taxonomy): domain Eukaryota; kingdom Metazoa; phylum Chordata; class Amphibia; order Anura; family Hylidae; genus Dendropsophus; species Dendropsophus ebraccatus. Next base: position 121,028 of record JAQFWZ010000114.1, on the reverse strand, counting down.
CCTGTGTGCTGCCACCCTTAACCCCCCCTCCATAACACAGACATATATAAGGGTGCAGGATACGGGCACAGACATACAGACGGGTACAGAGGGCACAGATATATGAGACCTGAGCTGTGATTGGTTGTTATAGGAGCTAAGCTGCTACTGGTTGCTATGGAAGATGAGTTGTGATTGGTTGCTGTGAGACATGAGCTGTGATTGGTTGCTATGGAAGCGGAGCTGTGATTGGTTGTTGGGGGAGCTGAGCTGTGATTGGTTGTGGTTGCTATGGAAGCAAAGCTGTGATTGGTTGTTGGGGGAGCAGAGCTGTGATTGGTTGCTGTGGAGCTGAGCTGTGATTGGTTGTTGGGGAAGCTGAGCTGTGATTGGTTGTTGGGGGAGCTGAGCTGTGATTGGTTGCTATGGAAGCGGAGCTGTGATTGATTGTAGAGAGAGCTGAGCTGTGATGGGTTGCTGGGGAGCTGAGCTGTGATTGGTTGCTGTGGGAGCTGAGCTGTGATTGGTTGCTGTGGGAGGTGAGCTGTGATTGGTTGCTGTGGGAGCTGTGATTGGTTGCTGTGGGAGCTGTGATTGGTTGCTGTGGGAGGTGAGCTGTGATTGGTTGCTGTGAGAGGTGAGCTGTGATTGGTTGCTGTGAGAGCTGAGCTGTGATTGGTTGCTGTGAGACATGAGCTGTGATTGGTTGCTGGGGAGCTGAGCTGTGATTGGTTGCTTTGAGAGCTGAGCTGTGATTGGTTGCTGTGGGAGGTGAGCTGTGATTGGTTGCTGTGGGAGCTGTGATTGGTTGCTGTGGGAGGTGAGCTGTGATTGGTTGCTGGGGAGCTGAGCTGTGATTGGTTGCTGGGGAGCTGAGCTGTGATTGGTTGCTGGGGGCAGTGTGATAAATCTCGGCCCGGTGTCAGTATATAAGAGAAGATATTATAGGCTGCTGGATGTGACGTGTAGCCGCTCTGCTCGGTCCTCCAGCAAACAAGCCGTCTCCTAGCAACCGAGCGACCAATCCTGGCGTCACCTGACACATTCCTCAATCAGAGGAGGCGGCACGTGATCTCTGCTCTGCTCGTCTCCTGTGCGGCTGCCGGACCGGTGTGAGGAGCGGAGCCCGCGACCAGGTGAGACAGGCCTGTCCCTCCGGAGGACCACCGGTCACATGACAGCTCCGTGTTATACCTCTCACCGGTGGGAATCTCCTCACACATCACCCGATCCCAGAGATTACATGTCAGACTCCTCACACATCACCCGATCCCAGGGATTACATGTCAGACTCCTCACACATCACCCGATCCCAGAGATTACATGTCAGACTCCTCACACCCGATCCCAGGGATTACATGTCAGACTCCTCACACCCGATCCCAGGGATTACATGTCAGACTCCTCACACATCACCCGATCCCAGGGATTACATGTCAGACTCCTCACACCCGATCCCAGGGATTACATGTCAGACTCCTCACACCCGATCCCAGGGATTACATGTCAGACTCCTCACACATCACCCGATCCCAGGGATTACATGTCAGACTCCTCACACATCGCCCGATCCCAGAGATTACATGTCAGACTCCTCACACATCACCCGATCCCAGGGATTACATGTCAGACTCCTCACACATCACCCGATCCCAGAGATTACATGTCAGACTCCTCACACCCGATCCCAGAGATTACATGTCAGACTCCTCACACATCACCCGATCCCAGAGATTACATGTCAGACTCCTCACACCCGATCCCAGGGATTACATGTCAGACTCCTCACACCCGATCCCAGGGATTACATGTCAGACTCCTCACACATCGCCCGATCCCAGAGATTACATGTCAGACTCCTCACACATCACCCGATCCCAGGGATTACATGTCAGACTCCTCACACATCGCCCGATCCCAGAGATTACATGTCAGACTCCTCACACATCACCCGATCCCAGAGATTACATGTCAGACTCCTCACACATCACCCGATCCCAGAGATTACATGTCAGACTCCTCACACCCGATCCCAGAGATTACATGTCAGACTCCTCACACCCGATCCCAGAGATTACATGTCAGACTCCTCACACCCGATCCCAGGGATTACATGTCAGACTCCTCACACATCACCCGATCCCAGGGATTACATGTCAGACTCCTCACACATCACCCGATCCCAGAGATTACATGTCAGACTCCTCACACCCGATCCCAGGGATTACATGTCAGACTCCTCACACATCACCCGATCCCAGGGATTACATGTCAGACTCCTCACACATCACCCGATCCCAGGGATTACATGTCAGACTCCTCACACATCACCCGATCCCAGGGATTACATGTCAGACTCCTCACACATCACCCGATCCCAGGGATTACATGTCAGACTCCTCACACATCACCCGATCCCAGGGATTACATGTCAGACTCCTCACACATCGCCCGATCCCAGAGATTACATGTCAGACTCCTCACACATCACCCGATCCCAGGGATTACATGTCAGACTCCTCACACCCGATCCCAGGGATTACATGTCAGACTCCTCACACATCGCCCGATCCCAGAGATTACATGTCAGACTCCTCACACATCGCCCGATCCCAGAGATTACATGTCAGACTCCTCACACCCGATCCCAGGGATTACATGTCAGACTCCTCACACATCGCCCGATCCCAGAGATTACATGTCAGACTCCTCACACATCACCCGATCCCAGGGATTACATGTCAGACTCCTCACACATCACCCGATCCCAGAGATTACATGTCAGACTCCTCACACCCGATCCCAGGGATTACATGTCAGACTCCTCACACATCGCCCGATCCCAGAGATTACATGTCAGACTCCTCACACATCACCCGATCCCAGGGATTACATGTCAGACTCCTCACACATCACCCGATCCCAGGGATTACATGTCAGACTCCTCACACCCGATCCCAGAGATTACATGTCAGACTCCTCACACCCGATCCCAGGGATTACATGTCAGACTCCTCACACATCACCCGATCCCAGAGATTACATGTCAGACTCCTCACACATCACCCGATCCCAGGGATTACATGTCAGACTCCTCACACATCACCCGATCCCAGGGATTACATGTCAGACTCCTCACACATCACCCGATCCCAGGGATTACATGTCAGACTCCTCACACATCACCCGATCCCAGGGATTACATGTCAGACTCCTCACACCCGATCCCAGGGATTACATGTCAGACTCCTCACACATCACCCGATCCCAGGGATTACATGTCAGACTCCTCACACATCACCCGATCCCAGGGATTACATGTCAGACTCCTCACACATCGCCCGATCCCAGGGATTACATGTCAGACTCCTCACACCCGATACCAGGGATTACATGTCAGACTCCTCACACATGTCCTGTTATTACCACATAGGATTATATATATGTGGTTATGACACCAGAGGAGAGTATATAGACCTCATAGGACTGTGTGTGTGTGTGTGTGTGTATATGTATATATATATATATATATATATATATATATTATATATATTACACTCACCGGCCACTTTATTAGGTACACCATGCTAGTAACGGGTTGGACCCCCTTTTGCCCTCAGAACTGCCCCAATTCTTGGTGGCATAGATACAACAAGGTGCTGGAAGCTTCCTCAGAGATTTTGGTCCATAGTGACATGATGACATCACACAGTTGCCGCAGATTTGTCGGCTGCACATCCATGATGCCAATCTCCCGTTCCACCACATCCCAAAGATGCTCTATTGGATTGAGATCTGGTGACTGTGGAGGCCATTGGAGTACAGTGACCTCATTGTCATGTTCAAGAAACCAGTCTGAGATGATTCTAGCTTTATGAGATGGCGCATTATCCTGCTGAAAGTCGCCATCAGATGTTGGGTCCATTGTGGTCATAAAGGGATGGACATGGTCAGCAACAATACTCAGGTAGGCTGTGGCGTTACAACCATGCTCAATTGGTACCAAGGGGCCCAAAGAGTGCCAAGAAAATATTCCCCACACCATGACACCACCACCACCAGCCTGAACCGTTGATACAAGGCAGGATGGATCCATGCTTTCATGTTGTTGACGCCAAATTCTGACCCTACCATCCGAATGTCGCAGCAGAAATCGAGACTCATCAGACCAGACAACGTTTTTCCAATCTTCTAGTGTCCAATTTCGATGAGCTTGTGCAAATTGTAGCCTCAGTTTCCTGTTCTTAGCTGAGCGGAGTGGCCCCCGGTGTGGTCTTCTGCTGCTGTAGCCCATCTGCCTCAGAGTTGGCCGTACTGTGCGTTCAGAGATGCTCTTCTGCCTACCTTGGTTGTAACGGTTGGCTATTTGAGTCACTGTTGCCTTTCTATCAGCTGGAACCAGTCTGCCCATTCTCCTCTGACCTCTGGCATCAACAAGGCATTTCCGCCCACAGAACGGCCGCTCACTGGATGGTTTTTCTTTTTCGGCCCATTCTCTGTAAACCCTAGAGATGGTTGTGCGTGAAAATCCCAGTAGATCAGCAGTTTCTGAAATACTCAGACCAGCCCTTCTGGCACCAACAACCATGCCACGTTCAAAGGCACCAAATCACCTTTCTTCCCCATACTGATGCTCGGTTTGAACTGCAGGAGATTGTCTTGACCATGTCTACATGCCTAAATGCACTGAGTTGCCGCCATGTGATTGGCTGATTAGAAATTAAGTGGTAACTTGCAGTTGGACAAGTGTACCTAATAAAGTGGCCGGTGAGTGCAGGGCTCCAGACTAAAAAATTTACCTGGGAGCCATTGGCTCCTAACCTGAAAAATTTAGGCGCCAAATAGAATATTTGGTCGCCAACATTTTAAACCATGTAAAATTAATGTTATGTTAGATGGGACTTACTGTGTGCAGAGGCCGCGGCAGCCTCCTCCTCCTTTAGATCCTTTCTTTTCTTAGTTTGAAAATGTTCAACATGGAAACTTGCAACTTGACAAACATATCCAGTCTGACTCAGTACTTCAGCCTCACTTGGCTAGCCTATTAATGAGGCTTACTCTTCTGAACTTGAACTTAAAGGGAACCTGTCGACCCCTGTGCCGGGGTGACAGGCTCCCAACCCCCCGTTAGAGCCCCCTATACTCACCTAATCCCGCCGGGTGCCGCTTCTGAAGATGGTCGGGTCACGGAGATCTCAGCCGCTGCAGCCCGGCGTGCGCTGAGAGATGAGTCCAACGCTCATAGAGAATGACGGGAGAGTCCAGTGCTCCGTCATTCTCTATGGGTGTTGGACTCATCTCTCAGTGTGCGCGCCGGGCTGCAGCGGCTGAGATCTCCGTGACCTGACCACCTCCAGAAGCGGGACCCGGCGCGATGAGGTGAGTATAGGGGGCTCTAACGGGGGGTTGGGAGCCTGTCACCCTGTCACCGGGGGTGACAGGTTCCCTTTAAAAGCTTGCAACAGTCTATACATACTGAGCTAGACTTATGACTGCAGCCATAGTGACCCCCCACAAGATGTGTATATAGATAGATATATCTCTCACCTAGTGACTAATGCAAGTGACCCCCTACAATACAGACACCTGAGGGGCCCTGATAATAATAATTGTGCATATATCTATCTCCCAGTGTCTGCAGCCAGTTTGCCCTACACTTATAGATGGCCCCCTCCCCTTATAGATGACCCCCTCCTTTTATAGATGACCCCCTCTACCCCCATTATAGATGCCCCCTCCTCCCCCATTATAGATGCCCCCTCTCCCCCCCATTATAGATGCCCCCTCTTCTCCCCCCCTTATAGATGCCCCCTCCTCCCCCCCCATTATAGATGCCCCCTCCTGCTCCCCATTATAGATGCCCCCTCTTCTCCCCCCCTTATAGATACCCCCTCCCCTTATAGCTAGCCCCCTCTCCCCCCCCTTGAAGATGGCCCCTCTTCTCCCCCCATTATAGATGCCCCCCCTTCTCTTCCCCCCATTATAGATGGCACTCTCTTCTCCCCCCATTATAGATGCCCCCCCTTTCCTCTATGCTAAGCAGTATTTTAAAAAAACAAACACACAAACTCACCTGACAACCCGCTCCCCCGGCGATCCTCTTCTTCTTCGGACACTGTCCCCGGCTGATGCGCGGCTGCCGGGGGTGTCCCGTCCTATCCCCGGCAGCGCGGCGCGTCAGTGAGCTCTCTGTACGCCAGGGCTGTGACTTCTGACACAGGAAGCGTCTCTGACGCGCGCTTCCTGTGCCGGAAGTCAGGGCCCCAGGCAGCTCACTGATGCGCCGCGCTGCCGGGGATAGGACGGGACACCCCCGGCAGCCGCGCAACAGCCGGGGATACTTAAAGAGACAGCGCGCCGGGGCCAGTCGCAAATGGCGCCCACATTAATAAATCTGGGCGCCATTTGCAAAATATCAGTCGCATTGGCGACCATTTTGGTCGCCATCTGGAGCCCTGGAGTGTATATATATATATATATATGCAAAAAAGGGGTCCGTGGAGCCTCAGTTACGAGTCTCAAAACACGGGAATAGCCAGATATCCCTCTCTCCAGAGAAGGAAGCCCATTGCCAAGGGGCGCCTCCTAGTGGGGAGAGCGCTAAACCACCCTGATACGTAGTCCCTCAGGTCCTCACTCTTGGTAACCCTTGTCTTATGTCGTTATACTCGCCACAGAGTTAGACTTTGACTCACAGGGGCCACCCTGGTGTTTCCCTATTTAGGTCCTAAAGCTCGCAACAGAGGTAGGACCTGAGGGACTATGTATCAGGGTGGTTTGGTGCTCTCCCCACTAGGAGGCGCCCCTTGGCAATGGGCTTCCTTCTCTGGAGAGAGGGATATCTGGCTATTCCGTGTTTTGAGACTCGTAACTGAGGCTCCACGGACCCCTGTTTTGCATATTCAAATTTTGTAGGGGACAATCAATGGAGACTCGTAAGTGAGTACTCCATTAGAATTTTTCACTGTTCTCCCTGAGTTCAGTGATTGTTGTGTTTTGTTGGTCTATATATATAATATATATATATATATATATATATATATATATATATATATATATATATATATATAAATAATATGGCTATTACACCTGCCTTATCCGCTATATATTTACAATGCCCTGTGTTATCTATGTAACCACATCCTAATCCACAGATAACTTCTCCTGATATCACGGTGTGCAGTTACATGACACACTCCTCTCTGCTACATCTGTATATAATCCATGACATTGTGGTGGATGTCACACAGTGCCGTACCTTCCGCCTCCACCACCATCGTGCCCCCCCCCCCCTTACCTCCCGGCAGGAGCTCCCTGGACACCCCTGTGTGTGGCGGGCACGTTATACCCCTGTGTGTGGCGGGCACATTATACCCCTGTGTGTGGCGGGCACGTTATACCCCTGTGTGTGGCGGGCACGTTATACCCCTGTGTGTGGCGGGCACGTTATACCCCTGTGTGTGGCGGGCACGTTATACCCCTGTGTGTGGCGGGCACGTTATACCCCTGTGTGTGGCGGGCACGTTATACCCCTGTATATATGTGTGTATATGTATATATATAATATGTGTATGCTCGTTTCAGCTGAGTGTGAATTTGTTTCTTAAAGGAAAAGGTGACTGAGCGCTGGCAGAAACCGATCTTTATAGAAAAGTATCAGATGGAGTCAGGAGGCAGCTTAGTTCTCTTACCCCATGGAGGATCCTATCACCCTGAGAAGAGGGGGTGCACCCACACTGAACCTTTCTGTCCCTGGCTGGAGACTGGTGACATGAACTGACCCCATACTGTAACATGGCCGTCAGTCCTCTCTGCATTATATCAGCAATAAAATTATAGAAAAAAATCAAGAGCGGACATTAAAATCATAACAACTTAAGCTGACATCATATTAAAAATTCTACTGGATTGAACTCACTTGTTGGAGGGGAGTATGTAACACCCTGCCCCCCGGGCCCGGATTGTTCTGTCAGTGGACTCCCTGCGCATGTACCGCTGTATCACTGACCCTTTTGACCTGCAGGGCGTCTCCCTGAACTCCAGAATGAGCGGGCTTCCGTTTCCCTGATCTTCTTTCAAAGAGGTATAGGTATAGTAGGTATGAAAATTTGACATATAAAAAAATGCATTTAAGGACAATAAATGCATTTTTTTATATGAAACGTAAGCCTGCTCGTTCTGGAGACGCCCTGCAGGTCGAAAGGGCCGGTGATACAGTGGTACAGGCGCAGGGAGATGCTGCGGAGGGTCCACTGACAGAACAATCCGGGCTTGGGGGGGGGGGGGGGGGGACCGTTTGTCACAAACTCCCCTCCAACAAGTGAGTTCAATCCAGTAGAATTTTTACTTAGTTGTTATGATTTTGATGTCTGTGCTTCATTTTTTGCGATATTTTTATTGCTTATATCTATGCCAGAGGATCCTGGTGTTGATCGGGAAGGATAGCAGTGGATTTTCTTCTCCATTTTACAGGGAGTGGTAAGAAGTTCACCACTCACCAAGTGTAAGTGTATTCACTCATTTAGTTTCTGTTCACACCATAAGATCGGATCCGCTCCCTATTTGTGTTTTTTTTTTTTTTGTGCTTTTACAGATACTCTGCATTCTATCAGTTACTATTGGATTCTATAGTGCTCTGTATTGTGCAACATTCATTGTCCATAGGACGTCCGGATGTAGCCCCGTGCAGCGTTCATCAATGGTCCCATAGACAATGTATGGATGGGTGATGGAGCATGGGCACTAGGGTTAACATTTTTGAAAATTCTCCTGATGTTGCATTTGATAAACTTTTGCTCATATGTTAGTTTTCTGGTCTTTTTCATTTTCATTAAAAAACCTCCCGCACCCATTACCCTATAGCGAAATGCAAAAAATCATAGAACTCCATGATGTAAAGCCTAAAAAAAGTAGAAAAAATAAATGTAATAATTATAAATATACCATCTATAAAATATAAAGTACAATTTATTTAGAAATAAGTCATTTATTTGTAAATAAAATCTGTACTACAAGGACCAGTAACATCTCTCTGAGCTCCCGCATTGCCGACTCGGAACATGTCTTTAAAGGGGAGACGAGTCCAACCTGCTGATGTGTCCCTGTTGCACAGGAGGCACCACGGATGATGGTATGTCTCTTACTTTCCTCCTCAGCGCCGTTCCTGTGCAGTTAGTCGTGTCTGGTGAGACTGTTAGGAGCACTGGCTGCCTCCATATCGCTGATCCGCCCCCGGCCGGCACGCCCCTTTCTAATGAAAATGAATGGAGCAGGCAGGCTGGGGGCAGATCGGCGCTATGGGGGCGGGCAGTGCTGCTAACCGTCTCACCAGACATGACTAACTGCACCGGAACAGTGCCAAGGAGGAAGGTAACAGATAGTTCCCCTTTTAAGGATAAAAAAAAATGTAAATCAGCAGTTGATTTGTCTGGAAAGAAATTTACGTTCAATTTGCCAACCATTACAAAATGGGGTCACAACGTATCCCAAATGGAAAGGGACATGAATGGGGCTGTGTGCACAAGGCCTGTAAACCGGGACATTGTGGACTGAGTTATGTGGTTGTATGAAGAAGTGGAAGGCCGAGCTGTCCGAATAATGGAGATATCCGAGGAATTACAGAAGCCGTGGGAGAAGCTGAGCTTCCGTCTGTCTAAACAGCAATTATCAGCAAAGCTTGAGCAGCAGCAGAATGAAGAATTTTAAAGTGACTCTGTACCCACAATCTGACCCCCCCCCCCCCCCCCCCCCAAAACCACTTGTACCTTCGGATAGCTGCTTTTAATCCAAGATCTGTCCTGGGGTCCGCTCGGCAGGTGATGCAGTTATTGCCCTAAAAAACAACTTTTAAACTTGCAGCCCTATGCCAATTTGGCGTGGCCTAAAGTAGTAGTAGTAATGAAGACGACAAAGGCAACACTGCTTCTGACTTCCCCCTGCAAAACTGAGAAATCAAAAGCAGCCAAAACTGGAAAAAACAAGAAGGAATAGATCTGCCCGCACCATCACAGTCGGAAATCTGGGGTGAAGGATGCAGAGAAAGGGAAGGACAGGCTGAAAGATGCCATTGGTGAAGGGGAATTCTGCTGGTAAGAGAGTCAAGAAAGCCGAATATCAGGTGGTGCGTCTGGAGAATGGTAAGAGAACTGTGAAAGCGGATCAGCGGAGGACATATTATCCCATTGCAATCCCTGCTGGAAGAATAGAATGCATGGAGGAGATTTATGACACTACAGCAGTCCATACGGGTCACGATGATGGTGTTAGACTCCACAGACAGCTCATCCACAAATGTCTAGAAGAGCCTCAGGTTATTGGACGCCAACATCCTATCCTCCATCTATCACCTGATTGATTCCCTGTTCCCAACAAAATCAAGGGCCCCACCGTGATCAACCAATTCATTAAAGAGGTGTTAGGAGGGTATGAGAACAGATACCAATATGGGATCATCCTGGGTGGAGAGATGACCTCAAGTGTCTACATAAACTATGTGAAGCATATCATATCTGCCATACGAGGGGAAATGGTGTAAACTGCCCCCGCTTCGTAGTGCCTGCTGGAAGTCACCGGCAGTCTCTGCATTGTGGCTTTTTCCTTCTTCCACAATGGAGAAATCGGCTGAAAGCAAATGTGTCATCGGGTCCAAGGAGACGTGTAATCGTGTACACTGAGACGTGTCATCAGGTCCAAGGAAATGTATCACCGGTCTTCTCCCAAGCGCAGGCTCTATGCTCTGGGGACAGGCCCGCCGCTCTGTGATGTGTCTCCGTTAGAATGAATGGAGCTGTTGCACAGAAGGGAGGGGATATGGCCACACTGGGGGCCGGCAGGTCTGTCCCCAGTGCATAGAGCCTGTGCTTGGGAAAAGACGTAGCCAAGCGCAGAAAAAGGGGCATCAATTAGGGTGGAAAAAAAGCCAGCGATGGTCTTGTGCCTGATGGTCTTGATGGAGGACTCACTTCTATCTGATGGACTCACTTGTACCTGACGGACCTGCAACACTTGTGCCTGACGGACCTGCAATACTTGGATCTGATGGACCTGCAATACTTGGATCTGATGGACCCACTTGTACCTGACGGACCTGCAACACTTGTACCTGACGGACCTGCAACACTTGTACCTGACGGACCTGCAACACTTGGATCTGACGGACCTGCAATACTTGTACCTGACGGACCTGCAATACTTGTACCTGACGGACCTGCAACACTTGTACCTGACGGACCTGCAACACTTGGATCTGATGGACCTGCAACACTTGGATCTGACGGACCTGCAACACTTGTACCTGACGGACCTGCAACACTTGTACCTGACGGACCTGCAACACTTGTACCTGACGGACCTGCAACACTTGTACCTGACGGACCTGCAACACTTGGATCTGATGGACCCACTTGTACCTGACGGACCTGCAACACTTGTACCTGACGGACCTGCAACACTTGTACCTGACGGACCTGCAACACTTGGATCTGACGGACCTGCAATACTTGTACCTGACGGACCTGCAACACTTGTACCTGACGGACCTGCAACACTTGGACCTGCAACACTTGGATCTGACGGACCTGCAACACTTGGATCTGATGGACCTGCAACACTTGGATCTGATGGACCTGCAACACTTGGATCTGACGGACCTGCAACACTTGGATCTGACGGACCTGCAACACTTGGATCTGATGGACCCACTTGTACCTGACGGACCTGCAATACTTGTACCTGACGGACCTGCAATACTTGTACCTGACGGACCTGCAATACTTGTACCTGACGGACCTGCAACACTTGTACCTGATGGACCTGCAATACTTGTACCTGACGGACCTACAACACTTGGTTCTGATGGACCTGCAATACTTGTACCTGACGGACCTGCAACACTTGTACCTGACGGACCTACAACACTTGGATCTGATGGACCTGCAACACTTGGATCTGATGGACCTGCAATACTTGGACCTGACGGACCTGCAATACTTGGACCTGATGGAACATTTGCTTTGTATCTCCTTGTGACCGCGTTGTTGATACCTGGGCAGCGGCGTGGTGTTGGGGACACTTCCTTTGAGGTCCAGGCTGCTTTTCCCACATTGAAGGGTCCTGAGTTTTTTTTTTTTTTTTTTTTTTTTTTTTAAATGCGTCATCATGGAGTTTTTAGTTTCGCTATACGGTAATGGGTGCCGGAGGTTTTTAAATAAAAATAACAAAAGAAACAATAACAAACAATATATATATCTCGCCGGTGTCTGCATCCTGGATACTAGAAGCCACTAAGCTGTTGACTCTGCAAATCTCCATAACATTGATCTGAGCCAATATTGTAAGTGATACACAACACACAGTGTGACCGCCCGGTGACAGCACACGCTGCCGTATATCCCTCTGTGAGTGACAGATCCGGTCTGACCTGCAGCTATTACACTGCATATAAAGGGTTAATACCAGGTCTCTATGGGCTGAAAGTAACACCTCGCCCTCATCTCTCAACTCTACAGGCGCTGTGGTGGCCTTGTCGTGGGCGCTGTGATGGCCTTGTCCTGGGCGCTGTGGTGGCCTTGTCCTGGGTGCTGTGGTGGCATTGTCGTGGGCGCTGTGATGGCCTTGTCGTGGGCGCTGTGGTGGCCTTGTCCTGGGCGCTGTGGTGGCCTTGTCCTGGGCGCTGTGGTGGCCTTGTCGTGGGCGCTGTGATGGCCTTGTCGTGGGCGCTGTGGTGGCCTTGTCCTGGGCGCTGTGGTGGCATTGTCCTGGGTGCTGTGGTGGCATTGTCGTGGGCGCTGTGGTGGCCTTGTCCTGGGCGCTGTGGTGGCCTTGTCCTGGGCGCTGTGGTGGCCTTGTCGTGGGCGCTGTGATGGCCTTGTCCTGGGTGCTGTGGTGGCCTTGTCGTGGGCGCTGTGATGGCCTTGTCCTGGGCGCTGTGGTGGCATTGTCCTGGGCGCTATGGTGGCATCGTCGTGGGCGCTGTGATGGCCTTGTCCTGGGCGCTGTGGTGGCCTTGTCCTGGGTGCTGTGGTGGCCTTGTCGTGGGCGCTGTGATGGCCTTGTCCTGGGCGCTGTGGTGGCATTGTCCTGGGTGCTGTGGTGGCCTTGTCGTGGGCGCTGTGATGGCCTTGTCCTGGGCGCTGTGGTGGCCTTGTCCTGGGTGCTGTGGTGGCCTTGTCGTGGGCGCTGTGGTGGCCTTGTCGTGGGCGCTGTGATGGCCTTGTCCTGGGCGCTGTGGTGGCATTGTCCTGGGTGCTATGGTGGCATTGTCGTGGGCGCTGTGGTGGCCTTGTCGTGGGCGCTGTGGTGGCCTTGTCGTGGGCGCTGTGGTGGCATTGTCCTGGGCGCTATGGTGGCATTGTCCTGGGTGCTTTGGTGGCCTTGTCGTGGCAGCCATTAGTATTTTTGTGCATTTTTGCAGTTTTATAGACTCTTCTATCTACTTGGGGTCTGCAGCATGGCTCATCCTGATCTTCTTGGTTGATGAACAGAATGCAAGAACTACAGTAAGGACAGAGAGTGCAGTAAATAAGAGGAAGCAGGAGGAGATAGGAACCATCCAGGGCTGATCAGGCATCAGGCTGTGCCAGGGCCCATGGCTGGTATAGTGAACAGGGCCCATGGCTGGTATAGTGAACAGGGCCCATGTGACTCTATCCCCTATAGGAGTCGTGTGTTTGTCCGTATTGCACAGATATTATATATAGACATACATAGAAGTTCTCAGGCGGTGTGGGGGGGGGGGGAGGGGGAGCGGCTGCTTGCTCTAATCTCCGGTATAATTAGCAGAGGCCGCCCTCTAATTCCAGGTTACACATTCAGTCATTTGTATCCGGGGAAACGTCTACACAAAGGCCTGGACGGGCGGCGGCCATGACAGGAGGAGACGCCCGGGGCCTCCATGCTCTCCCTCTTCTCTAATGGTGACTTCTTCCTTGTAGGATGCGCTGAGATGGTCACAGCCCCGAAAGTGGAGATGAAGGAGAATCCCGGGCTAAAGATGCAATGGACGGGAACCCGCAGACCCCAAACTGCCGTATGGAGGGTCCCAAAATCCGATCTACGGAGGGAGAACTACAGCAAGTCAGCACAAGAGCCTGGCCACAACTACGACATCCAGGTAATGTATACAGAGCAGGGGTCCGGCCTGTGAGGTGAGGGTATTGAGGGGGGGTTCGGCCTGTGAGGGTAGTGAGGGGGGGTCCGTCCTGTAAGGTGAGGGTAGTGAGGGGGGGGGGGGGTCCGGCCTGTGAGGGTAGTGAGGGCGGGGTCCGTCCTGTAAGGTGAGGGTAGTGAGGGGGGGTCCGGCCTGTAAGGTGAGGGTAGTGAGGGGGGGTCCGGCCTGTAAGGTGACGGTAGTTAAGGGGGGTCTGGCCTATGAGGTGAGGGTAGCGAGTGGGGGGCCGGCCTGTGAGGTGAGAGGGGAGGGTCCGTCCTGTGAGGTGAGGGTAGTGAGGGGGGGGGGGTCCGGCCTGTGAGGTGAGGGTAGTGAGTGGGGGGCTGGCCTGTGAGGTGAGGGTTGTGAAGGGGGGTTCGTCCTGCGAGGTGAGGGTAGTGATGGAGGGGGGGGTCCAGCCTGTGAGGTGAGGGTAGTGAGGGGGTTCCGGCCTGTGAGGTGAGGGTAGTGAGGGGGGGGGGGGGTCCGGTCTGTGAGGTGAGGGTAGTGAGAGGGGGTCTGTCCTGTGAGGTGAGGGTAGTGAAGGGGGGGTCGGGCCTGTGAGGGTAGTGAGGGGAAGTCCGGCCTGTGAGGTGAGGGTAGTGAGGGGGGTCCGGCCTGTGAGGTGAGGGTAGTGAGGGGGGGTCCGGCCTGTGAGGTGAGGGTAGTGGGGGGGGGGGGGGCCGGCCTGTGAGGTGAGGGTAGTGAGGGGGGGGTCGGGCCTGTGAGGTGAGGGTAGTGAGGGGGGGTCCGACCTGTGAGGGGGGTTCGTCCTGTGAGGTGAGGGGGATCCGGCCTGTGAGGTGAGAGTAGTGAGGGGGGGTTCGACCTGTGAGGGTAGTGAGGGGGGTCCGGCCTGTGAGGTGAGGGTAGTGAGAGGGGGTCTGTCCTGTGAGGTGAGGGTAGTGAAGGAGGGGGCCGGTAAGGGTAGTGAGGGGAAGTCCGGCCTGTGAGGTGAGGGTAGTGAGGGGGGGTCGGGCCTGTGAGGGTAGTGAGGGGGGGGTCCGTCCTGTGAGGTAAGGGTAGTGAGAGGAAGTCTGTCCTGTGAGGTGAGGGTAGTGAAGGGGGGGGTCCATCCTGTGAGGTGAGGGTAGTGAAGAGGGGGTCCATCCTGTGAGGTGAGGGTAGTGAAGGGGGGGTCCATCCTGTGAGGTGAGGGTAGTGAGGGGGGGTCCGTACTGTGAGGTGAGGGTAGTGAGGGGGGGGTCGAGCCAGTGAGGTGAGGGTAGTGAAGAGGGGGTCCATCCTGTGAGGTGAGGGTAGTGAAGAGGGGGTCCATCCTGTGAGGTGAGGGTAGTGAGGGGGGGTCCGTACTGTGAGGTGAGGGTAGTGAGGGGGGGGTCGAGCCAGTGAGGTGAGGGTAGTGAGGGGGGGGTCGGGCCTGTGAGGTGAGGGTAGTGAGGGGGGGTCGGGCCTGTGAGGTGAGGGTAGTGAGGGGGGTCCGGCCTGTGAGGTGAGGGTAGTGAGGGGGGGTCCGGCCTGTGAGGTGAGGGTAGTGAGGGGGGGTCCGGCCTTTGAGGTGAGGGTAGTGAGGGGGGGTCGGGCCTGTGAGGTGAGGGTAGTGAGGGGGGGTCCGGCCTGTAAGAGTAGTGAGGGGGGGTCGGGCCTGTGAGGTGAGGGTAGTGAGGGGGGGTCCGGCCTGTGAGGGTAGGGAGGGAGGGTCCGGCCTGTGAGGTGAGGGTAGTGAAGGGGGGGTCGGGCCTGTGAGGGGAGGTCCGGCCTATGAGGTGAGAGAAGCAGCCCTATATATCAGTATATGGAGGCTGTCTGTAGGTGTGCGCCCTTAGGCTGAGGTCTCGTTTTTCTATATACTGGATGACGGCTCCTGTGCTTCTTTCCTTACAGTCTCCTACATTCTCCTCCAGTCCGGCATCTTCTCTGGAGAGTTCTATCTTCTCCCAGGTCATTGACTTAAATATGTATAATGGAACGTCACCCGGATTTTGTAAGATCAGCAGCTCCGTCCCCTACACAGGTACATGTCATTATATATGTGTATACAGGGGGATAATAAGTATATAATACACTGCTGTATACCTACACAGAATGGAGAGATATATACACACTCATACAGGAGGAGGATAATAAGTATATAATACACTGCTGTATACCTACACAGAATGGAGAGATATATACACACTCATACAGGAGGATAATAAGTATATAATACACTGCTGTATACCTACACAGAATGGGGAGATATATACACACTCATACAGGAGGATAATAAGTATATAATACACTGCTGTATACCTACACAGAATGGGGAGATATATACACACTTATACAGGAGGATAATAAGTATATAATACACTGCTGTATACCTACACAGAATGGGGAGATATATACACACTCATACAGGAGGGGGATAATAAGTATATAATACACTGCTGTATACCTACACAGAATGGGGGGATATATACACTCATACAGAAGGATAATAAGTATATAATACACTGCTGTATACCTACACAGAATGGGGAGATATATACACACTCATACAGGAGGATAATAAGTATATAATACACTGCTGTATACCTACACAGAATGGAGAGATATATACACACTCATACAGGGGGATTAAAAGTATATAATACACTGCTGTATACCTACACAGAATGGAGAGATATATACACATTCCTACAGGAGGATAATAAGTATATAATACACTGCTGTATACCTACACAGAATTGGGAGATATATACACACTCATACAGGAGGAGGATAATAAGTATATAATACACTGCTGTATACCTACACAGAATGGGGAGATATATACACACTCATACAGGAGGGGGATAATAAGTATATAATACACTGCTGTATACCTACACAGAATGGGGGGATATCTACACTCATACAGAAGGATAATAAGTATATAATACACTGCTGTATACCTACACAGAATGGGGAGATATATACACACTCATACAGGAGGATAATAAGTATATAATACACTGCTGTATACCTACACAGAATGGAGAGATATATACACACTCATACAGGGGGATTAAAAGTATATAATACACTGCTGTATACCTACACAGAATGGAGAGATATATACACATTCCTACAGGAGGATAATAAGTATATAATACACTGCTGTATACCTACACAGAATTGGGAGATATATACACACTCATACAGGAGGATAATAAGTATATAATACACTGCTGTATACCTACACAGAATGGAGATATATACACACTCACACCTCTCCACCATGGCCAAGACTAAAGAGCTGTCTAAGGACGCCAGAGAGAACACTATAGACCTGCTGGGATGGGCTTAATGGAGAAGTTCGGCGAAAATGTTTACTAAAGTATTGCACTGCCCCCAAAAAAGTTATACAAATCCCCAATATAGACTTAATACGGGAAATGCTTATGAAGGGCTTTTTCCCTGCACTTACTACTGCATCAAGGCTTCACTTCCTGGATAACACGGTGATGTCACTTCCTGGATACCGCGGTGATGTCACGACTCCCAGAGCTGTATAATCAATAATAATCAAAAAAGAGATATATACACACTCATACAGGAGGATAATAAGTATATAATACACTGCTGTATACCTACACAGAATGGGGAGATATATACACACTCATACAGGAGGGGGATAATAAGTATATAATACACTGCTGTATACCTACACAAAATGGAGAGATATATACACACTCATACAGGAGGATAATAAGTATATAATACACTGCTGTATACCTACACAGGATGGAGAGATATATACACACTCATACAGGAGGAGGATAATAAGTATATAATACACTGCTGTATACCTGCGTAGGTATACAGCAGTGTATTATATACTTATCTATATACTTATAATAAGGAAGAAAATACTAAAAGGGCGGACTAGATGGACCCAGTGGTCTTTTTCTGCCGACAATCTTCTGTTTCTATGTTTCTACCTACACAGAATGGGGGGATATATACACACTCATACAGGAGGATAAAAAGTATATAATACACTGCTGTATACCTACACAAAATGGGGAGATATATACACACTCATACAGGAGGATAATAAGTATATAATACACTGCTGTATACCTACACAGAATGGGGAGATATATACACACTTATACAGGAGGGGGATAATAAGTATATCATACACTGCTGTATACCTACACAGAATGGAAAGATATATACACACTCATACAGGAGGATAATAAGTATATAATACACTGCTGTATACCTACACAGAATGGAGAGATATATACACACTCATACAGGAGGAGGATAATAAGTATATAATACACTGCTGTATACCTGCACAGAATGGAGAGATATATACACACTCATACAGGAGGATAAGTATATAATACACTGCTGTATACCTACACAGAATGGGGATATATACACACTCATACAGGATGGGGATAATAAGTATATAATACACTGCTGTATACCTACACAGAATGGAGAGATATATACACATTCCTACAGGAGGATAATAAGTATATAATACACTGCTGTATACCTACACAGAATTGGGAGATATATACACACTCATACAGGAGGATAATAAGTATATAATACACTGCTGTATACCTACACAGAATGGGGGGATATATACACACTCATACAGGAGGATAATAAGAATATAATACACTGCTGTATACCTACACAGAATGGAGAGATATATATACACACTCATACAGGAGGAGGATAATAAGTATATAATACACTGCTGTATACCTGCACAGAATGGAGAGAGATATACACACTCATACAGGAGGATAAGTATATAATACACTGCTGTATACCTACACAGAATGGGGATATATACACACTCATACAGGAGGGGGATAATAAGTATATCATACACTGCTGTATACCTACACAGAATGGGGAGATATATACACACTCATACAGGAGAATAATAAGTATATAATACACTGCTGTATACCTACACAGAATGGGGGATATATACACACTCATACAGGAAGATAATAAGTATATAATACACTGCTGTATACCTACACAGAATGGGGAGATATATACACACTCATACAGGAGGATAATAAGTAAATAATACACTGCTGTATACCTACACAGAATGGGGGGATATATACACACTCATACAGGAGGATAATAAGTATATAATACACTGCTGTATACCTACACAGAATGGGGAGATATATACACACTCATACAGGAGGATAATAAGTATATAATACACTGCTGTATACCTACACAGAATGGGGAGATATATACACACTTATACAGGAGGGGGATAATAAGTATATCATACACTGCTGTATACCTACACAGAATGGAGAGATATATACACACTCATACAGGAGGTTAATAAGTATATAATACACTGCTGTATACCTACACAGAATGGAGAGATATATACACACTCATACAGGAGGATAATAAGTATATAATACACTGCTGTATACCTACACAGAATGGGGAGATATATTCACACTCATACAGGAGGATAATAAGTATATAATACACTGCTGTATACCTACACAGAATGGAGAGATATATACACCCATACAGGGGGGGATAATAAGTATATAATACACTGCTGTATACCTACACAGAATGGAGATATATACACACTCATACAGGCGGATAATAAGTATATAATACACTGCTGTATACCTACACAGAATGGAGAGATATATATACACACTCATACAGGAGGAGGATAATAAGTATATAATACACTGCTGTATACCTGCACAGAATGGAGAGATATATACACACTCATAAAGGAGGATAAGTATATAATACACTGCTGTATACCTACACAGAATGGGGATATATACACACTCATACAGGAGGGGGATAATAAGTATATAATACACTGCTGTATACCTACACAGAATGGGGAGATATATACACACTCATACAGGAGGATAATAAGTATATAATACACTGCTGTATACCTACACAGAATGGGGGGATATATACACACTCATACAGGAGGATAATAAGTATATAATACACTGCTGTATACCTACACAGAATGGGGAGATATATTCACACTCATACAGGAGGATAATAAGTATATAATACACTGCTGTATACCTACACAGAATGGAGAGATATATACACCCATACAGGGGGGGATAATAAGTATATAATACACTGCTGTATACCTACACAGAATGGAGATATATAGACACTCAGGCTGGGTTCACACTACGTATATTTCAGTCAGTATAGTGGTCCTCATATTGCAACCAAAACCAGGAGTGGATTAAAAACACAGAAAGGATCTGTTCACACAATGGTGAAATTGAGTGGATGGCCGCCATATAATGGTAAATAACGGCCATTATTTCAATATAACAGCCGTTGTTTTAAAATAACAGCAAATATTTGCCATTAATTAATATTTGCCATTTCACCAGTGTGTGAACAGATCCTTTCTGTGTTTTTAATCCACTCCTGGTTTTGGTTGCAATATGAGGACCACAATACTGACTAAAATATACGTAGTGTGAACCCAGCCTCATACAGGAGGATAATAAGTATATAATACACTGCTGTATACCTACACAGAATGGGGAGATATATACACACTCAGACAGGAGGATAATAAGTATATAATACACTGCTGTATACCCACACAGAATGGAGAGATATATACACACTCATACAGGAGGAGGATAAGTATATAATACTCATATTATCTTCCTGTCTGAGTGTGTATATATCTCTCCATTATGTGTAGGTATACAGCAGTGTATTTTTTTTTTTACAATATTTTAAGTTATACATAAATACAAAGTGATAAGAACAATCATATAATAGATAAACTATGACAAGTCAGTAGACTTATATAAAATTATATAAATAAATATAACAAATCATTAAAACAAACAAAGCAATCAATTATTGCTCTAACATACAATTGAAGTAATATTGTATCATACTATGCTCTATATCAAGTAGAGGTAAGTACTCCCAGGGTACCTGCAACCATTGCTTTGTGATACCAAGTTGTATATATCTCCATTCTGTGTAGGTATACAGCAGTGTATTATATACTTATTATCCTCCTGTATGACTGTGTATATATCTCTCCATTCTGTGTAGGTATACAGCAGTGTATTATATACTTATTATCCTCCTGTATGAGTGTGAATATATCTCTCCATTCTGTGTAGGTATACAGCAGTGTATTATATACTTATTATCTTCCTCCTGTATGAGTGTGTATATATCCCCATTCTGTGTAGGTATACAGCAGTGTATTATATACTTATTATCCTCCTGTATGAGTGTGTATATATCTCCCCATTCTGTGTAGATATACAGCAGTGTATTATATACTTATTATCCCCCTCCTGTATGACTGTGTATATATCTCTCCATTCTGTGTAGGTATACAGCAGTGTATTATATACTTATTATCCTCCTGTATGAGTGTGTATATATCTCCCCATTCTGTGTAGGTATACAGCAGTGTATTATATACTTATTATCCTCCTGTATGAGTGTGTATATATCTCCCCATTCTGTGTAGGTATACAGCAGTGTATTATATACTTATTATCCCCCTCCTGTATATATAACACCTTCTGTATCTACATGTTATCTTATCTAGCCAGAAAACTTCCACACATCCATAACAATACTGAGCTCCCTAAGGGTAACATGTCCATGGATGGATCCTCAGGAAATCTACATCACAGCGCGACCCCAACCACCCAGACCTACCTGACCTCTGTAGAGATTAGAACGCCATGGTATATAAGTGTTCTCAGCGAGAAGGTAAATATCTATCTATCTATTCTTAGTAATTTCATCAGCACAGGAAAAATACGGGTGCCAGGCAAATACTCCAACCACGAGTCCAAAGTATGTATATAAAGTAGCTTGACGGCACTCCAGATGGGGAGAAAAAAAGGGTTTACATTTATTCACAAAGTGCAGAGTATACAGAGTAATTAGGCCAATTATTGTATGCTCTGCACTTTGTGAATAAATGTAAACCCTTTTTTCTCCTCATCTGGAGTGCCGTCAAGCTATCTATCTATCTCCTATCTATCTCCTATCTATCTATCTATCTATCTATCTATCTATCTCCTATCTATCTATCTATCTATCTATCTATCTATCTATCTATCTATCTATCTCCTATCTATCTCCCATCTATCTATCTCCTATCTATCTCCTATCTATCTATCTATGTCCTATCTATCTATCTATCTATCTATCTATCTCCTATCTATCTATCTATCTATCTATCTATCTATCTATCTATCTATCTATCTCCTATCTATCTATCTTCTATCTATCTATCTATCTATCTATCTATCTATCTATCTATCTCCTATCTATCTATCTCCTATCTATCTATCTATCTATCTATCTATCTATCTATCTATCAGCCATATGACTGGGAAGTGAAGAGACTTAGGGCCCTATTCCACCGGACGATTATCGTTCAGATTATCGTTAAATCGTTCGAATCTAAACGATAATCGTTCGGTTGAAATGCAGTAACGATTAACGACCGAACGAGAAATCGTTGATCGCTTTATAAGACCTGGACCTATTTTTATCGTTGCTCGTTCGCAAAACGTTCGCAAATCGTTCGCATTGAATAAGACATCGGTCGGTCGTTCGCAATAGATACGAACGCAATAGCGAAGAAATACGGAAGAAGAAACGATCGCAATTACGATCATAAGTAACGATTATCGTTCCATGGAAATGAGTGAACGTTTTCAGGTCTTTCGCAATAGCGGTCGTTTGAGATCGTTAATCGTTAACGATTATGCTAACGATAATCGTCCGGTGGAATAGGGCCCTTACTGCTGTCTTATGGTTGTTACACGGCTTAGTACCGGCCATGAGCGTTGCTATAAGCAGAACATGTACAGGAGATGTGCGGCCAATAGTAAAGGCAAACCTGACAGCCCGGATATGCGTGTATTGGATTCTTGGATACATGTACAACCTTGATAAAAATGAGGGAATCACCGGCCTCGGAGGACGTTCATTCAGTTGTTTTAATTTTGTAGGGAAAAAGCAGATGACAGAAGTGACACAAAACTAAAGTCCTGTCACATGGCAGCTTTCTGGCTTTAAAGGGAACCAATCAGCCCGTTTGAGCTGATATGGTTCCCTTGAGCATTGTATAAAGCACCTGGAGCGGCCCCAGCACGTACCGGCCACGGCCGCGGCAGCTGATTTATAACGGAGGAAATGACTTTTATTCCCCGACTTGTGACTAGATACGAGCGGGGAAGTAGTCAAGGTGGGCGGCTAGTCCCTGCTCGTATCTAGTCACTGCGCTCTGCCTGTCAGCGCGCTCAGAGGGGATGATTGACAGGCAGAGAGGTCAGTTACTGGCCTCTCTGCCTGTCAATCATCCCGCCGAGCACGCTGACAGGCAGAGCACAGTGACTAGATACGAGCAGGGAGCGCCCACCATGACTACTTCCCCGCTCGTATCTAGTCACGAGCCGGGGAATAAAAGTAATTTTCTCCGCTATAAAGCAGCTGCTGCGGCCGGTACGTGCTGGGGCCGCTCCAGGTGCTTTATACAATGCTCAAGGGAACCATATCAGGGCTGATTGGTTCCCTTTAAGAAACACAAATAATGAAATACAAATGTGGAAGTCAGTAAAATCACTGAAATCTGAGGAAAAAAATATGGAATCACCCTGTAATTTTTTCATTTCCATAACTAACGCCTGCATCAAACCAGATCTGCTTGTTAGGCCGGGTTCACACATCATAAGACACTGGCCGTGCTGTGACCCTGCCGTGTCACAAACCGTCCGGTGTCAGTGAGGTTTATTCCGCCCAGTACTGCAGTAGTGGCCGGATAAACCTCTTGTATGGTTAATTGGGATGCAGGTGCGCCCCAGAACCGGAGCCGCACTCTCTATTGTGGGACCTGTCAGTTCTGTGCGGCTGCTATATAATGAATATTTTTTTCAATATTCAATGTATTTTTTTAGGGGGAAACTCCGCCCGGGATCCCATTAATTTCCAGTTTAAAATGTTTTTAAATTAATCACGGCCGTTGTTGAAAATTGCAACAAGGGACGGGATTAATTCAAAAAATATGTTATCCAGACAAAAAAGTGCCCAAATAATATATAGTCCTAATGCACCAAATATACTAATCTAACATCAAAAAAGAAGGATCCACAAAGGGATCACAAAAAATGCGGGACAGTCAAAGATAAATATTATTGTAATCTTTATTTACATAATTCATTTTCAATAAAAGTCATTGAAAAGAGAAATGAAACAGAACCATACAATGAAGAAATCCGTAAGGGGACATACATATATACTTCATAAGATCATGTATTGCACATGCATGAGAAATGCTCATAGGAAAAATGTATGGGTATTGCAATACAAGCAACCTCCACTAGATGGCACACAAATGACAAGTAATGAGATTGAATGTCAAAGAAAAGATATATTACAAACAAGCAAAGCCCTATGAAGTGCCGACGGTACTAAGTAGGTACCGCACAAGAGGTGAAATCACCAAGATATATTATATATGAAATTACCAAGGAGGATGCATGTATTCAACCATTTGCCACTCACCTACTCAACCAGGGTGAGTGGGAAAACGTACAGCAATATGTCTCCCAGCAGAAATGTACAGCAATATGTCTCCCAGACAGGAAACGTACAGCAATATGTCTCCCAGACAGGAAACATACAGCAATATGTCTCCCAGACAGGAAACGTACAGCAATATGTCTCCCAGACAGGAAACGTACAGCAATATGTCTCCCAGACAGGAAACGTACAGTAATATGTCTCCCAGACAGGAAACGTACAGCAATGTGTCTCCCGGACAGGAAACATACAGCAATGTGTCTCCCAGACAGGAAACATACAGCAATATGTCTCCCAGACAGACAGGAAACGTACAGCAATATGTCTCCCAGCAGAAAACTTACAGCAATATGTCTCCCAGACAGGAAACGTACAGCAATATGTCTCCCAGACAGGAAACGTACAGCAATATGTCTCCCAGACAGACAGGAAACGTACAGCAATATGTCTCCCAGACAGGAAACGTACAGCAATGTGTCTCCCAGACAGGAAACGTACAGCAATATGTCTCCCAGACAGGAAACGTACAGCAATGTGTCTCCCAGACAGGAAACGTACAGCAATATGTCTCCCAGACAGACAGGAAACGTACAGCAATATGTCTCCCAGACAGACAGGAAACGTACAGCAATATGTCTCCCAGACAGGAAACGTACAGCAATATGTCTCCCAGACAGGAAACGTACAGCAATATGTCTCCCAGACAGACAGGAAACGTACAGCAATATGTCTCCCAGACAGGAAACGTACAGCAATATGTCTCCCAGACAGGAAACGTACAGCAATGTGTCTCCCAGACAGGAAACGTACAGCAATATGTCTCCCAGACAGACAGGAAACGTACAGCAATATGTCTCCCAGACAGACAGGAAACGTACAGCAATATGTCTCCCAGACAGGAAACGTACAGCAATATGTCTCCCAGACAGGAAACGTACAGCAATATGTCTCCCAGACAGACAGGAAACGTACAGCAATATGTCTCCCAGACAGGAAACGTACAGCAATATGTCTCCCAGACAGGAAACGTACAGCAATATGTCTCCCAGACAGGAAACGTACAGCAATATGTCTCCCAGACAGACAGGAAACGTACAGCAATATGTCTCCCAGACAGACAGGAAACAGACAGCAATATGTCTCCCAGACAGACAGGAAACGTACAGCAATATGTCTCCCAGACAGGAAACGTACAGCAATATGTCTCCCAGCAGAAAACGTACAGCAATATGTCTCCCAGACAGACAGGAAACGTACAGCAATATGTCTCCCAGACAGGAAACGTACAGCAATATGTCTCCCAGACAGGAAACGTACAGTAATATGTCTCCCAGACAGACAGGAAACGTACAGCAATATGTCTCCCAGACAGACAGGAAACGTACAGCAATATGTCTCCCAGACAGGAAACGTACAGCAATATGTCTCCCAGACAGACAGGAAACGTACAGCAATATGTCTCCCAGCAGAAAACGTACAGCAATATGTCTCCCGGACAGGAAACATACAGCAATATGTCTCCCAGACAGGAAACGTACAGCAATATGTCTCCCAGACAGGAAACGTACAGCAATATGTCTCCCAGACAGGAAACGTACAGCAATATGTCTCCCAGACAGACAGGAAACGTACAGCAATGTGTCTCCCAGACAGGAAACGTACAGCAATATGTCTCCCAGACAGACAGGAAACGTACAGCAATATGTCTCCCAGACAGACAGGAAACGTACAGCAATATGTCTCCCAGCAGAAAACGTACAGCAATATGTCTCCCAGCAGAAAACGTACAGCAATATGTCTCCCGGACAGGAAACATACAGCAATATGTCTCCCAGACAGGAAACGTACAGCAATATGTCTCCCAGACAGACAGGAAACGTACAGCAATATGTCTCCCAGACAGGAAACGTACAGCAATATGTCTCCCGGACAGGAAACGTACAGCAATATGTCTCCCGGACAGGAAACGTACAGCAATATGTCTCCCAGACAGGAAACGTACAGCAATATGTCTCCCAGACAGACAGGAAACGTACAGCAATGTGTCTCCCAGACAGGAAACGTACAGCAATATGTCTCCCAGACAGACAGGAAACGTACAGCAATGTGTCTCCCAGACAGGAAACGTACAGCAATATGTCTCCCAGACAGACAGGAAACGTACAGCAATGTGTCTCCCAGACAGGAAATAACCAACAAAACAACTGAGGAAGGAATGGGAGGAAACTGTAGTCACCGTCTGTGACCAAACTGTAAGAAACCGCATAGAGGAGATGGAAATTACAGACAGAAAAGCTACACGGACGCCCGAAAGCCGTCACTACCACCTAACCAGACAGAACAAGCCGTCACCACCACCTAACCAGACAGAACAAGCTGTCACTACCACCTAACCAGACAGAACAAGCTGTCACTACCACCTGACCAGACAGAACAAGCTGTCACTACCACCTAACCAGACAGAACAAGCTGTCACTACCACCTAACCAGACAGAACAAGCTGTCACTACCACCTAACCAGAAGGAACAAGCTGTCACCGGGCTCAGGAGAAGCAATGGCGGACTG
This sequence comes from Dendropsophus ebraccatus, assembly GCA_027789725.1. Classification (NCBI taxonomy): domain Eukaryota; kingdom Metazoa; phylum Chordata; class Amphibia; order Anura; family Hylidae; genus Dendropsophus; species Dendropsophus ebraccatus. The sequence continues at coordinate 93,753 of JAQFWZ010000114.1, read as the reverse complement.
TGGGCGACTGGAGAAAGTCGTAGTCAGTGATGGATCACCAATCTGCACCGGGCAAGGTTAGGATGCTGGGACCTGAAAAAGATGTCCCCATGATATGGGGCAGCCGGTCAGGTACAGGCGATGGGAATATGGGCCATCCGTACAGGTACAGGCACTGATGCCAGGATGCTGGGACCTGAAAAAGATGTCCCCATGTTATGGGGCAGCCAGTCAGGTACTGGGAATATGGGGCTGCTGGTCAGGTACAGGCACTGGGAATATGGGGCTGCTGGTCAGGTACTAGGAATATGGGGCTGCTGGTCAGGTACTAGGAATATGGGGCTGCTGGTCAAGTACAGGCACTGGGAATATGGTGCTGCCGGTTAGGTACAGGTACTGGGAATATGGTGCTGCCAGTCAGGTACTAGGAATATGGGGCTGCTGGTCAGGTACTGGGAATATGGGGCAGCCGGTCAGGTACTGGCACTGGGAATATGGTGCTGCCGGTCAGGTACTGGGAATATGGGGCTGCCGGTCAGGTACAGGCACTGGGAATATGGGGCTGCCGGTCAGGTACAGGCACTGGGAATATGGGGCTGCCGGTCAGGTACAGGCACTGGGAATATGGGGCTGCCGGTCAGGTACAGGCACTGGGAATATGGGGCTGCCGGTCAAGTACAGGCACTGGGAATATGGGGCTGCCGGTCAGGTACAGGCACTGGGAATATGGGGCTGCCGGTCAGGTACTGGGAATATGGGGCTGCCGGTCAGGTACAGGCACTGGGAATATGGGGCTGCCGGTCAGGTACAGGCACTGGGAATATGGGGCTGCCGGTCAGGTACAGGCACTGGGAATATGGGGCTGCCGGTCAGGTACAGGCACTGGGAATATGGGCTGCCGGTCAAGTACAGGCACTGGGAATATGGGGCTGCCGGTCAGGTACAGGCACTGGGAATATGGGGCTGCCGGTCAGGTACAGGCACTGGGAATATGGGGCTGCCGGTCAAGTACAGGCACTGGGAATATGGGGCTGCCGGTCAAGTACAGGCACTGGGAATATGGGGCTGCCGGTCAGGTACAGGCACTGGGAATATGGGGCAGCCGGTCACGTACTGGGAATATGGGGCAGCCGGTTAGGTACAGGCACTGGGAATATGGGGCTGCCGGTCAAGTACAGGCACTGGGAATATGGGGCTGCCGGTCAGGTACAGGCACTGGGAATATGGGGCTGCCGGTCAGGTACAGGCACTGGGAATATGGGGCTGCCGGTCAAGTACAGGCACTGGGAATATGGGGCTGCCGGTCAAGTACAGGCACTGGGAATATGGGGCTGCCGGTCAGGTACAGGCACTGGGAATATGGGGCTGCCGGTCAGGTACAGGCACTGGGAATATGGGGCAGCCGGTCACGTACTGGGAATATGGGGCAGCCGGTTAGGTACAGGTACTGGGAATATGGGGCAGCCACTAAGGTACAGGCACTGGGAATATGGGGCTGACGGTCAGGTACAGGCACCTCCTCTCCTCGCTCCCACACCACCTCCTCTCCACGCCCTCCCCACACCACCTCCTCTCCACGCTTCCACACCCCTCCTCTCCTTGCTCCCACACCACCTCCTCTCCACGCTTCCACACCCCTCCTCTCCTTGCTCCCACACCACCTCCTCTCCACGCTTCCACACCCCTCCTCTCCTTGCTCCCACACCACCTCCTCTCCACGCTTCCACACCCCCTCCTCTCCTCGCTCCCACCCCACTTCCTATCCTTGCTCCCACACCCCCTCCTCTCCTCGTCCCCCCAACCCACCTTCTCTCCTCACTCCCACACCCCCTCCTCTCCTTGCTCCCACACCACCTCCTCTCCACGCTTCCACACCCCCTCCTCTCCTCGCTCCCACCCCACTTCCTATCCTTGCTCCCTCACCCCCTCCTCTCCTCGCCCCCCCAACCCACCTTCTCTCCTCACTCCCACACCCCCTCCTCTCCACGCCCTCCCCACACCCCCTCCTCTCCTCGCTCCCACCCAACTTCCTATCCTTGCTCCCTCACCCCCTCCTCTCCTCGCCCCCCCAACCCACCTTCTCTCCTCACTCCCACACCCCCTCCTCTCCACGCCCTCCCCACACCCCCTCCTCTCCTCTCTCCCACACCCCCTCCTCTCCTCTCTCCCACACCACCTCCTCTCCTCTCTCCCACACCCCCTCCTCTCCTCTCTCCCACACCCCCTCCTCTCCTCTCTCCCACACCACCTCCTCTCCTCTCTCCCACACCACCTCCTCTCCTCTCTCCCACACCACCTCCTCTCCTCGTCCCCTCACAGTCGGTGTTCCCCAAGGCTCTGTATTTGGGCCTCTTCTGTTCTCCAGCTATACCTCTGGCCTGGGACATATCATAGAGCCCCACGGCTTCAGGTACCACCTTTACGCTGATGACCCTCAGATCTACCTCTCTGGTCCGGATGTCACCTCTCTGCTATCTAGGATCCCAGAGTGTCTATCGGCCATATCTTCCTTCTCCTCCCGCTTTATAAAACTCAACATGGACAAAACAAAACTAATCATCTTTCCCCCATCCAATGGCGGATTATAATGTGGGCGGTTTGGGCGGCCGCCCGGGGCCCAAGGCTCCGGGGGGGCCCGCGCCGCCCACATTAAGATCTTGCATAGCAGCGCCAGCAGCACATCACTTTCGGGGCCCAATGGGCCCCCGAGTGATGTTCTGCTGTGGCGCGCTGTCGTCGGAGTCCGCCGCGGCACCGCCCCCTCTCTCCTTGCCGTCTTTGCGGTGCCCGTACTTCTCTCCTGGCGGCGTGATGACGTCACATCCTGCGCGCCGCCAAGCAGAGAAGTTCGGGCACCGCGGGGCTGCACTGTGAGCTTCCGGCCTGCTCTCTCTGCCGGAAGCTCACCCTGGCTCCCTGCCGCCCGAATATACCCCCTGCCACCCGGCTGTACCCCTTGCCCCTTAGCTGCTCTCCATGCCGCCCCATCTTCGCCCCCTGCTGCTACCCCCATCATCTTCTCCCCCTGCTGCTACCCCCATCATCTTCTCCCCCTGCTGATACCCCCATCATCTTCTCCCCCTGCTGCTACCCCATCATCTTCTCTCCCTGCTGATACCCCCATCATCTTCTCCCCCTGCTGCCACCCCCATCATCTTCTCCCCCTGCTGCTACCCCCATCATCTTCTCCCCCTGCTGCCACCCCCATCATCTTCTCCCCCTTCTGCTACCCCCATCATCTTCTCCTCCTGCTGATACCCCCATCATCTTCTCCCCCTTCTGCTACCCCCATCATCTTCTCCCCCTGCTGATACCCCCATCATCTTCTCCCCCTGCTGATACCCCCATCATCTTCTCCCCCTGCTGCTACCCCATCATCTTCTCCCCCTGCTGATACCCCCATCATCTTCTCCCTCTGCTGCTACCCCCATCATCTTCTCCCCCTGCTGCCACCCCCATCATCTTCTCCCCCTGCTGATACCCCCATCATCTTCTCCCCCTGCTGCTACCCCCATCATCTTCTCCCCCTGCTGCTACCCCCATCATCTTCTCCCCCTGCTGATACCCCCATTATCTCCCCCTGCTGCCACCCCCATCATCTTCTCCCCCTGCTGATACCCCCATCATCTCCCCCTGCTGCCACCCCCATCATCTTCTCCCCCTGCTGCCACCCCCATCATCTTCTCCCCCTGCTGCTACCCCCATCATCTTCTCCCCCTGCTGATACCCCCATCATCTCCCCCTGCTGCCACCCCCATCATCTTCTCCCCCTGCTGATACCCCCATCATCTTCTCCCCCTGCTGATACCCCCATCATCTTCTCCCCCTGCTGATACCCCCATCATCTTCTCCCCCTGCTGCTACCCCATCATCTTCTCCCCCTGCTGATACCCCCATCATCTTCTCCCCCTGCTGCTACCCCATCATCTTCTCCCCCTGCTGATACCCCCATCATCTTCTCCCCCTGCTGCCACCCCCATCATCTTCTCCCCCTGCTGATACCCCCATCATCTTCTCCCCCTGCTGATACCCCCATCATCTTCTCCCCCTGCTGCTACCCCATCATCTTCTCCCCCTGCTGATACCCCCATCATCTTCTCCCTCTGCTGATACCCCCATCATCTTCTCCCCCTGCTGCCACCCCCATCATCTTCTCCCCCTGCTGATACCCCCATCATCTTCTCCCCCTGCTGCCACCCCCATCATCTTCTCCCCCTGCTGATACCCCCATCATCTTCTCCCCCTGCTGATACCCCCATCATCTTCTCCCCCTGCTGATACCCCCATCATCTTCTCCCCCTGCTTATACCCCCATTATCTCCCCCTGCTGCCACCCCCATCATCTTCTCCCCCTGCTGCTACCCCCATCATCTCCCCCTGCTGCCACCCCCATCATCTTCTCCCCCTGCTGCTACCCCCATCATCTTCTCCCCCTGCTGATACCCCCATCATCTCCCCCTGCTGCCACCCCCATCATCTTCTCCCCCTGCTGCCACCCCCATCATCTTCTCCCCCTGCTGCTACCCCCATCATCTTCTCCCCCTGCTGCTACCCCCATCATGTTCACCCCCTGCTGCTTCCCTGCCTTCCCAGCTTCCCCCCCCCCTCCCCGGCCTCATTTGCCCCAGCTTCTCCCCCTGTCGCCCCAGCTGCCTCCCTTCCCCAGTCACCCCCAGCTCCCCGCCTGCAGTTGAGTTGGGGCCGGAGAAGTCTTCATGATGCTGCGCCAAATAGAGAGGAAAGGAAAAAGTGAGCGACGGCAATCGGAGAAGACGTCACCTGTGAGTCATTAGTAACTGCACTGTAATCACTTATAGGCTGGGCTCACACACAGTATATTTCAGTCAGTATTGTGGTCCTCATAGCAACCAAAACCAGGAGTGGATAGAAAACACAGAAAGGATCTGTTCACACAATGTTGTAATTGAGTGGATGGCCGTCATTTAATGGCAAATATTTGCTGTTATTTTAAAACAATGGCTGTTATATTGAAATAATGGACGTTATTTACTGTTATATGACGGCCATCCACTCAATTACAACATTGTGTCAACAGATCCTTTCTGTGTTTTCCATCCACTCCTGGTTTTGGTTGCTATGAGGACCTGACATGAGGACCAAATACTGCCTGAAATATACATAGTGTGAACCCAGCCCTATAGTGTGCAGAGCCTGTGTACCATTGGGGTCTAAATGGGTCAGTGTTTTGTTTGCGGTAGTGTACTGACACAGCCCCGGGGTCACTACAGTACACTAGCGAAAACTTTTAAACTAGAACCCAACTACAACTGCAGGCACTACAATTCCCAGCATATTATGAGGGCTGCAGACTGTCAGTACATGCTGGGAGTTGTAGTGCATGTAGCTGTTGTAGTTTGGTCCTAGGTGCATCATACACTGGATTCTTTGTGGCATATAAGAATACAGAGTTCTGTGGGGGCTCAGTGCAGGGAAGTGACCCCAGAACATCACTAATAGGGGATAGAACAACAACATCTCCCCCTATCCCCTATTAGTGATGTTCTGGGGTCACTTCTATATACTGATCCCCCTCAGACCTATGTATTCTTATATACCCCACACAGCCTGCTGGGGTGGCTGGGGGGGGGGGGCCCAGGTTGGGTGGACAGCCCGGGGCCCAGGGTACATTTAATCCGCCACTGCCCCCATCTCATTACACTCTGCCGTCTAACCTGTCTATCACTATCAATGGCTGCTCTCTGTCCCCCAACTCCGCTCCTCCTCCGTCCCCCAATTCCTTGGGGTCACCTTTGACTCTGCCCTGTCTTTTAAACTACATATTCAGGCCCTGACCACCTCCCTGACCACCTTCTGCCGCCTCCTGCTCTGCTGCCTGACTAATCCACCTCTCCCCTCTGCCAATCCCGTCATTGGCTCTCATTGCTCAACATATTCACTTTAAATTATTGACCATGACGTACACGGCCGTCCACATCCTGCCCCCCCCCCCCCTTGTATTGTTCCTGCTTGTTACCCCCTATCTCTTGTACAGCGCTCGGGAATTAAGGGCGCTCTATAAATAATAATAATGTGGTGGTCTTTTGTTTGTCTTTTATGATTCCATCATTTTTTTTTCCTTCTGCTTGGTCTAAAAAATTAAACGTTACTGACTTCCACATTTTTATTTCTTGATTTTTGTTCGTGTTTCTTCAAGCCAGAAAGTTGCCATCTGAGTTTTGTGACATTTCTGTCATCTGCTTTTTTTCCTACAACATTAAACCACTGAATGAACATCCTCCGAGGCCGGTGATTCCATAATTTTTGCCAGTGGTTGGACATGCCGTGCTGTCAGTTTCCAGATCACACAGCAGTGTATACTTACCTTCCGAGTTGCTGTGTTATCCGGCTCTCCCTTCTGGCTCTGTCTTCAGGCCGCTGCCTCCTCCAGAATGATTGACAGCTGGAGGAGATGGGCAGCCTGAAGATACAGTATTGGCAGGAGAACAGGATGCCGAATCACACAAGGTAAGTATACACTGCTGTGGGATCTGGAAACTAACAGCATGGATGTATGCTTATCTGTACTGTCAGTTTCCATGGCTACACTAATGATACAAGGATTGTTAATGCAGCCCGGCCACTCGGTAAATTGTACTGTGTAAAATGGGTGTCAAACTCAGGCCCTCCAGCTGTTGCAGAACTACAATTCCCATCATGCCTGGACAGCCAAAGCTAAATCTTTGGCTGCCTAGGCATGATGGGAATTGTAGTTCTATAACAGCTGGAGGGCCTGTGGTGATGCGGTACTCGCTGCCTGTAGACGCTAAATGTTTCAGTGTAAAAGGACCCGTATTACGGCGACCCCTCAGTATTGGTGGTTGCGGGGTAATGGCGGTCAGGCCGTACGCATTACACATAGGTGACTTAGTTCTGGAGAGCAGGAAGCGGGTGTTTCTGTGAGTCCCTGGTGACCACTCAACGTCCGCTGTATCTCATCTCCGTCCTGTTACCAGAATAAGAATCCATCGGCTCCAGAACTGTCAGAAACCCAGAGGAGGGGGGAGGGGATTGCGTCTTATAACTGTATACCCGACATGTCCTAGGAGCGATGTCTGCTCAGACTAGGAGAAGAGATAAACCGGCTCTCCAGGTACGAGGCAGAATGCAAGAGGAAGGATCAGATCATCTCCAGCCTGAGGAGTGAGGTGTCCCAGCTGCAGAACGACGTCCACAGAGACGTCCACAGAGACGTCCACCCGCTGACCGCCAGAGAAGAGGTGAGCCAGGAACAAATCCATCCAGAAGGATCTGCCCCCTCCAACCCCCTCATAACGGAAAAGTAATTCAGCACAACCATGTGACCCCTCCAGACAAGGCATACCCCCCCCCCCCCCCCCCCCGGTATATACTGTATACGGTATATCATTTCATGGGAACCTGATCGATTGACTACCATCTGTTCCACTGGCTTTACTGCCTCAGACTGACGCCAGGTATCTGCCCCCTGCTGGTCTCTGATCTCTCTGCTTCTCCAGGACCCCATGGACCCGTCTGATCCCTCGCACATAGACGCCGACTTCTTGGCCTTTGAAGAATTCTCCACGGATGTAAAAGAAGAAAAATCCCAACCAGCATCAATTCCTAGGGGTCTCTGGTCAGGATGGGAGAGGAGCGCATCAGCCGTATCCATGGAGGGAAGTCTGTCCGGGAAAGAGGGAAGAGGCCAAATAACAGCCATGGAGCCGGAGGTGAGAAGCCATTATGTGTGAGGGGGATGTCTACTCATCAATGCTACTACTCACCATTAGTCTTCAGCACTAGAACACTCGAGTAGTAGAGATCCCCATTAACGCCAGTGGGAGACTGGAGCATTTTATTCAGGGTCATCCTATGGGGGGGGGGGGGGGTTAGGTCTGGTCAGGGGCCACCTATGCAGCAGAGTGGGGGGAGGGTGTCTGGTCAGGGGGGCCTCCTATGCAGCAGAGTGGGGGTGTCTGGTCGGGGGCCTGCTATGCGGATGAGGGGGGGTGTCTGGTCAGGGGCCTCCTATGCGGATGGGGGGGGGGGGTCTGGTCAGGGGCCTCCTATGCAACAGAGTGGGGGGGGGGTCTGGTCAGGGGCCTCCTATGCAACAGAGTGGGGGGGGGTGTCTGGTCAGGGGCCTCCTATGCAGCAGAGTGGAGGGGGGGGGTCTGGTCAGGGGCCTGCTATGCAGCAGAGTGGAGGGGGGGGGGGTCTGGTCAGGGGGGCCTCCTATGCAGCAGAGTGGGGGGGGGGGGTCTGGTCAGGGGCTTCCTATGCAGCAGAGTGGGGGGAGGGTGTCTGGTCAGGGGCCTCCTATGCAGCAGAGTGGAGGGGGGGGGGGTCTGGTCAGGGGGGCCTCCTATGCAGCAGAGTGGAGGGGGGGGGGGTCTGGTCAGGGGCCTCTTATGCAGCAGAGTGGAGGGGGGGGGGGTCTGGTCAGGGGCCTCCTATGCAGCAGAGTGGGGGTGTCTGGTCAGGGGCCTCCTATGCAGCAGAGTGGGGGGGTCTGGTCAGGGGGGCCTCCTATGCAACAGAGTGGGGGGGGGTCTGGTCAGGGGCCTCCTATGCAACAGAGTGAGGGGGGGGGGTCTGGTCAGGGGCCTCCTATGCAACAGAGTGGGGGGGGGGGTCTGGTCAGGGGCCTCCTATGCAACAGAGTGGGGGGGGGGTGTCTGGTCAGGGGCCTCCTATGCAGCAGAGTGGGGGAGGGGGGGGGGTCTGGTCAGGGGCCTCCTATGCAGCAGAGTGGGGGAGGGGGGGGGGTCTGGTCAGGGGCCTCCTATGCAGCAGAGTGGGGGAGGGGGTGTCTGGTCAGGGGCCTGCTATGCGGATGGGGGGTGTCTGGTCAGGGGCCTGCTATGCGGATGGGGGGTGTCTGGTCAGGGGCCTCCTATGTAGCAGAGTGGGGGAGGGGGGGGTCTGGTCAGAGGCCTCCTATGCAGCAGAGTGGGGGGGAGGGTGTCTGGTCAGGGGCCTCCTATGCAGCAGAGTGTGTGTGTGGGGGGTGTCTGGTCAGGGGCCTCCTATGCAGATGGGGTGGGGGGGGGTGTCAGGTCAGTGGCCTCCTATGCAGCAGAGTGGGGGGAGGGGGGGGGTCTGGTCAGGGGCCTCCTATGCGGATGGGGGTGGTCTGGTCAGATGCTTCCTATGCAGCAGAGTGTGGGGGGGGTCTGGTCAGGGGGGCCTCCTATGCGGATGGGGGTGGTCTGGTCAGATGCTTCCTATGCAGCAGAGTGTGGGGGGGGTCTGGTCAGGGGGGCCTCCTATGCGGATGGGGGGGTGTTGGGTGGGGTGTCTGGTCAGGGGCCTCCTATACAGCAGAGTATTGGGGGGGGGGTCTGGTCAGGGGCTTCCAATGCAGCAGAGTGGGGGGTGTCTGGTCAGGGGCCTCCTTGCAGCAGAGTGGGGGGGGGGGGGGGTCTGGTCAGGGGCCTCCTATGCAGGGGAGGGGGGGAGGGGTCTGGTCAGGGGCCTGCTATGCGGATGGGGGGGGTCTGGTCAGGGGCTTCCTATGCAGCAGAGTGGGGGGGGGGGGTGTCTGGTCAGGGGCTTCCTATGCAGCAGAGTGGGGGGGGGGGGTCTGGTCAGGGGCCTCCTTGCAGCAGAGTGGGGGAGGGGGGGGGGTCTGGTCAGGGGCTTCCTATGCAGCAGAGTGGGGGGGGGGGGTCTGGTCAGGGGCCTCCTATGCGGATGGGGGGGGTCTGGTCAGGGGCTTCCTATGCAGCAGAGTGGGGGAGGGGTGTCTGGTTAGGGGCTTCCTATGCAGCAGAGTGGGGGGGGGTCTGGTCAGGGGCCTCCTATGCGGATGGGGGGGTCTGGTCAGGGGCTTCCTATGCAGCAGAGTGGGGGGGGGGGGGTCTGGTCAGGGGCCTCCTATGCAGCAGAGTTGGGGGGGGGGGTGTCTGGTCAGGGGCCTCCTATGCAGCAGAGTGGGGGGGGGGGGTGTCTGGTCAGGGGCTTCCTATGCAGCAGAGTTGGGGGGGGGGTGTCTGGTCAGGGGCCTCCTATGCAGCAGAGTGGGGGGGGGGTGTCTGGTCAGGGGCCTCCTATGCAGCAGAGTGGGGGGGGTGTCTGGTCAGGGGCCTCCTATGCAGCAGAGTAGGGGGGGTGTCTGGTCAGGGGCCTCCTATGCAGCAGAGTGGGGGGGGGGGGTCTGGTCAGGGGCTTCCTATGCAGCTGGTGTATTACACCACTATTACATACTGACAATATTACGCTCTCACCCCAAGATAAAGTCCAAATTAAACTGAGAAGAAAACGTTCTGAAACCTCTTTCCTGAACATTAACTTGTAGAGAAAAAAAGAATCCCCCTCCCCCCTTATAAGCCGTCCCATCCCTCCCCTTACATGCCGCCATATTTGACAACCATAGATGTCATAGACTGGGGGGAACACAGAGTGCAACCACCGCTACCTGTCATTGTGTGATGGTCAGAGCCGCCCTGGTTATATTCTGGAGGACCGACGCGTAGACTTCTCCATACAGCGCACCTAGTATAAGAGCCGCCGAATATCTACAGGGAAGAGGGATCCCACACCCCTCATGGTGGTGACCCTCCTTATACTGGGGGAGAGCCTGGTGGTGACCCTCCTTATACTGGGGGAGAGCCTGGGGGTGACCCTCCTTATACTGGGGGAGAGCCTGGTGGTGACCCTCCTTATACTGGGGGAGAGCCTGGGGGTGACCCTCCTTATACTGGGGGAGAGCCTGTGGTGACCCTCCCTATACTGGGGGAGAGAGCCTGGTGGTGCCCCTCCTTATACTGGGAGAGAGCCGGGTGGTGACCCTCCCTATACTGGGGGAGAGCCTGGTGGTGTGACCCTCCTTATACTAGGGGAGAGCCTGGGGGTGACCCTCCTTATACTGGGGGAGAGCCTGGTGGTGACCCTCCTTATACTGGGGGAGAGAGCCTGGTGGTGACCCTCCTTATACTGGGGGAGAGAGCCTGGTGGTGACCCTCCTTATACTGGGGGAGAGAGCCTGGTGGTGACCCTCCTTATACTGGGGGGGAGAGCCTGGTGGTGTGACCCTCCTTATACTAGGGGAGAGCCTGGGGGTGACCCTCCTTATACTGGGGGAGAGCCTGGTGGTGACCCTCCTTATACTGGGGGAGAGAGCCTGGTGGTGACCCTCCTTATACTGGGGGAGAGAGCCTGGTGGTGACCCTCCTTATACTGGGGGAGAGAGCCTGGTGGTGACCCACCTTATACTGGGGGAGAGCCTGTGGTGACCCTCCTTATACTGGGGGAGAGAGCCTGGTGGTGACCCACCTTATACTGGGGGAGAGCCTGTGGTGACCCTCCTTATACTGGGGGAGAGAGCCTGGTGGTGACCCACCTTATACTGGGGGAGAGCCTGTGGTGACCCTCCTTATACTGGGGGAGAGAGCCTGGTGGTGACCCGCCTTATACTGGGGGAGAGCCTGGGGGTGACCCTCCTTATACTGGGGGAGAGCCTGTGGTGACCCTCCCTATACTGGGGGAGAGAGCCTGGTGGTGCCCCTCCTTATACTGGGAGAGAGCCGGGTGGTGACCCTCCCTATACTGGGGGAGAGCCTGGTGGTGTGACCCTCCTTATACTAGGGGAGAGCCTGGGGGTGACCCTCCTTATACTGGGGGAGAGCCTGGTGGTGACCCTCCTTATACTGGGGGAGAGAGCCTGGTGGTGACCCTCCTTATACTGGGGGAGAGAGCCTGGTGGTGACCCTCCTGATACTGGGGGAGAGAGCCTGGTGGTGACCCTCCTTATACTGGGGGGGAGAGCCTGGTGGTGTGACCCTCCTTATACTGGGGGAGAGCCTGGGGGTGACCCTCCTGATACTGGGGGAGAGCCTGGTGGTGACCCTCCTTATACTGGGGGAGAGAGCCTGGTGGTGACCCTCCTTATACTGGGGGAGAGAGCCTGGTGGTGACCCTCCTTATACTGGGGGAGAGAGCCTGGTGGTGACCCACCTTATACTGGGGGAGAGCCTGTGGTGACCCTCCTTATACTGGGGGAGAGAGCCTGGTGGTGCCCCTCCTTATACTGGGAGAGAGCCGGGTGGTGACCCTCCCTATACTGGGGGAGAGCCTGGTGGTGTGACCCTCCTTATACTAGGGGAGAGCCTGGGGGTGACCCTCCTTATACTAGGGGAGAGCCTGGGGGTGACCCTCCTTATACTGGGGGAGAGCCTGGTGGTGACCCTCCTTATACTGGGGGAGAGAGCCTGGTGGTGACCCTCCTTATACTGGGGGAGAGAGCCTTGTGGTGACCCTCCTTATACTGGGGGACAGCCTGGTGGTGACCCACCTTATACTGGGGGAGAGCCTGGTGGTGACCCTCCTTATACTGGGGGGGAGAGCCTGGTGGTGACCCTCCTTATACTGGGGGGGAGAGCCTGGTGGTGACCCTCCTTATACTAGGGGAGAGCCTGGGGGTGACCCTCCTTATACTGGGGGAGAGAGCCTGGGGGTGACCCTCCTTATACTGGGGGAGAGAGCCTGGTGGTGACCCTCCTTATACTGGGGGACAGCCTGGTGGTGACCCTCCTTATACTGGAGGAGAGAGCCTGGTGGTGACCCTCCTTATACTGGGGGAGAGCCTGGTGGTGACCCTCCTTATACTGGGAGAGAGCCTGGTGGTGACCCTCCTTATACTGGGGGAGAGCCTAGTGGTGACCCTCCTTATACTGGGGGAGAGCCTGGTGGTGACCCACCTTATACTGGGGGGGAGAGCCTGGTGGTGACCCTCCTTATACTGGGGGAGAGAGCCTGGTGGTGACCCTCCTTATACTGGGGGAGAGCCTGGTGGTGACCCTCCTTATACTGGGGGAGAGCCTGGTGGTGACCCTCCTTATACTGGGGGGGAGAGCCTGGTGGTGACCCTCCTTATGTGGTGACCTCCTGCAGTGGTATAGAGTTGGGATGGACGGTCACTTGCCAGATGGTAAAGCGTGACGCCACTCCTGTGGTGGGTGGCCGAGATACAGCCGGGCCCAGAGATGTTATGTTGTGAAGCCAGTGCTGGTTGGGCACACATGTATGGTGGCAGACCTGCTTTTAGTTTAAAGGGCTGGTTGTACCTTGTTCCCCTGTGGACAGTGACCTGCCAGGTTGTTGCGGGGTCCCTTGGGCTGTTGTCACGGTGGGCCGGAGTGGTATAATGACCCACCCCGACTATTGGCACTGCCACCCACAGAAAGGGGAGATAACCCAAGGTGTATGTGTACTGTGTTGGTGCTTGACGAGGAATCACAGAGTCTCTGGTTTCCTCTGAAAATACTTGTGTGCAGCAGAACATACAGCTTTGCATTGATATAATACTTTACACTTGATAAGATACTTGTCATTTTCGGATCCAGATCTGTAGTGAGCGGGTAAGGAGTAGTACAGTCGTGCTGAGTTGTGTACTGAGAAGTTTAGAAGAGATTCAGAAGAGTAGAAAGGAGGATGTCGTGAAAGTCCCAACCCAAGTACTGTGCTCTGCCGGGATGTTGGAGGTAGAAATAGAAGAATACTTGAGAAGAGAGAGAGAGAAGACTTGTGCCCGTGTTTTGACTCTTTTGGTCTTTGCACCACCTATTGCCCTACCAGTGTCAGGGGACCCGTCCTAGTGGGTGACACAAGCCCCAGACCTTGTTACCTTGGATGAGCGGAATGCTGAGGGTTCCCAGCTTACACCTTCGCTACAAGATAGAGTTTATAGGCTTCTAGCAACTTTGCTCTATCCAGATCAGTTCCTAGCCTTGCTTTGTGGATACTGTCCTGCACTGTCTTTCCTTGTCCACGGCGTGGGTTGATATGATCTCTGACTTGTCCTCTCTAGTAAAGGGTTTAACACTGCATAGTGCTGAGTAGGGCTGGGCGGTATACCGTGAAAATACCGATACCGTCCATGGCGTCGGTTAACCGACCTCAACTCTGCCAGGACGGTATCTGCGGTATTTCACAGTTTTGTGCGCTGTATGTGCAGATGCAGGGATGTCGGCGTGTCAGAGCCAGGCAGGATGTGGCTGCAGCTGATCGAATGAGAGGAGTCTTATCCGAGGCCCGAGACAGGAGGGGGATCACTGAGCACTGACACTACAGTCCAGGGATCTGGCTTATATCCCTCCCGGGCCCCAAGATGCGGACACTGAGCTGGTGGAGCCCCGCGGCCGAGTGCAGCCTCGGAGTGTCTAGTGTCCTGCACTCCCCGGGCAGTGAACGAGGCACAGAGCAGAGGTCTGCAGGCTGAGGACCGGACTGCTGCTCGGGTGACAGCGCTGCCCCATCCCCCTCCTGTCACTGCCGGACCCGTCCTATCAAACAGGGAAATTGCTTGGGGCCCCCCTTCTATCCCCCATCCGTGTGACTGAGGAGCAGCAGCCTTCAGGAGGTGAACTTACTACTGTGCTGCCGTCCACACAGCCCTCCCCCGTCACTCCTAGCCGGCACCGGTCTTCAGGAGGCACACTCTGCCGGGTTGTAGATCCTCCCATTGTGTCCAGGGAAAGGGACAGTGTCTGTGTAGCAGCATGTTAGTGCACGGAGGAGCCGCTTTCTTGTTTAGTTTCCCTGACGTGCTCTGTCTCTTATCACTGACACCAGAGGCGAAAGGAGAGAGCGGTTTCTTCATCTACACTCAGGCTCTGGCTTTCCCTGGAATAGCAGAGCTGTCTCAGTTCCTAGTCACCACATGTAACACTGGATGTCCCTGGAATAGCACAGTTGTCTCAGTTCATCTAGCTCTAGCTATCCCTTCAGTTCCTAGTCACCACATGTAACTGGCTGGAAGGAAGGGAGACAAGTCTCTGTATATACACACACATGAGGAAGGGGGGCAGTCTCCCTTCCTCCTGTGTGTATATATAGAGACTTGTCCCTTCCTGTGTGTATGTAGCTGTATAACTCTGCTAAGACCCCTAATAATGACAAATAATAGTCACAATAGACTAAATACACAGCCTTGAGTTGCTGCTCAGTAAGTTACTGGTTTTTTTTTAAATACTTTTTAGAGTACAAACACCCACACCGTATACGCAGCGTATTTACTGCTACGATATGCAGCAGATTTGATACTGTGTTCAGTTATTTAGATCTAATCTGCTGCGTATTTGCGGCGTATCGCAGCAGTAAATACGCAGCATATATGCCGTGTGTGTTTGTATCCTTAGAAAGAAAATATCCCCAATTTGGCACATACAAGTGGGTGTGGCTTGCAAAAAAGAGGGTGTGGCTTACAAAGTGGCGTGTCATAGTTATCGTTCAATTATCGTTATCGCAGCTACATGTGCGATAAACCGCGATATTGATTTAAGCCAATATCGCCCAGCCCTAGTGCTGAGTGAAGTTACTTGGGAAGAATCTGTGGGTTGCGTCTTGTCTCCACAGAGTCTAGCGACAAAAGACTTCTACACTTCCTCTACCCATGTGACTTCCTATGTACAGCCCCTGTAAGGTGTTCTGTGAATGGGTGAAAAGTGCATATGTGAGAAGTAAAGAGAGAAATGATAGGATAGAAGAAGAAAGCATGCTCATTGGTCTACAAATCCATGTGACATACAAACAAACAATAACTGTTGCAATACTATAGCTGTACAGCAACTAAGTACATATACTTACAATAGCGGCATCTTGTGGCGAAACTTTAACACTACCACATCACCACTTACACCCAAAAAGTACAGGCTTTTACTAAGGGTGTAACCAATAGCAACACCCGTGGTGGGACACCGCACTTGTGTTGGGGTAGAGCCTGGTGGTGAACCTCCTTATAATTGGTCTCTTCATCGCATTGATGTTCCGGTTGAGGAGGAGGATGAGTAGAAAAGGGATAAACCACTAGAACTTACCCTATATTTAGGGTGATGGGATCCATGGTTATCTAGTTACAGCTCGCAGACGCACCTGGCACCTGATGTTGGGGGACGCTGCATTGGTGACGAAGAAAAGTCCAGGGAATCCAGGCTGTATTCATTAAGTGTCGGGATTGTCAGATGAGAGGCGGCTCCGCTTATCAGTGAGCCCCTTCCCCCCAGCAGCACTGAAAATATCCTCTCTGACAAAACGCTAGCCGCAGAGCAGGCAAGCCCCTGCGAGGTGGACATGTCACATGACTCGTGCTTAGACACCCAATAGTTGACGGTCGCAGAGGGGTCACTCAGGACGCTGGTACGGTCAGCTGCATGCCTGCATCCGGGACAGGTGACGGGCGCAGAGGGGTCACGCAGGACGCTGGTACGGTCAGCTACATACCTGCACATGCCTGCATCCGGGACAGGTGACGGGCGCAGAGGGGTCACGCAGGACGCTGGTACGGTCGGCTACATACCTGCACATGCCTGCATCCGGGACAGGAGACGAGCGCAGAGGGGTCACGCAGGACGCTGGTACGGTCGGCTACATACCTGCACATGCCTGCATCCGGGACAGGAGACGAGCGCAGAGGGGTCACATAGGACGCTGGTACGGTCGGCTACATACCTGCACATGCCTGCATCCGGGACAGGTGACGGGCGCAGAGGGGTCACTTAGGACGCTGGTACAGTCAGCTACATGCCTGCATCCGAGACAGGTGACGGGCGCAGAGGGGTCACGCAGGACGCTGGTACGGTCGGCTACATACCTGCAAATGCCTGCATCTGGGACAGGTGACAAGCGCAGAGGGGTCACGCAGGACGCTGGTACAGTCAGCTACATGCCTGCATCCGAGACAGGTGACTGGCGCAGAGGGGTCACGCAGGACGCTGGTACGGTCGGCTACATACCTGCACATGCCTGCATCCGGGACAGGTGATGGGCGCAGAGGGGTCACGCAGGACGCTGGTACGGTCGGCTACATACCTGCACATGCCTGCATCCGGGACAGGTGATGGGCGCAGAGGGGTCACATAGGACGCTGGTACGGTCGGCTACATACCTGCACATGCCTGCATCTGGGACAGATGATGGGCGCAGAGGGGTCACATGGGACGTTGATATGGTCGGCTACATACCTGCACATGCCTGCATCCGGGACAGGTGACGGGCGCAGAGGGGTCACGTAGGACGCTGGTACGGTCGGCTACTCTCTCACCATCTTCCAGAACTTTTCTCTCCTTTTCATCCTAAGCTGCGCAGTGGTGGAATTATCCTGGGGGGTATTATGAGATTTCTCAGACCTTGAAGGGTGCTCTCACACCTGTGTCGGACATGCTGCCTGATCCCCTCATCTCCCCTCCTCATTGGCCACAGAACCGGATCCTCTGCCGCTAGCATTGTCAGATGGGGAGGATTGTAGCCATTTTCCTAGCAGGGCCTTGTGTTATCACGTCACTCCAATAATCCTTTCCTCATCGGGACGGAGAGGAAACGTTCTCCATATAGCGGGGGTTAAAAAAGGGTGAACAGCCAGTAACGTGTAACGTGATGGTCACGGGAGAGGCAGCCGATCATTCAGTCAGCCATGTGCACCGGACTCTGAACAGGCCAAACTTCTGTGTCCTCACCAGGAGGATGAGTCTTCTCCTCCGTACATGCTGAACAGATGTGATAACACTACCATGGGTTCTACCCTCTGTAGTGTACCCAACAGTGCCCTGCTCCTCCTCCTCCTCCATCACTGCTAGACCAGGAGCCAGCAGGACGTCCCTGCCCCCTCCCCGCATGTTTATTGGCTAATCACAGGGGAGGAGACGTGCGCTTTGACCACCACGAGGTACCCTATCGAGCAGTGATGCACCCTGATGCCCCATAGAGCATGCTCGCTCAACAGTACTCACCATTACTATTACTCCCTAGCGTCCCCCAGTGGCCTCCATTCTCACTACTACCCATCATTCTTACGCACCATACACCCTTACATACTTCTGTGGTAAAGTGCATCCCGGTGCCATCACCGTACACCACCATTGTCGCACAATCACATGACTCATGACATCCGCCTCGCATGACCAATGACAACCATGTGATCTCAGGGGACATGTGTCTCTTTGATCAGATTGATACGACTGATGACATTACGGCAGAGGACGTACACGGACGCCCTGAAGCCGCAAAAGAAGATGAAGAAACGTCTCGCCGCGCGTCCACAGATCAACCTGAAGATGAAAGCCGCCTCATCCGGAGATTACAGGAGGACGTGAAGACTGCGAAGAAGGAATACGAGATCTCGAAAGGTAACAAGACGCCCAGATTATAGGACTAAATATAGATCTCGCTCAATGCGATGGGTGTGGTAGATCACCGCCAAGATGGTGTCCTCTACCAGGACGGTCAGAGTGATGGGTGGTGAGATGCTCCACTTGTCACCTGTCCAATGCAGGACTAGAAAAACTGCTTTCTTCCAAAAACAGTGCCACACCTGATCTCAGGTTGTATGTGGTATTGCAGCTCAGATCTATTCACTTCCATAGAGCTGTTATGTTCGAGCCAACCCACGGACAGGTGCCATTTCCAAAAGAAAGCTGCCATGTTTTCCTAATCCTGGTTGCACTGGTCCAGTGATCTCACAGACGTCATGGTTGTGGCTAATGGTTGACATCCATGTCACATGTCATTACCATGACGTCCATTAATAGTGTATAGGAGACACCAGTACAGCTGCACGCGCCCCGTGGTGGTCATTGATGGACGCGGTCAGCCAGTTGCTAGGCAACCACAACTACAAGGATAGATCCTGGGCCCCATAGCCATCAGCCGCCAGGTAGGAGGAGATGGGACCCTCGTGCGCCCCCTATAGGTGCCTCTCAGTAATGCAGATCTTTTCTCTATTTCCAGGCGTCATTTCCTCTCTGCAGAAATCTGTGTCGTCTCACGAGTCCAAACTGAGGAAATCGATGACTGAGAAGGAAGCGTTACAGCGAGAACTGCGGGAGCGAGAGCTGCAGATACAGGCCATGTCCAAGAAGGTACGACGGCCACCAGTCACCTGGTAACCCACCCCGGGCCATCCGCGCAGTCATTATCATCGCAGACATAGGTCACATGATCACCTCCATTGTTCTCCAGACAACACAGTCATTGTCTAGAGTTATCATCACCGGCCTCTCCTGTTTGGTTGTTACAAACCAGACTGTGAGGACGACACTCGGCAGCAGATCCTGGCCTGGATTAGTCCCTGTTCACATGGGGCTGACCTGTGGCATGCAGAATCTGCAAGAATATGTGCAGACTCACCGACATCTGCAGACACCATGCACAATGCAGACTGAGATCTGTGTGAACAGGATGTAAAGGCGGTATTACACGGCACAATGTGAGGAGAAACCGAGCACCGACCTGTCAGCTCAGCGCTCACTTCCTCCTCGTTCCCTGCTCGCTGCCTGTGTTACTACACACACCGACATCCAGTGTCCGGGTCGCCCATAGGACATAGTGGCAGACCAACGCTCCTATTACACGGGGTGACAGCCAGCAGACCATCGCTCCTATTACACGGGGTGACAGCCAGCAGACCAACGCTCCCATTACACGGGGTGACAGCCAGCAGACCATCGCTCTTATTACACGGGGTGACAGCCAGCAGACCGTCGCTCCTATTACACGGGGTGACAGCCAGCAGACCATCGCTCTTATTACACGGGGTGACAGCCAGCAGACCGTTGCTCTTATTACACAGGGTGACAGCCAGCAGACCACTGCTCCTATTACACGGGGTGACAGCCAGCAGACCATCGCTCTTATTACACGGGGTGACAGCCAGCAGACCGTTGCTCTTATTACACGGGGTGACAGCCAGCAGACCGTCGCTCTTATTACACGGGGTGACAGCCAGCAGACCATCGCTCTTATTACACGGGGTGACAGCCAGCAGACCGTCGCTCTTATTACACGGGGTGACAGCCAGCAGACCATCGCTCCTATTACACGGGGTGACAGCCAGCAGACCGTTGCTCTTATTACACGGGGTGACAGCCAGCAGACCGTCGCTCCTATTACCCGGAGTGACAGCCAGCAGACCGTCGCTCCTATTACACGGGGTGACAGCCAGCAGACCATCGCTCCTATTACACGGGGTGACAGCCAGCAGACCATCGCTCCTATTACACGCGGCTCTTTTCATAACAGAGAAGCCGTGGACCGTTATCGATATTAGCGGGGGGGGGGTACAGAGGCCGGACCCCCACAATCACTTACTTTTCCCCTATTCTGTGGATACATTTTTCGGACAACCTCTTTAGGGTGGCTTCACACGTACCGGATCTGTAGCTGATTTCACGCTCCGAGTTTGCAGCGAAATTGGCTGCGGATCCTGGTAGTATGAAGTGAATAGTGAATTTTCATTCCGCTGCCAGTATGTAACCCCTTTAACCCCCCGGCGCCCCGGAGCATACATTACCTGCTCGGGGAAGCGGCTGTGTGAGGCTCCCGGCTGCACGGCAGCACTGATTGGCCGATGGTAGTGAGGGGAGCTGGGAGCCTCACACAGCAGCGGTACATTAGTGTCCAGCACTGCAGGGAACAGGGAATCCTCATCCACTGCGGAGCATCAAAAGAAGTGTCAAACTGTGGAGCCCCCAGCAGTTATGAGAGCCCCCCGATTACATGGACTGTTGGTTGGACGTGCGCACTGCAGTCTATGGCAGGATGAGGATGGCGCCATGCCGCGTTCAGCTCTCCCGCCATTTACCATGTTTTACTAAGGGTGCGCTTCTTGCCCTACAGGTGGTTTAATGTTCAGTCTTATATTCCAGCATCGAACCCCCCCCCCCACACACACACACACGGGCACAGATACAGCGGAAGCAATGACCTCCATCTTCTTGCTGTTACTCATTCATCTTTCTTCCTGTTTTTATTCAAGTTTTCAAGTTTGAGAGAAGAAAGAAAACATGAAGAATTGATGGCGACTGTGGAGCAGGAAAACGGGGGGCTACGAGAGGTATCTGGGGAAGGGGAGGGCAGTCTTCATGATGGGGGGCTGCGGGTGGTCCAAGACCAGAAAGAGCCAGTGACCCCCTATAAACGCTCAGTAACATAATAACATTGGTTCCATTGCAGATGATGGGTGAACTGAAGTCTGAGGTGATAAGGAGGAACGAGATGATTGCCGAATTAAAGGGAGAAGTCCAGAGACTCCAGAGAGAGATGAGTAACTATCAGACAGAGGTGAAGAAACAGGAGGGGGAGAGAAGCCACATCCAGAGCAGAGCCGAGGAGCTGGCGGCCTCCGAGCAGCACGTCAGAGTGGCCCTGGAGACCATGCAGACCAGGGTAAGGGTCATCTCCCCATATATACTACTCCTGATACTTGGGGTTATTTCCTAGTCCTGACCACATCCCGCCCTGACCCCTGGATATGATATCTGGTAGGTGTAATACTTGTAGTGGTTCTCACCCCGCCATGCCTTGCTCCTGACCACATCCCGCCCTGACCCCTGGATATGATATCTGGTAGGTGTAATACTTGTAGTGGTTCTCACCCCGCCATGCCTTGCTCCTGACCACATCCCGCCCTGACCCCTGGATATGATATCTGGTAGGTGTAATACTTGTAGTGGTTCTCACCCCACCATGCCTTGCTCCTGACTACATCCCGCCCTGACCCCTGGATATGATATCTGGTAGGTGTAATACTTGTAGTGGTTCTCACCCCGCCATGCCTTGCTCCAGACCACATCCCGCCCTGACCCCTGGATATGATATCTGGTAGGTGTAATACTTGTAGTGGTTCTCATCCCGCCATGCCTTGCTCCAGACCACATCCCGCCCTGACCCCTGGATATGATATCTGGTAGGTGTAATACTTGTAGTGGTTCTCACCCCGCCATGCCTTGCTCCAGACCACATCCCGCCCTGACCCCTGGATATGATATCTGGTAGGTGTAATACTTGTAGTGGTTCTCACCCCGCCATGCCTTGCTCCTCACTACATCCCGCCCTGACCCCTGGATATGATATCTGGTAGGTGTAATACTTGTAGTGGTTCTCACCCCGCCATGCCTTGCTCCTGACTACATCCCGCCCTGACCCCTGGATATGATATCTGGTAGGTGTAATACTTGTAGTGGTTCTCACCCCACCATGCCTTGCTCCAGACCACATCCCGCCCTGACCCCTGGATATGATATCTGGTAGGTGTAATACTTGTAGTGGTTCTCACCCCGCCATGCCTTGCTCCTGACCACATCCCGCCCTGACCCCTGGATATGATATCTGGTAGGTGTAATACTTGTAGTGGTTCTCACCCCGCCATGCCTTGCTCCTGACCACATCCCGCCCTGACCCCTGGATATGATATCTGGTAGGTGTAATACTTGTAGTGGTTCTCACCCCGCCATGCCTTGCTCCAGACCACATCCCGCCCTGACCCCTGGATATGATATCTGGTAGGTGTAATACTTGTAGTGGTTCTCACCCCACCATGCCTTGCTCCTGACCACATCCCGCCCTGACCCCTGGATATGATATCTGGTAGGTGTAATACTTGTAGTGGTTCTCACCCCGCCATGCCTTGCTCCTCACTACATCCCGCCCTGACCCCTGGATATGATATCTGGTAGGTGTAATACTTGTAGTGGTTCTCACCCCGCCATGCCTTGCTCCAGACCACATCCCGCCCTGACCCCTGGATATGATATCTGGTAGGTGTAATACTTGTAGTGGTTCTCACCCCACCATGCCTTGCTCCTGACCACATCCCGCCCTGACCCCTGGATATGATATCTGGTAGGTGTAATACTTGTAGTGGTTCTCACCCCACCATGCCTTGCTCCTGACTACATCCCGCCCTGACCCCTGGATATGATATCTGGTAGGTGTAATACTTGTAGTGGTTCTCACCCCGCCATGCCTTGCTCCTGACCACATCCCGCCCTGACCCCTGGATATGATATCTGGTAGGTGTAATACTTGTAGTGGTTCTCACCCCGCCATGCCTTGCTCCTGACCACATCCCGCCCTGACCCCTGGATATGATATCTGGTAGGTGTAATACTTGTAGTGGTTCTCACCCCGCCATGCCTTGCTCCTGACTACATCCCGCCCTGACCCCTGGATATGATATCTGGTAGGTGTAATACTTGTAGTGGTTCTCACCCCGCCATGCCTTGCTCCTGACCACATCCCGCCCTGACCCCTGGATATGATATCTGGTAGGTGTAATACTTGTAGTGGTTCTCACCCCGCCATGCCTTGCTCCTGACTACATCCCGCCCTGACCCCTGGATATGATATCTGGTAGGTGTAATACTTGTAGTGGTTCTCACCCCGCCATGCCTTGCTCCTGACCACATCCCGCCCTGACCCCTGGATATGATATCTGGTAGGTGTAATACTTGTAGTGGTTCTCACCCCACCATGCCTTGCTCCTGACCACATCCCGCCCTGACCCCTGGATATGATATCTGGTAGGTGTAATACTTGTAGTGGTTCTCACCCCGCCATGCCTTGCTCCAGACCACATCCCGCCCTGACCCCTGGATATGATATCTGGTAGGTGTAATACTTGTAGTGGTTCTCACCCCACCATGCCTTGCTCCTGACCACATCCCGCCCTGACCCCTGGATATGATATCTGGTAGGTGTAATACTTGTAGTGGTTCTCACCCCACCATGCCTTGCTCCTGACCACATCCCGCCCTGACCCCTGGATATGATATCTGGTAGGTGTAATACTTGTAGTGGTTCTCACCCCGCCATGCCTTGCTCCTGACCACATCCCGCCCTGACCCCTGGATATGATATCTGGTAGGTGTAATACTTGTAGTGGTTCTCACCCCGCCATGCCTTGCTCCTGACCACATCCCGCCCTGACCCCTGGATATGATATCTGGTAGGTGTAATACTTGTAGTGGTTCTCACCCCGCCATGCCTTGCTCCTGCTTCTGAAACTGTTCCTGGCCTCCTCATCTCCCGGTTCTTCTTATTGTTCAGTACCTCCTGGTTCCACCATCTTCTGTCCGTTCTTGGTCACTGAATATCTGATGTAGTTTTAGCTTTATGCAGGGATGTAGACTATATAGCGGCTGAAACCCTTCAGTACAGAACACCTCACCTGACACGTGACCGATGATTCCAGTGATTGGGACATTGCTACAATAAGGTGATATAGGAAGAGCCGGGACAGACTGCAGCTCAGGCTGAGGCCACTAGGTGTCGCTCCAAACCTGTGCCGTTTCAGCAGAATACTCCGGCTCAGCTTCTATGGGTACAAACCCTACAGGAACAAGGCAATATATCTATATGGTGAATGATATGGCCATAAGGGATATAAATGCTTGTGGCGGGATCTGCGTATACCGGGGGCAATAAC
Source organism: Dendropsophus ebraccatus (assembly GCA_027789725.1). Classification (NCBI taxonomy): domain Eukaryota; kingdom Metazoa; phylum Chordata; class Amphibia; order Anura; family Hylidae; genus Dendropsophus; species Dendropsophus ebraccatus. The sequence continues at coordinate 69,596 of JAQFWZ010000114.1, read as the reverse complement.
TTACACTGAGATCCTCTCATCTTTCTCTTTCAGTTTGAAAGGTTCCGCAGTAAAATAATACAAGCAGCGTACACGGCCCCGGGCTTCAAGGGGCCACAGGTGGAGATCTCCGATAATGAGATCCTGGAAGTCATGCAGGTGAGAGGGCCGTCTGGTTACTGTGTGTATGGTGGGGGTATATTGTTTCTGCACTGTATGGCAGTAATATTATCTAGCATTATATAGTGATATTTTATTTGGTCGATCACTTCAGACGTGTCGAAAGGATTATTATGAAGCCAATGTTGTAATATGCACTTTTTCATAGAGCATAAGGAAAGATGTGGACCGTATACCGCCATGTCGCCTCTATAAGGATCTTCTGGGAATAAAGAAATATAGTGGAATAAACAATGTAATGGGTCCAGTATGATGTCTCGATCCCAAATGAATTTGATCCAAGACAGGCGTTCAGACCACTGAGTTTGGTTGGGAGAACAGGACCACATACAATGGAATAAGTCAGCCTTCCCAGAGAACATTTGGGGCAGGAAAGGAGATAGTGAGGCGGACATCTTTGTATGGAATATTGGAAGCAAGCTTCATGTAAAAGGCGGAGGTGCAACTCTCTCCAGTTTTCGTCAGGGGTTATAGAGCGTATAATTCTGAGACCTGTGAGTAAGTGTGAGTGTAACATCGGAGAAGATATCTGGGAGTTCCAATGGTCTTAGAAGTATCCCCACTTAAGTGCACTATAAATGTCAGACAGTTTGTCGTAACTGGAAGATGAGCCTATCAGGGCATCAAATGCATCATCCTTTTCTGTGTAAGCAAAGTTCTGAGCCAGGGAAGGACAGTAGCTCCTAACTTGATAATATTGGAAGATCTGAGATGCTGGGAGGTCCCATTCTTTCACTCAATTCTTCCTATAGGATCCTTCCTCCAGGGGTACTATTAGTAGGATCACCTACCAAAGAGACACCTTTATACCTTTAGTACGCTGACCTTTTAAAATTTAGCTAGATCTACTCAAAGGGAAAGAGGGAGAATCACCTAGACATAAGTATTTAGAAATGCAGTAAGGAAGGGAATAAAGTTTCCTTATTTCCTTCCAGGCCGCAACTGTATCTTTGGTTAAGACACAGCGTTTGGCAATAATCAGAAGATCACCCAGTTTTAAATGTAATAAGGTGCTCAATCATTAAGGAGCAACCAAATTCTCGTTCCAAAGCAAAACTAGAAAAATGAGAGGTGTGATATATCCAGTCAGGAATATGACAAAACATGGCCGTAAGATTGTACAGTCTGAGGTCGGGGAACTGGGCACCTTCCTCCATCTTGGGGAGATAGAGTTTGCAGAGGGGGCTGGTCGAGGACGTTTCCCTTTCCATAGGAACTTAATAAACAGAGAGCTGACTGAGTGGACATTGGCGTAGTGAAGAAGAAGAGGGATAGTTTGCAGTGGTTCAAGTAAACAAGCAAAGCCAATCATCTTTAACCCTTAGGGGACACAGCCAGTTTTCATTTTTGCGTTTTCGTTTTTCCCTCCTCGTGTATATAAGACCATAGCGCCTGCATTTTTCCACCTAGAGACCCAAATGAGCCCTTATTTTTTGCACAACTAATTGTACTTTGCTATGGCAGATGTAATTTTTGCCTAAAATGTGCCGGGAAACCAGAAAAAAATTATATGTGTGGTGAAATTGAAAAAAAAAAAAGTTTTTTTTTTTTATTTGGGGGGGGGGGGGTTGTTTTTACTCCGTTCGCCCTGGGGTAAAACTGACTCGTTATATATGTTCCTTAAGTTGTTACGATTACAACGATATGTAACATGTATAACTTTTATTTGATTTGATGGCTTGTAAAAAATTAAAACCTTTTAAAGAAAATATATGTTCCTTAAAATCGCTCCATTCCCCGGCTTATAGCGCTTTTATCCTTTGGTCTATGGGGCTGTGTCAGGTGTCATTTTTTGCGCCATGATGTGATCTTTCTATCGGTACCTTGATTGCGCATATATGACTTTTTGATCGCTTTTTATTACAATTATTCTGGATTTGATGCGACCAAAAATGCGCAATTTTGCACTTTGGGATTTTTTTGCGCTGACGCCAATTACCGTGTGAGATCAGGAATGGGATTAACTAATAGTTCGGCCGATTACGCATGCGGCGATAGCAAACATGTTTGTTTATTAATTAATTTATTTTTATTTATAAAATGGGGAAAGGGGGGTGATTCAGACTTTTATTAGGGGAGGGGATTTTGTGTTATTAAAAATACATTTTTCTTTTACTTTACACACATACTAGAAGCCCCCCTGGGGTTAGGGTTATTCCCCCTGGGGTTAGGGTTATTCCCCTTGGGGGACTTCTAGTATATGCACTCTGATCTCTCATAGAGATCCATGCAGTATAGTTATACTGCATGAATCCATGGGATCGGTGTTCTATTGCTTTTGGCTGCTGCAACCAAAAGCAATAGAATGCCGAGCCGGGATCAGCGCCATTACGGCGCAGACCCAGACCCGGGATGGATGCGGGGATCGCCCCCTGCAATCGCGCCGCAGGGGGGCGATCCCCCCACTAGACCACCAGGGATGGATATGAGCAAGTATTTAGAAGCAGCTGTCAACTTTGACAGCTGCTTCTAAGTACTTAATTAGCGGGCACGGCGATCGGACCGTGCCCGCTAATAGCCGCTACATGCGGCACCCGGGATCGCGGCAGTTCAGAGGGGGGTTGCCGCGCGACCCCCCATAGCGTTCAGTAACGTTCAGTAACGTCCTGGTGCAGCTATGGGTTAAAGGATGAACTTTGCCCAGCAATGATAGGGAAAGGTTTTCCATCTTTCAATATGATATAATGGGGAGGGGGTCGACCTATCCTGATGCCTAAATAGGTGATGGAAGTTCTCGCTATTTTCACAAGTCTAGTGTAGTAGGGGAGATGTAAGGGGTTCGGTAAAAAAGTTGACATTTAGAAATATAAATTTTATAGCTAAAATAGGTGAAAGCCTCAAGGATGTTTGGAATATGCTGGGAAGGAGAATCTACAAACAAGGAGCATATTGTCAGCAAAGCAGGTGAGTGTTATAATCTGCAAACCTGCTGGTATACCATCATATAAGTGTGAGTCCAGGAGGTACCTCGCCTGGAGATAAGGGGCAGCCCTGGCGAGCAAGAAGACGTGAATACCAGCAGTTGGAGCAGAATAAAGTGAGTCCACATTGGGGAGGAATGTCCCCTCAATACCAAATTTAGAAGGGACTTGTCCCAACCATGACCAACTAACCTTGTCGGCCTCCATAGCAAGAAGGGCTGGCGGCTCCTGTTTGTGTCCTCTCCCCTCCACAGCATTCTGAACCGCCATCACCATTTTAAGTTTAGTAACGGTCGATCAGATTTTTATAAAGCCGACTTGGTGATTTCCTATAATGGAAGGGAGAATTGAGGTCTGTTAGCTACAATTTTCTATAGCAATTTCATATCTTCATTAAAAGAAATTGTTCTATAGGAGTTCGGGAGCAAGGGATCTTTACCTGGTTTGGGTAGCACTTTTATATAAACCATGGTACCTGACTGGAGAACTCCCTTACCTTACAACATATATGAGTAAACTAAAGGAGGGAAGGGGTGATCCTTAGAGAGTAGTGGCTGGTAGTGGATTTAGGTTGGGAAATAGTGTCAGAAATCCCCCAACATTGAGTGAGGTGTAAAGCAATTGAAGATCATTTGAAGACCGGGTAGGAAGACATAGTTTAGATAAAAAGCAGAGCCCTCCTTTACATCAGGGGATTGTTGCGTGTACAGGTCATGGTAGCAACGACTGAGTAATGAGCTGACATGTTTGGGGTCGGAATGAACAATTCCACCATGGTCTTAAGTTTTTTAAATGTGCAATAGTCCGTCTCTCCTTGCAAGATTAGCCAGGAGTTTTCCAGCGACCCGTTTATTATGGATGATATTTTCTAAATGTTCAGAGGCCCGGACAGAACGAGCTTTAGGTCCATTCAGATTTAGTTTGGGGAGAATGATGAATGAAAAGGCAGTGTAGGCAGCTCAGACGTAGCAGTAACTTACTCTTTTGGCCTTCTCCTTTTCGGCTGCAGAGTATACAGGGATTTTGCCTCTCAGCACAGATTTGGCTGTGTCCCAAAATAAATCTGGGTTGGAGAGATGTGTACTCCTTCCACCACTCCGATAATTTAAGTTGGGAGCCAGTATCATTAGATAGGAAATGTGGGAAAGACCAAGTAATATCTGTGCTAATTAGAAAAACTTCACAAACCTGAATAGAAACGGGCGCATGATCAGATATAGCTATGTCATGGTTGTCAGTGTCGGAAATCTTGGAAAGAAGAGCAGAGGATACGAGAGTATGGGAATAAAAAGCGAATTCCCGACTATCGGGATGTGAGGACCTCCAGACATCTGTGAAGTCTAGTCTGTTTAAGAAGGAGCTTTAAAGAAAGACGATGCATTCTAAAAATAATCTTGTTCTGATAAATGAGTCTCCTGTAGGAAATTTATATCGCTTTTAAGCCTTTATAAGTGACAGAGATTTGCGTTTGTTTGTTTGGGGATTTAAGCCCCTTTACGTTCCAATAAGTAATGTATAGTAAAGGTAATGATAATAAGTCCCTCCAGTCTCCCCTGCTGGTTGGCAGAGAACAGAAGAGAAAAATCGCAACAAATGACAGACGTAAGATAGCATATACATATATATATATATATATATATATATATATATATATATATATATATAAAACATACGAGAATAACTATTTAGGGACTTTACTTTTTCCGAGCATATGACAGAAGCTTCTGTAATCTCCTTCCTGCATTGGACTCATGAGCCGAACTAACCGAAAACTCAGGAGCAAAGTCGGAAGGGGCTAGGACAGGAAAGAAGAAGCAGTCCCAAAGAGTGAGTACAGAGATATACAGAGAGAGAACGATCAGAGTCTATTTAGATGATATATAGAGAGAAAGAAGGATCAGAGTCTATTCAGATGGTATAGAGAGAGAACGATCAGAGTCTATTCAGATGATATAGAGAGAGAACGATCAGAGTCTATTCAGATGATATAGAGAGAGAACGATCAGAGTATTCAGATGATATAGAGAGAGAACGATCAGAGTCTATTAAGATGATATAGAGAGAGAACGATCAGAGTCTATTCAGATGATACAGAGAGAGAACGATCAGAGTCTATTCAGATGATATAGAGAGAGAGAGAACGATCAGAGTCTATTCTGATTATATAGAGAGAGAACGATCAGAGTCTATTCTAATGATATAGGGAGAGAGAACGATCAGAGTCTATTCTAATGATATAGGGAGAGAGAACGATCAGAGTCTATTCTGATTATATAGAGAGAGAACGATCAGTCTATTATGATATAGACAGGGCCGTATTTGTCACTAGGCACCCGTGGTCCGGTGCCTAGGGCGGCGCCCTGGGGGGGGCGGCACCCGCAGGGAACACTCTTTTTATTATTAAAAAAAAAAAAAAAAAACACGTCCGTAGGCACCGGCCCACGGGTGCCTAGTCCGCGCCGGGGGGGGGGGGAGGTGTGACGGAGCGGCCGGGAGAAGGATGGGCAGGCAGGCTGGTTCCCTCCCCCCATGCAGCGCCGAGGTCCGAGGTCCGGGGTGCAGGGCTGGTGTTGAGCTTCCGGCACACACAGTGTGACAGAGGCCGGAAGCTCCCAGCTGCAGCCCCGCGGTCCCGGATCTTCTCTCCTGCTCGGCGGCGCTCACGTGATGTGACGTCATCGCATAGCAGGAGAGAAGATCCGGGACCGCGGGGCTGCAGCTGGGAGCTTCCGGCCTCTGTCACACTGTGTGTGCCGGAAGCTCAACACCAGCCCTGCACCCCGGACCCCGGACCTCGGACCTCGGCGCTGCATGGGGGGAGGGAACCAGCCTGCCTGCCCATCCTGCTCCCGGCCCCCCTGCAGCCTCTCCCCTGCCCCCCTGCAGCCTCTCCCCTGCCCCCCTGCAGCCTCTCCGCCTCTCCCCTGCCCCCCCAGCCTCTCACCTGCCCCTCAGCCTCTCACCTGCCCCCCTGCAGCCTCTCCCCTGCCCCCCCCAGCCTCTCCGCCTCTCCCCTGCCCCCCCAGCCTCTCCCCTGCCCCCCAGCCTCTCCCCTGCCCCCCCAGCCTCTCCGCCTCTCACCTGCCCCCCAGCCTCTCCCCTGCCCCCCTGCAGCCTCTCCCCTGCCCCCCTGCAGCCTCTCCCCTGCCCCCCCAGCCTCTCACCTGCCCCCCTGCAGCCTCTCCGCCTCTCCCCTGCCCCCCCAGCCTCTCACCTGCCCCCCCAGCCTCTCACCTGCCCCCCAGCCTCTCCACCTAACCATCAGCCTCTCACCTGCCCCCCCAGCCTCTCACCTGCCCCCCCAGCCTCTCACCTGCCCCCCAGCCTCTCACCTGCCCCCCAGCCTCTCCACCTAACCACCAGCCTCTCACCTGCCCCCCCAGCCTCTCACCTGCCCCCCCAGCCTCTCACCTGCCCCCCAGCCTCTCCCCTGCCCCCCTGCAGCCTCTCCCCTGCCCCCCCAGCCTCTCCGCCTCTCCCCTGCCCCCCCAGCCTCTCCCCTGCCCCCCAGCCTCTCACCTGCCCCCCCAGCCTCTCCGCCTCTCACCTGCCCCCCAGCCTCTCCCCTGCCCCCCTGCAGCCTCTCCCCTGCCCCCCTGCAGCCTCTCCCCTGCCCCCCCCAGCCTCTCACCTGCCCCCCCAGCCTCTCACCTGCCCCCCCAGCCTCTCACCTGCCCCTCAGCCTCTCACCTGCCCCTCAGCCTCTCCCCTGCCCCCCTGCAGCCTCTCCCCTGCCCCCCCAGCCTCTCCGCCTCTCCCCTGCCCCCCCAGCCTCTCCGCCTCTCCCCTGCCCCCCCAGCCTCTCACCTGCCCCTCAGCCTCTCACCTGCCCCTCAGCCTCTCACCTGCCCCCCCAGCCTCTCACCTGCCCCTCAGCCTCTCACCTGCCCCCCAGCCTCTCACCTGCCCCCCCAGCCTCTCACCTGCCCCTCAGCCTCTCCCCTGCCCCCCTGCAGCCTCTCCCCTGCCCCCCCCCAGCCTCTCCCCTGCCCCCCTAGCCTCTCCGCCTCTCACCTGCCCCTCAGCCTCTCACCTGCCCCCCAGCCTCTCCCCTGCCCCCCTGCAGCCCCTCCCCTGCCCCCCCCCAGCCTCTCCGCCTCTCACCTGCCCCCCAGCCTCTCCCCTGCCCCCCTGCAGCCTCTCCCCTGCCCCCCCAGCCTCTCCGCCTCTCACCTGCCCCCCAGCCTCTCCCCTGCCCCCCCTGCAGCCTCTCCCCTGCCCCCCCCAGCCTCTCCGCCTCTCACCTGCCCCCCCAGCCTCTCACCTGCCCCTCAGCCTCTCACCTGCCCCCCAGCCTCTCCCCTGCCCCCCCAGCCTTTCCCCTGCCCCCCCAGACTCTCCCCCTAACCCTCAGCCTCTCCCCTGGTCCCCAGCCTCTCCCCTGGTCCCCAGCCTCTCCCCCCTGCATTCTCAGCCTCTCCCCTGCCCCCAGCCTCTCTCCCCTGCATTCTCAGCTGCTCCCCAGCCTCCCAGCCCCTTCCCCTGACCCACAGCTTCTCCCTCTGACCCCAGCCTCTCCCCCTGAATCCCAGCTTCTTCCCTGCCCCCCTACCGCTCCCCCTGACCCCCAGCCTCTCCCCCTGAGCCCCAGCCCCCCCTGAACCCCAGCTTCTCCCCTGCCACCCTAGCTGCCCCTCCCTGCTGGTCCCCTGCCCCCCAGCTGCTCTCCCTTTCCCCCAGCTGCTCTCTCTTTCCCCCAGCTGCCTCCCTTCCCCAGTCACCCCCAGTTGCCTCCCTTCCTCAGTCACCCCTAGCTGCCTCCCTTCCCCTGTCACCCCCAGCTGCCCCCCTTCCCCAGTCCCCCTGTCGCCCCAGCTGCCTCCCTTTCCCAGTCACCCCCAGCTGCCTCCCTTTCCCAGCCCCCCCCAGCTGCCCTCCTGCCCCAGTCACCCCCAGCTGCCCCTGCAGACAAGTTGTGGTCGGAGAAGTCTTCATGATTGCTGCGCCAGATGGAGAAGAAAGCAAAAAGATAGCGACAGCAATTCGAGAAGACGTCACCTGTGAGTCATTAGTAACTGCACTGTAATCACTTCTATAGTGTGCAGAGCCTGTGTACCATTGGGGTCTATAAGGGTCAGTTTATTGTTTGCGGTAGTGTACTGACACAGCCCTGCGGTCACTACAGTACACTAGTGCAAACTTTTAAACTAGGACCCAACTACAAGAGCTGCAGGCACTACAACTCCCAGCATATCCTGAGGGCTGCAGACTGTCAGTACTTGCTGGGAGTTGTAGTGCCTACAGCTGTTGTAGTTGGGTCCTAGGTGCATCATACACTGGATGCTTTGTGGCATATAAGAATACATAGATCTGTGGGGGCTCAGTGTGTGGAAGTGACCCCAGAACATCACTAATAGGGGATAGAACAACAACATCTCCCCCTACCATATTAGTGATGTTCTGGGGTCACGTCCCTGCACTGAGCCCCCACAGATCTATGTATTCTGATCTCCCGCAACGCCTCCAGGACCCAACTACAACAGCTGTAGGCACTACAACTCCCAGAACAGTCTGCAGCCCTCAGGATATGCTGGGAGTTGTAGTGCCTGCAGCTGCTGTAGTTGGGTCCTGGGTGCATTATACACTGGATGCTTTGTGGCATATAAGTATACATAGATCTGTAGGGGCTCAGTGTAGGGAAGTGACCCCAGAACATCACTAATAAGATATTGGGGGAGATGTTTTTGTTCTATTCCCTATTAGTAATGTTCTGGGGTCACCTCCCTGCACTGAGCCCCCACAGATCTCTTTATTCTTATATGCCACAAAGCATTCAGTGTATAGGACCCAACTACAACAGCTGCAGGCACTACAACTCCCAGCATGTACTGACAGTCTGCAGCCCTCAGGATATGCTGGGAGTTGTAGTAAAGTACAATCCTATGATAACTGCGGCTGTAGACAGATGTATTGCTGGACCCTCAGGGCTGATGGTTGTCACCCACAGATTGCAGCCACCAGGAGCCTCTGCACACAGTGATTTATTACAGGGTTGTCCTCTCAGAGACTACAATTCCCAGCATACCCTGAGAGCTGTATAAATGTAGGGATTTGTCACAGATACAGATGAATTCAGGAAAGGAGCGGGTCAGCATGTCGTGTCTCACTGGTTGTATATTGGTGGCTCCAGGTCCCCCAGTCCAACACTGGACAGAACCAGTCCCCCGGCCTCCTTCCTTCCTCCATCACGTCTGTTTGATGAGAACAGCGGGCATCAAGCAGAGCGGCACCCAAGTGCCAGGGTATATACCATGCATGTACAGTAATGGGGGGGGGGGGGCGCCTCTGCGTGCAAAGTGCCTAGGGCAGCATGAACTCTAAGTACAGGCCTGGATATAGAGAGAGAGAACGATCAGAGTCTATTCTGATTATATAGAGAGAGAACGATCAGAGTCTATTCAGATGATACAGAGAGAGAACGATCAGAGTCTATTCTGATTATATAGAGAGAGAACGATCAGTCTATTCTGATTATATAGAGAGAGAACGATCAGTCTATTATGATATAGAGAGAGAACGATCAGAGAGCCAGAAGAGTTTGGAGGAAATAAAAGGTTATTTCAAAATAGTCTACAAAAGACCACTTACAGATATAAGAGAAACTGTCGATAGATATTTGTGAAACGTAGGAATTAACACAATTTAGTGAAGTAACTCCGAAGAGGATGGTGAAAATGCAAAATGACAACGTGGAAGTCAAAGGGACATCTTTTCCTCAGTAATATGTGGACTGGTAGTCAGTGGCGGATTATAATGTTTGGGCGGATTGACTGGGGGGGGGGGGGGGGGCAGGTTGGGTGGACAGCCCAGGGCCCAGGGTACATTTAATCCGCCACTGCTGGTAGTGCGTCGTCTCACTTTGTCCTCTTGGTCTTGGTCTTGGTCTTCCTTGTAGAACAGTGCGATGTGAGGTAGCTTCCTCTGGAGGAGGTGCCATCTTGGTTATAGATGCGAGGAACATCTGGATGCTACAGAGAGAATTGTATTGGACAGTTCACCAGCTCAGTGCAGATAGGTGAAAAAGCTTTCAGCTGCTTAGTGGCAGAATGATCCCCGAAGAGGAAGAATTTGTCACCTTTAAGCGTGATGTCAGGTTTGCTCTTCTTTGCTGTGGAAAGTAAGGTGGTCTTGTTGACGTAAGGTAGCGGACAGTGATCTGGTGAGGTCTGGCAGACATATCTGAGGATTTGGACCGTAGTAGGGGTGGTCCGATTCTATGGGCACCCTCCAGCGTAGAGGAACCTTGTGAGCCCATCATCGCAGGGAGGTCGACTGAGCAAAGGTGCACTAGTTGATTATGGAGGATGAAGTACCCCAACTCCTTCCTCCAGGTCAGCGGTTTTAAGAGTGCTGAGAGATTTCAGTAGGAATCTGGGTGAGAGCTGCAGTCATGGTAGATTGGAAGGTAGCCCTAAGATCTCGGGCCATGAACTTGGCAACTTCGACTGCAAGTAATTTGTAAGAGATGGGCTGATCTGGATTGACAAAAAGCTCTCCTGTCCCTGAGGCCATGAAGAAAGAGGAAGGCAATTCCCCTGTGACGCAGAAAAATTTCCTGAGGTGACTGTTGCAGCACACACTGTAAGACAGCGCGCTCTGCCGCCATCTTGTCTTGTGGGCACTCTCTCTCTTTCTTGGCAGCGATGGAGATCTGGGTCCAGGACTGAGAAGAAGACTTCTCCATTCACCTCTGGAGGGCTACAGGAGACGGTACAGGGTAGTAGAACCCTCTAAACTGCCGGTAAGTGACAGCGGGATCCCAGGAATTCTAGCCCGTTACAGAGCTCTTTGGTCCTGCTGTCTACAAGCGGACGCCAGAACCGGAAGTCATTTTATTTCTACTTACAAAACAAATGGAAATTAGATATGAAAATCGTATGTCAGATTGAAGCTCGAGGTCATGTGACAAAATCCAGAAAAAGCAAAGGTTTCTACTGGATCTTCCACTGTTAACAGATGTCGATGTGAACCAGTTGCTGTACGTGAGAGTGCGAGGAGCCGGGAGCTGACCACAAAATGTTTGAATTATCCTCTAATCCGGTTCCAGCATGTAAGCCACATGTAAGCAGCGGGATCGGAGAGCTCCCAAACCGTCTGGAAATAAGAGGGATCCCGCTGTCACCGGCAGTATAGAGGGTTCTAAAAACCTGTACCGTCTCCTGTAGCAGATTATTTGTGGAGGAGCTCTGCCGCTTCATACACATCATAGGATTAGAGGTTGGTAGAGTATATAGTGTAAGAAAGTCTGTGATGATGTGTATATACCAGCAAGGTTCTTCACATATACCTGGAGAGGTGCCAATACATGTCACCAAGGTAATGGGCCTTGGAGAAATAAGAGCCATTAGACAGGTGGGTCAGCTACATTAGGTAGTATGTCTGCAACACAAGATCCGGGACGGCTCTTACTGGGGGGAGGTAATGTGTTGGGTGGGTGCCTACTCCACATGTTCCATGCCGGGTTTTTGACCTGGCCCTTATAGGGTCAGCTAGTCAGCTGACCAGGGCTACTCCGGACTTTGCTTTTGGGCTAGAGAAGCTACACGCTGGGGGAAGCCAGTGTCTGCCATACAGCTAAGGTGATAGTGAGGTAAACTACCACTGTATGGGAAGCGCTCAGACCAGCAGGAGTTGCTTTGTTTAGGTTTGTTTTGAACCTGTTTTGCTGCACCTGTACCTGTTGTGCCTAAATAAACATACGGAAGGACTGTTTAGCACCGAAGCCCGGTCTGTCTCTATGCCTAGTGGACATTGATATGATCCCAGAGCTCTAATAGCTCACAACAGATACATGGTACATGATACATGCTCTCACCAAAACTGCCGTACACTTGCGACCATCACTAATATAAAGCTGCTGACAGCCGTCTCTGGAGAGGTGACAACCAGGAATGTGAGAGATCGCTGTTCTTCAGTCAGTGCAGCAGCAGACGGAGACACAAGAAGCTGAACACTCACCTGGTGACAGAAGAACTGTCCTCAAGAGATCCCAGGTGTTTAGGAGATGTGGGCAGCAGAACCGTCCTCAGGAGATCCCAGGTGTTTAGGAGACATGGGCCGCTGAACTGACCTCAGGAGATCCCAGGTGTTTAGCAGACATGGGCCGCTGAACTGACCTCAGGAGATCCCAGGTGTTTAGCAGACATAGGCCGCTGAACTGACCTCAGGAGATCCCAGGTGTTTAGCAGACATGGGCCGCTGAACTGACCTCAGGAGATCCCAGGTGTTTAGCAGACATGGGCCGCTGAACTGACCTCAGGAGATCCCAGGTGTTTAGGAGACATGGGCCGCTGAACTGACCTCAGGAGATCCCAGGTGTTTAGCAGACATGGGCCGCTGAACTGGCCTCAGGAGATCCCAGGTGTTTAGGAGACATGGGCCGCAGATCCGACCTCGGGGGATCTCAGTTGTTTAGCAGACATGGGCAGCAGTCCAGCTATAGGAAGCTTACATTATTGAGACACACAGTCTGCACGGGCATTGGGGGGGTCTGGGTAGTGTTCCTTACCTCAAAAGAGTCTCACTGAACTATCAGTGCACAATAGGCCTCTTCACCCATCTCTGAATATTATGGTCCTGTACAATAGATCACATTCCGCACATGGGGTTGTGTTCCTGGGTAATAATGGAGGTTATAGATCGATGGAATTTCCATTATTTCCATCTTTTCTTTCATTTTTTTGTAGAAAATAATCACCGAGCGTTCGGATTTTCACCAGCAGCTGAAGCAGAAAGGGGTGAAGGTTCCTCCGCTTCACCTATCAGACTCCTCTCCTGCTGTCAAGCAGACGTCATCTACTCCTAGGAAGAAAGCTTCATGAAAGGGATGCTGCCTGAAGACTATGGTCATGTGACACATGGGCCCATTTTCTCCAATAAAACCATAATAGGGCCACGACTAATAAACCTGTACAACATGATTTATACCAGGGATTCATACAGAGAGGGGACTCTCTGGTTTATGCCATCACAGCCGCCATACCAGCACAGAAGGGCCGCTCCTCCCCATCCCCTGCAGGACAGAAGAGCCGCTCCTCACCTCCTCCCCATCCCCCGCAGGACAGAAGGGCAGCTCCTCACCTCCTCCCCATCCCCTGCAGGACAGAAGAGCCGCTCCTCACCTCCTCCCCATCCCCCGCAGGACAGAAGGGCAGCTCCTCACCTCCTCCCCATCCCCCGCAGGACAGAAGGGCAGCTCCTCACCTCCTCCCCATCCCCCGCAGGACAGAAGGGCAGCTCCTCACCTCCTCCCCATCCCCTGTAGGACAGAAGAGCCGCTCCTCACCTCCTCCCCATCCCCCGCAGGACAGAAGGGCAGCTCCTCACCTCCTCCCCATCCCCCGCAGGACAGAAGAGCCGCTCCTTACCTCCTCCCCATCCCCTGCAGGACAGAAGAGCCGCTCCTCACCTCCTCCCCATCCCCCGCAGGACAGAAGAGCCGCTCCTTACCTCCTCCCCATCCCCTGCAGGACAGAAGAGCCGCTCCTCACCTCCTCCCCATCCCCTGCAGGACAGAAGAGCTGCTCCTTACCTCCTCCCCATCCCCCGTAGGACAGAAGAGCCACTCCTCACCTCCTCCCCATCCCCCGCAGGACAGAAGAGCCCCTCCTCACCTCCTCCCCATCCCCTGCAGGACAGAAGAGCCGCTCCTCACCTCCTCCCCATCCCCCGCAGGACAGAAGAGCCCCTCCTCACCTCCTCCCCATCCCCTGCAGGACAGAAGAGCCGCTCCTCACCTCCTCCCCATCCCCCGCAGGACAGAAGAGCCGCTCCTCACCTCCTCCCCATCCCCCGCAGGACAGAAGAGCCGCTCCTCACCTCCTCCCCATCCCCTGCAGGACAGAAGAGCCGCTCCTCACCTCCTCCCCATCCCCTGCAGGACAGAAGAGCCGCTCCTCACCTCCTCCCCATCCCCCGCAGGACAGAAGAGCCCCTCCTCACCTCCTCCCCATCCCCTGCAGGACAGAAGAGCCGCTCCTCACCTCCTCCCCATCCCCTGCAGGACAGAAGAGCCGCTCCTCACCTCCTCCCCATCCCCCGTAGGACAGAAGAGCCGCTCCTCACCTCCTCCCCATCCCCTGCAGGACAGAAGAGCCGCTCCTCACCTCCTCCCCATCCCCTGCAGGACAGAAGAGCCGCTCCTCACCTCCTCCCCATCCCCTGCAGGACAGTAGAGCCGCTCCTCACCTCCTCCCCATCCCCTGCAGGACAGAAGAGCCGCTCCTCACCATCCCCTGCAGGACAGAAGAGCCGCTCCTCCCCATCCCCTGCAGGACAGAAGAGCCGCTCCTTACCTCCTCCCCACCCCCTGCGGGACAGAAGAGCCGCTCCTTACCTCCTCCCCATCCCTTGCAGGACAGAAGAGCCGCTCCTTACCTCCTCCCCACCCCCTGCGGGACAGAAGAGCCGCTCCTTACCTCCTCCCCATCCCTTGCAGGACAGAAGAGCCGCTCCTCCCCATCCCCTGCAGGACAGAGGGTGGCTTGACTCCCAGACTCTCTCTGCTTGTGTGAACCAGCTCCACCCCTGTCCACAGGTTGTATGTGGTATTACAGTTTAACCCCATTCACATCAGATATGAGCTGCAGTACCAGACACAACCCAGGGATGGGGGTGGTGCTGTTTGTGGAGGAAAGCTTCCATGTTTCTCTAATCCAGGACAGGATGAGCCTTGTGGATCCTGCTCACTGTTGTCCCTTTAGATTTTTATCATCTCGTCCTTTTCTTAATCCGGAATAAAGGGCTCCTATAATTTATTTGCTGTATAATCAGGTATAATTGGGATCTTTGCTCCTTTTATGTTCTTCAGATCGTTGGGGAAATTTCTGATCATTTTATCTCTTATTGCCAAAGATTAATAAACGGTTAATTACAGTGTGGGAGGAGCACTTAATTACGGCACAGAGAAAGTGGAGAAACCTCCGGACCACCCGCCTCCGTGTGAGCCCTTTGGGTCGAAAGCAAATCTGCGGAAGAAAATTCGGCTCAAAAATTCTGGAGTGTGAACAGCAGAGTGGAGATTCCACTGAACACAATAGGACCTTGCTCTGTTCATATTTTACAGGAGGAATTAAGAGCGGATTCCTCTTCAAATTCCTTGCCTATTCCTCAGTGTGAACCCACCCTAAGACATCCCTCTAAGCCATCCATGAGAGGCCGGGTTTAGGGAACCCCCAAGAACAGTTCGACATCTGGGACCCCCACCAATTGTACAGATGTGGTGGCCGCAGTGCTGGGATTTTTTTTAAATTGTGGAAATTAAAATTTTGGTCTAATTTATAATTATAGTGAAGTGTAAGAGGGGATAAGTGTGAGGAGCTGGCGCCATGCCGGAGACCACACAGGGATTACTTCATAGAGGAACATGGTGACAACCCATGAAAAGCTGCTGTGACCGGCATCGGGTAAGACGGACCATATATCTGCTGTCTGGTCCTTAATGTATCCAGACACACATTATCCGGTACACGCTGGGAGTTGTAGTATCACAAAGGCTCCCGCCTTACAGGCAGCATGTCTTGGGAAGTGTTGCTTTGCTCTCTGCTGCACGCTATCAGCCATGGCCACCGCCATCCTCCGCCTTATCTCACACTTCTTATTGCTGCAGTCATCTGAAAGCTGTTAATGTTACATGAAGGCGCGGAGGAGCTGAGGTCATCAGTTACAGGATAAGCTGGACGCCACTGGGGGGTTTAATCATTATACTTAGTAAAAGGACCCTGTATGTGGTTATTTCCTGTATGTGGTTACTTCCCGTATGTGGTCATTCCCCTTATGTGGTCATTCCCCTTATGTGGTCGTTCCCCGTATGTGGTTGCTCCCCTTATGTGGTTGTTACCTGTATGTGGTTGTTTCCCGGAAGTGGTTGTTCCCCAGATGTGATTATTCCCCGTATGTGGTTATTCCCCGTATTTGGTTGTTCCCCGTATGTGGTCATTCCCCTTATGTGGTAAGTCCCCTTATGTGGTTGTTCCCCAGATGTGATTAGTCCCCGTATGTGGTTATTCCCCGTATGTGGTTATTCCCCGTATTTGGTTGTTCCCCGTATTTGGTTGTTCTCCGTATGTGGTCGTTCCCCGCGTGTGGTTAGTCCCCTTATGTGGTCGTCCCCCGCATGTGGTTGTTTCCCGTATAAGCAATGATCACCTATACAAATCCATCAGGACTATTTATGTGGCCCAGGTGAACAGGAACAGATGATAGATGAGTGATGTGGCTGCTGTCGCTGTGTACTGAGCCGACTTGCTGCACCCACATGTGGTAGATGTAGACGACTATGTGGATAGGATCCCATACATTATACTGAGCCATAAAGAATCCTCGGTCAGTCAGTCTTGGTGCTCAGGAAAAGGTACCGACCACCTATCTGATGCTGCTCCCTCCGAGGATTGGACGTTCTCTTATCAGATGGTCTAGAGAAGGGATAGTAAGGAAGGGATCAACATCTGCAGCTACTACAGCGCCACTATCTGCCCTCCCCTATGAGTTACACCTCCTTGCGGATAATACTTTTTCCTGATCATAAAGACTCTGCTGAATCTTTTTTGAGCGGTTGCCCAGACTGATGTCCTTGTGATGTGTGAGCGAAGTGATAAACGGCTGTCAGGACCCCGCTGCACATGGCTGTCAGGACCCCGCTGGGCATGGCTGTTAGGACCCCGCTGGGCGTGGCTGTCAGGACCCCGCTGGGCGTGGCTGTCAGGACCCTGCTGGGCATGGCTGTCAGGACCCTGCTGGGCATGGCTGTCAGGACCCCGCTGCACGTGGCTGTCAGGACCCCGCTGCACGTGGCTGTCATGACCCTGCTGCACATGGCTGTCAGGACCCTGCTGGGCATGGCTGTCAGGACCCCGCTGCACATGGCTGTCAGGACCCCGCTGCACATGGCTGTCAGGACCCCGCTGCACATGGCTGTCAGGACCCCGCTGCACGTGGCTGTCAGGACCCCGCTGCACGTGGCTGTCAGGACCCCGCTGCGCGTGGCTGTCAGGACCCCGCTGCGCGTGGCTGTCAGGACCCCGCTGCACATGTCTTTATTTTTTATTTTGGCATTTGGTATTTTTAGCTTTATTTGTTTTTCGTGTTCCTCACATGACCAGATCCTCTCTCTCGCTGCACCTGTCACTCTTATTCAGACTCATATACTATACTATAGCAGCTGTTCTGGGGCCCAGAGGTCAGGGGCCACACAGGTGCTGGAAGTTTGTACTTTTTTTATGTGATAAGTTTTTGTAGATGTGTGTGGGTCCTCAGATACAGAGTGATGTGATCCATGCGGTCAGTGATCATTCTACAGGCCGCTATGGGGCCCATCTTGCGACGCTGTGGGCCTCCTCTCTTGTTGCTATGGGGCCCCTCTCCTGTCCCTGTGGGCCTCCTCTCTTGTTGCTATGGGGCCCCTCTTCTGTCGCTATAGTGCCCCTCTCCTGTCGCTGTGGGCCTCCTCTCCTGTTGCTATGGGGCCTCTCTCCTGTCTCTTTGGGCCTGTTGCTATGGGCCCCCTCTCCTGTCCCTGTGGGCCTCCTTTCCTGTTGCTATGGGGCCCCTCTCCTGTCCCTGTGGGCCTTCTCTCTTGTTGCTATGGGGCCCCTCTCCTGTCCCTGTGGGCCTCCTCCTGTTGCTATGGGACCCCTCTCCTGTCGCTGTGGGCCTCCTCTCCTGTTGCTATGGGGCCCCTCTCCTGTCCCTGTGGGCCTCCTCCTGTTTCTATGGGGCCCCTCTCCTGTCCCTGTGGGCTTCCTCTCTTGTTGCTATGGGGCCCCTCTCCTGTCCCTGTGGGCCTCCTCTCTTGTTGCTATGGGGCCCCCCTCCTGTCCCTGTGGGCCTCCTTTCCTGTTGCTATGGGGCCCCTCTCCTGTCCCTGTGGGCCTCCTCTCTTGTTGCTATGGGGCCCCTCTCCTGTCGCTGTGGGCCTCCTCTCTTGTTGCTATGGGGCCCCTCTCCTGTCCCTGTGGGCCTCCTCTCCTGTTGCTATGGGGCCCCTCTCCTGTCCCTGTGGGCCTCCTCCTGTTGCTATGGGGCCCCTCTCCTGTCCCTGTGGGCCTCCTCTCTTGTTGCTATGGGGCCCCTCTCCTGTCCCTGTGGGCCTCCTCTCTTGTTGCTATGGGGCCCCTCTCCTGTCCCTGTGGGCCTCCTCTCTTGTTGCTATGGGGCCCCTCTCCTGTCCCTGTGGGCCTCCTCTCTTGTTGCTATGGGCCTCCTCTCCTGTCGCTGTGGGCCTCCTCTCCTGTTGCTATGGGGCCCCTCTCCTGTCTCTTTGGGCCTGTTGCTATGGGACCCCCCTCCTGTCCCTGTGGGCCTCCTTTCCTGTTGCTATGGGGCCCCTCTCCTGTCCCTGTGGGCTTTCTCTCTTGTTGCTATGGGGCCCCCCTCCTGTCCCTGTGGGCCTCCTTTCCTGTTGCTATGGGGCCCCTCTCCTGTCCCTGTGGGCCTCCTCTCTTGTTGCTATGGGGCTCCTCTCCTGTCGCTGTGGGCCTCCTCTCCTGTTGCTATGGGGCCCCTCTCCTGTCGCTGTGGGCCTCCTCTCCTGTTGCTATGGGGCCCCTCTCCTGTCGCTGTTGGCCTCCTCTCCTGTTGCTGTGGGGCCCCTCTCCTGTCCCTGTGGACCTCCTCCTGTTGCTATGGGGCCCCTCTCCTGTCCCTGTGGGCCTCCTCTCCTGTTGCTATGGGGCCCCTCTCCTGTCCCTGTGGGCCTCCTCTCCTGTCGCTGTGGGGCCCCTCTCTTGTCCCTGTGGGGCCCTGTGAATTCCAGTCACATTCCTGCTCTTTCTCCTGTTTATATGTATTTGTATGAGCTCCGACCTCCTGGATCACCAGGGCGGCGCTGAGTGTGCGGCGCTGTGGAATATGTTGGTGCTATATAAGTAAGACCTAATATATGATCCCTCGGCACACAGTAAACTTCCCCCGGCCTCTCCTCCTCAGCCTCCCCCTCGGCCTCCCCCTCCTCCCAGCATCTTCCCATCCTTACACACCCCCTCCTTCCCCATTGGCTTGCACACTTACACTCTTACACACTTTTTCAAAGGAAGAATTTGGATTCTGTCCAGAAAGGAACTGTGGCCGGTCAGCTGAGCGCTGCATGGAGGCCGTCACAGACATCGCAGTGTGTGACCCAGATTACAGAGGAGGCGCAGCCCTCGCCCGCTGAGACCCCCGCTGTCCGCAGACACCCCAGGTGAGGTACTGGATGTCACATAAGAGATGTCACCGGGAAGGCGTCTCGCTCTAATGTGCAAGGAGCTTAAAAAGTTCTGTGTAACGGGAAGAAGAGAGAGTATACGGTATATACTATACATGGAGCCCGAGCCCGGGCTGTGTATACCTGACAGGGGTGGTGCGAGGAGGAGCGGGGGTCTGTTATGGGGGAGATAGGGGTGAGGGACGTGGGGGAGTCATCACTTCAGGGAACAAGGACGGAGCGCTGAATTCTGAAACACCAAGAAAGTTTTTCTTCACTTGTGAGGAAACTACAGTCAGTGTCCATACCCGGCCAGAGAGGCTGATAGCGGAGAACAATAGACTGAGCTCTGATACTTTCTTACCCTCATGAGACCCCTTACTCTTACCCTCACAAGAAGGGCCTCATCAGTACATTCTGTGGTGCACATGTGAGGTTGGTCCAACATCTATGGGGTATCCACACTGCTCCTATGGGGGATCCGTACTGCTCCTATGGGGGATCCGTACTGCTCCTATGGGGTACCTGGACTTCTCCTATGGTGGATCCGCACTGCTCCTATGGGGGATCCGCACTGCTCCCATGGGGGATCCGTACTGCTCCTATGGGGTACCTGCACTTCTCCTATGGTGGATCCGCACTGCTCCTATGGTAGATCCTCACTGCTCTTATGGGGGATCCGCACTGCTCCTATTGGGTATCTGCACTTCTCCTATGGGGGATCCGTACTGCTCCTATGGGGTATCTGCACTGCTCCTTTGGGGTATCTGCACTGCTCCTATGGGGGATCCGTTCTGCTCCTATGGGGTACCTGCACTTCTCCTATGGGGGATCCGCACTGCTCTTATGGGGGATCCGCACTGCTCCTATTGGGTATCTGCTCTGCTCCTATGGGGAATCCGCACTGCTCTTATGGGGTATCTGCACTGCTCCTATGGGGTATCTGCACTGCTCCTATGGGGTACCTGCACTTCTCCTATGGTGGATCCGCACTGCTCCTATGGGGTATCCACACAAGCTCCTATGGGGGATCCGCACAAGCTCCTATGGGGGATCCGCACTGCTCCTATGGGGTATCCGTACTGCTCCTGTGGAGGATCCGCACTGCTCTTATGGGGGATCCGCACTGCTCCTATGGGGTATCTGCACTGCTCCTATGGGAGATCCGCACTTCTCTTATGGGGGATCCGCACTGCTCCTATGGGGTATCTGCACTGCTCCCATGGCGGATCCGCACTGCTCCTATGGGGTATCTGCTCTGCTCCTATGGAGTATCTGCTCTGCTCCTATGGGGTATCTGCACTGCTCCTATGGGAGATCCGTACTGCTCCTATGGGGTATCTGCTCTGCTCCTATGGGGTATCTGCACTTCTCCTATGGGGTATCCGCACTGCTCCTATGGGGTATCTGCTCTGCTCCTATGGAGTATCTGCTCTGCTCCTATGGGGTATCTGCACTGCTCCTATGGGAGATCCGTACTGCTCCTATGGGGTATCTGCACTGCTCCTATGGGGTATCTGCACTTCTCCTATGGGGTATCCGCACTGCTCCTATGGGGTATCTGCACTGCTCCTATGGGGTATCTGCACTTCTCCTATGGGGTATCTGCACTGCTCCTATGGGGTATCTGCACTTCTCCTATGGGGTTTTCGCACTGCTCCTATGGGGGATCCGTACTGCTCCTATGGGGTACCTGCACTTCTCCTATGGGGTATTAGCACTGCTCCTATGGGGTATCTGCACTGCTCCTAAGGGGTATCTGCACTTCTCCTATGGGGTATCTGCACTTCTCCTATGGGGTTTTCACACTGCTCCTATGGGGGATCCGCACTGCTCCTATGGGGGATCCGCACTGCTCCTATGGGGGATCCGCACTGCTCCTATGGGGTACCTGCACTTCTCCCATGGGGGATCCGCACTGCTCCCATGGGGGATCCGCACTGCTCCCATGGGGGATCCGCACTGCTCCCATGGGGGATCCGCACTGCTCCCATGGGGGATCCGCACTGCTCTTATGGGGGATCCGCACTGCTCCTATGGGGGATCCGCATTGCTCCTATGGGGGATCCGCACTGCTCCTATGGGGGATCCGCACTGCTCCTATGGGGTATCTGCACTGCTCCTATGGGGGATCCGCACTGCTCCTATGGGGGATCCGCACTGCTCCTATGGGGGATCCGCACTGCTCCTATGGGGGATCCTGGCCTGGATGCCAGATAGCACCAACATATGGATACACAACGTCATAGTGCAGGGTCCGGACCGGCCGTCACCAGGGTTCTGCACACACGTAAGATAATGGTCAGCTGCAAAAACAATGTATTCTGTGAGCCGCAGTAATCGGCCACAACAGCCACTGTGATCGGCCATTAGAGCCGCAGTGATTGGCCATTAGAGCCGCAGTCATTGGCCACAACAGCCGCATTAATCGGCCACAACAGCCACTGTGATCGGCCATTAGCACCGCAGTGATCGGCCGCGAGTCGGACCCCCATGCTTGGCCTCCTGTGTTTGCGGTTTTGTCTATAAGGAGCGACGTTCCAGCTATACAGGATATAATGAGCGGAGGAGAAACAATATGGAGCGCGAGGAAATCCGCCATACGTGTCACTATATACCGCGCTACATTACTACCCTGTATGACATCACTATAGCCGCATCTTCTCTTACCCCTCAGTGTATGACATCACTATAGCCGCATCTTCTCTTACCCCTCAGTGTATGACATCACTATAGCCGCCATCTTCTATCTCACTGCAGTGTATGACATCACTATAGCCGCCATCTTACCTTACCCCTCAGTGTATGACATCACTATAGCCGCCATCTTCTCTTACCCCTTAGTGTATGACATCACTATAGCCGCCATCTTACCTTACCCCTCAGTGTATGACATCACTATAGCCGCCATCTTTTCTTACCCCTCAGTGTATGACATCACTATAGCCACCATCTTCTATCACACCGCAGTGTATGACATCACTATAGCCGCCATCTTCTATCACACCGCAGTGTATGACATCACTATAGCCGCCATCTTCTATCACACCGCAGTGTATGACATCACTATAGCCGCCATCTTCTCTTACCCCTCAGTGTATGACATCACTATAACCGCCATCTTCTATCTCACCTCAGTGTATGACATCACTATAGCCGCCATCTTCTATCTCACCTCAGTGTATGACATCACTATAGCCGCCATCTTCTATCTCACCGCAGTGTATGACATCACTATAGCCGCCATCTTTTCTTACCCCTCAGTGTATGACATCACTATAGCCGCCATCTTCTCTTACCCCTCAGTGTATGACATCACTATAGCCGCCATCTTCTATCTCACCTCAGTGTATGACATCACTATAGCCGCCATCTTCTATCACACCGCAGTGTATGACATCACTATAGCCGCCATCTTCTCTTACCCCTCAGTGTATGACATCACTATAGCCGCCATCTTCTATCTCACCTCAGTGTATGACATCACTATAGCCGCCATCTTCTCTTACCCCTCAGTGTATGACATCACTATAGCCGCCATCTTCTATCTCACCTCAGTGTATGACATCACTATAGCCGCCATCTTCTATCACACCGCAGTGTATGACATCACTATAGCCGCCATCTTCTCTTACCCCTCAGTGTATGACATCACTATAGCCGCCATTTTCTATCTCACCGCAGTGTATGACATCACTATAGCCTCCATCTTCTATCTCACTGCAGTGTATGACATCACTATAGCCGCCATCTTCTATCTCACTGCAGTGTATGACATCACTATAGCCGCCATCTTCTATCTCACTGCAGTGTATGACATCACTATAGCCGCCATCTTCTATCTCACCGCAGTGTATGACATCACTATAGCCGCCATCTTCTATCTCACCTCAGTGTATGACATCACTATAGCCGCCATCTTCTATCACACCGCACTGTATGACATCACTATAGCCGCCATCTTTATTTACCCCTCACTGTATGACATCACTATAGCCGCCATCTTCTCTTACAGCTGCAGTTTCGGAGATGCAGCCACAGGAGACTCCTGACGTCCAATACAGTCGGTGGAATGAGAGAAACCAAGATGAAGTCAGTGTGAACACGTCCAACGTAGAAGTATCGACCTGGAGGAGGTGAGATCAGGTGACATCATTAATCTGGACGACGAGTCTCTTGATCTCCTTGCCGTGTCCCCCATTCCTGACCAATGTCTGCAGTGCGGCCCCCGGGGCATAATCAGCTGCCATAAGGGGGGGCTTGGTGTGTATAGTGGTCAGGTAGGTGGTCGGGGTCACCGTAACCTCCACATGATTCCAGGACCCAAGGTCTCCAGCACAGAATGGCCCATCACACTGCCCCCGCCGCCATCTTGTCTCTCCCCTAGGTAAGTGATGCACCCCTGGGAATGTGACCCATCAGATTAGGCCCCTTCCTCCACCTCTCCATGCTCCAGGCCTATTGTGGACACTATAGGGGGGGGGGTCACATGGGCTCTGACTGCTTTGTATCATAGACATCAGGAATGTTTTTTAGCAGTTTGCTTTACAACAGCTCTTTGTGGGATCCGAGCAGACAGGCTAGCCTTCCTCCCTGAGTTCTACACGTCACTATCCGTCCCCCAGGGACTACACATCACGATCCGGCCCCCCAGGGACTACACATCACGATCCGGCCCCCCGGCGACTACACATCACTATCCGGCCCCCGGGGACTACACATCACCCTCCGGCCCCCGGGGACTACACATCACTATCCACCCCCCGGGGACTACACATCACCCTCCGGCCCCCGGGGACTACACATCACTATCCGTCTCCTGGGGTCTACACGTCACTATCCTCCCCCTGGGGTCTACACGTCACTATCCGGCCCCCGGGGACTACACATCACTATCCAGCCCCCGGGGTCTACACATCACTATCCAGCCCC
The DNA here is from genome assembly GCA_027789725.1 of Dendropsophus ebraccatus. Taxonomy (NCBI): domain Eukaryota; kingdom Metazoa; phylum Chordata; class Amphibia; order Anura; family Hylidae; genus Dendropsophus; species Dendropsophus ebraccatus. The sequence continues at coordinate 45,404 of JAQFWZ010000114.1, read as the reverse complement.
CGGGGTCTACACATCACTATCCTCCCCCTGGGGTCTACACGTCACTATCCGCCCCCCGGGGTCTACACATCACTATCCTGCCCCCGGGGTTTACACGTCACTATCCGGGGGTCTACAGTACTTAGTACTTAGTACTTTAGTACTCGCCAGTGCTGGTAGTGTCGTGAGGCCAGTGCTAGTCCAGCACACAGATATAGTCTTGGTACCTGCTTGATGTATGGCTGGCTGTACACAATAGTCGGTAACCTGCCGGGCTGTGATGGGTGCCTCTGGCTCTTGTCATGGTAGTCCTGAGTGGCAACTGACCCATCCGGACTATTGGTACCACCACCCACAGAAAGGGTAAAAATAACCCAAGGTGTGCGGTGCTGTGTGTATAGGTGCTGGTGCAGAGGAAGGATGACTGAGTCCCAGTGATATAAAAATATAACAGCTTTACTTTAGAATCTCTGGATAATACTACACAGTTTTGCAGCAAATCAATAAATCTTTACACAGACTTCAGTGCTTGAACTGACTTGTGCTGAGGAGGTGCTTGAAGGAGTAGAGTAGAGGTAGTTGTAGTGGTGCTTGTGGAGTAAAAAAAAAAAAAAAAGTAGAGTAGCCTACAGTGTCGAGGGACTCGTCCTAATAGGGTGATACAAGCCCCAGCCGTAGTTACCTGGGTGAAGCTAAGCTCCCGGGGGTGTCCCAGTTATCTGCACTGCAATATAGGATACATAGACCCTCTGGTAGCTTTGTCCTATCCAGGCTAGTTCCACTTGTATATCAGGATACTGCCCTGCACTTGTTAGACTGGTTCACGGCATGGGCTAGGATGTTCCCAGATTCTTCTCCCTCTGTAGTGTCTAGCACTGCATGGTAGGTATAGTAGGAATACTAAAAGAGTGGAGTGTCTCTAGTTGCATCTGCATACACATGTATCTTCGAATTGACTCTCTAAACACACTGTCTGAACTGACTTGTCCCGGACAAGGGTCCTGGCAGAGTCAGGCCCTGGCTTGGCTACAGCAAGGATGTCTGCTCTCTGTGACCTTCTCCCACGAGAATCTGAGTAGAACTGATGCTACTCCTCCTCCCACCAATGGTGGAATGTGTGCAAGAGAAAGAAGAAGAGTGATAGGCTAGAAGAGCATCTCCTATAGGTCAGCAAAAGAACATGGTACACATAAAACAGTAACCCTTTGTTAGCTTCCACTGTGCAATACATAAGAGCGTATATACAAATACACATCAGTATCTGCCCCCAGGGACTACACACCACTAACCACCCCCTTGGGTCTTATAACGCCATTGCTGTATATAATATCCTTTAATATCGTTTGTTTCCCCAGAGTCCACGTGCTCCTGTGCACCGGGAGGATCGGGATCGCTATGAAGGTGGTGGCCGGACTCGCCCTCTTCTGGATCATCTTCATCATCGGATACGTCACTGGTTATTATGTGCACAAATGCAAGAAAGCGTAGAGTGGCGGTCACCAGCGGAGGATGGTGTCCGTGGTATCTGCCCCGCACTCTGGTATCTCTCCTGTACTGTGATATCTGCCCTGGCCAGTGGTATCTGCCCCGCACTGTGATATCTGCCCCGCACTGTGATATCTGCCCCGCACTGTGATATCTGCCCTGTACTCTGGTATCTGCCCCGCACTGTGATATCTGCCCTGCACTCTGGTATCTCTCCTGTACTGCGATATCTGCCCCGCACTGTGATATCTGCCCTGTACTCTGGTATCTGCCCCGCACTGTGATATCTGCCCTGCACTCTGGTATCTCTCCTGTACTGCGGTATTTGCCCCGCACTGTGATATCTGCCCCGCACTCTGGTATCTGCCCTGTACTGTGTCGCCCTCTGTCTGTGGGGAAAAGATATCGCACTCCTCATCCAGGAGGTATTCAGGGTGTAACCATAGTAATGTAGCTGTATGTGTGTGTGTGTATATATATATATATAATCTCCAGACTGTTCTATAAGATTTATCACTGGGACGCGGTGGGTAGCGGCACAGTTTGAAGATGCTGTATGGCGATATACACCGGGGTCAGGTCTGGAGAGGAAGAGCGGCCCCGATACTTCTATTTGTGCTTTAAGGGATTTTCAGGGATTAAAACGATCTCCATACTGTGCTGTATACGCCCCTCGTCCGGGAGTTTCCATCCTGGGAACCCCTTTAAGTGTTGTACAATAAAGCGCCATACAATGTCTGTATAATCCGTGTCCGTATCTCACTGTCGAATGGAAACACTTAAAGGGGTTGTCAAAGGTAAAAATTCTGGATGACCCCTTTAAAGGGGTACTCCGGGCCGGGGGGTATTTTTGAGGATCACGGGGGAGGGGGTGGAAATTAAAGCCGGAGGTCACTTACCTCCCCCGTTCCAGTGCCGGTGTTCGGATCGCGCCGCCCGGTACTCCTGTCCTGACGCCACTTCCTGGTCAGAGCTGCCGCATGAGACGTGATGTCTCGAGGCAGCTTTGCCAATCAGCGGCCGTAGCGTAGCCCCCCCTCCCCCCACTAATGAGGGTGCAGACACTGTCCCCCCACACTGGACACATAGCCCCCCACTAATGATGGTGCAGACACTGTCCCCCCACACTGGACACATAGCCCCCCACTAATGATGGTGCAGACACTGTCCCCCCACACTGGACACATAGCCCCCCACTAATGATGGTGCAGACACTGTCCCCCACACTGGACACATAGCCCCCCACTAATGATGGTGCAGACACTGTCCCCCACACTGGACACATAGCCCCCCACTAATGATGATGTCCCCCATAGTATTTGCTGTAGATAAGGTCGGAGTGCTGCTATTCTCGCTTTGTACACTAGAGGGCGATGACGTCACTGAATCACTTTATATTGTTAGAATCGTCCGCCGCGTCAGATCCCGTTTTTCCTTCATCAATCCCGTCCTTTTGTTTTCTATGTCACATTGTTTAGGCTCAAAGATCAATAAAGTTATTTTATTTCACAGAAATATCTGATAATTGTGGGAAACTTCTTCTCCAAACACGAGAAACTGCGAACTGAAGGTGAAACGTGACCGATATAATATCTATCACTCACCTGTAACATGGCTGCCCGGCCTTAAGAGATATATACACTCATACAGGAGGATAATAAGTATATAATACACCGCTGTATACCTACACAGAATGGAGAGATATATACACACTCATACAGGAGGATAATAAGTATATAATACACTGCTGTATACCTACACAAAATGGGGAGATATATACACACTCATACAGGAGGATAATAAGTATATAATACACTGCTGTATACCTACACAGAATGGAGAGATATATACACACTCATACAGGGGGATAATAAGTATATAATACACTGCTGTATACTTACACAGAATGGAGAGATATATACACACTCATACAGGAGGATAATAAGTATATAATACACTGCTGTATACCTACACAGAATGGGGATATATACACACTCATACAGGAGGATAATAAGTATATAATACACTGCTGTATACCTATGGGGCCCCATGAATCCTGTACGCCCCCCGCCCTGCCAAACACAGACAATGACGCACATATACACACACAGAGGCACCATTAACATATATACAGATCCGCCACTGACATACACACATATATACGCTGTGATTACACTAGTGCTGATGTATACACCATGAATAGACTGTACACAGGGAAATCATCTCAGTGTAATAAGAAATACTCAACCAGAAATAAAAGAAAATGCAGCAGATATTAGTGGTGGGTTCTTTTATTAGAGCCCAACATTAATAGAAGCTGCTGCAGAACATCTTTGGGAGCAAACCTGTCAATCACTTGAGACACTACTGACATACACAAACACACATATATACACCAGTGCTACGGACACTGCTGACATACACACACATATATATAGCCACAGATACATACACATATTGACATATAAATATATACACAGATACATATATACACACACTGACATATAAATATATACACAGATACATATATACACTCACTGACACACATACACAGATACATATATACACTCACTGACATATAAATATATACACAGATACATATATACACACACTGACATATAAATATATACACAGATACATATATACACTCACTGACACACATACACAGATACATATATACACTCACTGACATATAAATATATACACAGATACATATATACACACACTGACATATAAATATATACACAGATATATATATATATATATATATATATATATATATATATATATATATATATATATATATATACACACACTGACACAGATACATATATACACACACTGACACACAGATACATATATACACTCACTGACACACACAGATACATATATACACACACTGACACACACAGATACATATATACACACACTGACATATAAATATATACACAGATATATATATATATATATATATATATATATATATACACACACTGACACAGATACATATATACACACACTGACACACAGATACATATATACACTCACTGACACACACAGATACATATATACACACACTGACACACACAGATACATATATACACACACTGACACACACAGATACATATATACACTCACTGACACACATACACAGATACATATATATACACTCACTGACACACACAGATACATATATACACTCACTGACACACACAGATACATATATACACTCACTGACACACGTACACAGCACCTACAGCTCCCAGGCTTCCCCCTCCTCCTCCTGTAGTCCGGGCTGATCTTCACATAGAAGTATTCAGGACTTTTGGGTCATGTGACCCAAAGGTCCTTCATCCCTCTCCTGTGCCGTCTGGCAGGTCCTGCTCCTCTGTTCAGCCCGCTCACCCGGCACTACAGTGAGGGGGCTGAACAGTGCAGTGGGGGTCCCTCTTCCTCTCTGGACCCCTGGGGGAGCGGGGTACCTACCATGAAGGCAGGGCAGGCTTCCTCGGGCCCCCTTTCTGCAGGGGCCCCATAGCAGTCGCCTTCCCTGCCTTCATTGTAGCTACGCCACTGGGGATAACGTCACCTGTGAGGCACAGATTATAGAACTTTCCAGATAATCACATTCTAGGATTTATAGTGAATTATTCACCATTTTATTACATGAAATAAGGATTTGGTCACCGACCAACCAGCAGGAATTCTGCCGCTCACAGAGCTGTTATTTCTCTATAAGAAGCTCCTCCTCCCTCGCCCTCATTACCTGGATTACCTGCATCTGTGTCATCTTGTTACCTGTATAATAATCACCTGTCCTCACACTCATCCCACTCCAGTCTCTCCACCATGGCCAAGACCAAAGAGCTGTCTAAGGACACCAGGGACAACACTGTAGACCTGCACAAGGCTGGGATGGGCTACAGGTCTGGGTCTTCTGACTGACAATGACCCGAAACACACAGCCGGGACAACAAAGGAGGAGACACACAGCCGGGACAACTAAGGAGGGAACACACAGCCGGGACAACTAAGGAGGGAACACACAGCCGGGACAACTAAGGAGTAAACCCACAGCCGGGACAACTAAGGAGGAGACCCACAACCGGGACAACTAAGGAGGAGACACACAGCCGGGACAACTAAGGAGGAAACACACAGATGGGACAACTAAGGAGGAAACCCACAGCCGGGACAACTAAGAAGGAAACCCCCAGCCGGGACAACTAAGGAGGAAACCCCCAGCCGGGACAACTAAGGAGGAAACCCCCAGCCGGGACAACTAAGAAGCAACTCCATAAGAAGTATTTTATGGTCCTGGAGTGGCCTAATCTCCAGCAGCCTAATCTACCCTTACAGGATACAGTATATACACCCCCCTATATATATACAGACATATGACCACAATATATACAAGGCCATGTTATTTACAGAAGAACAAATCCATGGGAAGAGACAATCACTAGTATGATGGTGGAATTTGGGGGTCACATAAGTCACATGTTTAGTCCACCATCTTACACCATCTCCACTCTGTGACACTCCAGAATAAGGGAAGTACAACTCTCAGCAGGTCTCGACGTCAGCCCATGGAGCGATGATTACCCATCAGTCTCCAACATACACAATCTTAATGGAGGTGTCCTGCTCGGTGAGGGAACATTTCAGGTTCTCGGAGGGCTGAGGAGAGAATAAGGCAGCGTTGACTTGTAAGATCCAGTTCATGATCCTCTGCTGGGTGTAGTAGTCCATCTCAACCGCACTCATCTCCAACCCCAGCTCTATGTCCACCTCTGCGTTTTCGCTCCAGGTGTCAGTCCCAAAGGCCGAGTCTCCAGAAGAGCGCTTCTCTCCACCTTTCTTGCCTCCGGTAAGTTCCTCAGAGCCCCTCCAGGCTGAGAGACCCCTCCTGGTGGTCCTGCTCCATCTCGGTGACTTGCCAACCATCCTCCTCAGGTTGTCGGGCACCTGTTGGGCTTTGGAGTCTTTTCCACCACGGCTTCTGGAAGCAAGGGCCAGGAGACATGATCCATAGAGGTCGGGGGTCTCAGCCTTTTTCACCGGTGGTCTACACAAGTCATCAAGACCTTGGTGTTCCCACTGATCGGGGGTCAGACTAACAACACAACCTGGAGAGGAGAGTGGAGTCAGCGCCTCACCTTGACCTGACAGTTCTAGGTTTTCTTTCCCTGGGTTCCTTGAAGATGTTCCTGACCTCCAGCCGTCTCCATCCACAGCTCCTTTAGATATGGCATCATCCAATACAAGAGCGGATGACCTGGATAAGCAGCTGTCTGTCCTCAGTGACAGGATGGGAGGTAAGAACTGTCCTTGGGTCACAGCATTCCTCTTGGGGGTCCTCCCTGTCCCTGATGGACCCCTTAGAGTCGGGTTGGAGGAGGTCCCCTCATAGTTGGCCATCTTCCTCCCCTCATGGGGTCTACAGCCGGATATTTTATGGAAACGAGTTGCAGGATAGGAAGCTTTTCCATAGTGTGCACCACATCTCCCAGAAGTCCCTTCACTTTTCGGTTTCTTCTTCCTTTGCGGCAGCATCTCGCCGTTTAGCAGCTCGTAAATAAAAGTTCTTCACTTCTCCAGGGAACGGCAAACACAGTGTGAACCTGAGCCGCTCCTCATTGTGCGATCATTACACAAAACCTCTATTCACTTTATAGTCCTGGTGACGTCAGCGGGAAACTCAAGCTCCTTTCTCTTCTTTCTGCCCGGGCTCGCATGGAAGCACTCATCATGATTAATGCAGCCCGCTGGTGCTGGGGACGGGCAGCGAGGAACCATCAGAGACGTCACACGATTCAGGCTTCTCGAAGGAATTTCACTTAAAAGGAAATTTTACAACTTTGTATTGCACAGAAAAAAAACCTTTGCAAATATTTTTGTGTTGACTTTATGGTGTCAATGCCAACCGAGGCAGCTCCTGCGCCAACCGAGGCAGCTCCTGCGCCAACCCAGACAGCTCCTGCGCCAACCCAGGCATCTACTGCGCCAACCGAGGCATCTCCTGCGCCAACCCAGGCAGCTCCTGCGCCAACCCAGGCAGCTCCTGCACCACCCCAGACAGCTCCTGCGTCAACCCAGGCAGCTCCTGCGCCAACCCAGACAGCTCCTGCGCCAACCCAGGCAGCTCCTGCACCACCCCAGACAGCTCCTGCGTCAACCGAGGCAGCTCCTGCGCCAACCCAGGCATCTCCTGCGCCAACCGAGGCATCTCCTGCGCCAACCCAGGCATCTCCTGCGCCAACCCAGGCAGCTCCTGCGCCACCCCAGACAGCTCCTGCGTCAACCCAGGCAGCTCCTGCGCCACCCCAGACAGCTCCTGCGTCAACCCAGGCAGCTCCTGCGCCAACCCAGGGAGCTCCTGCGCCAACCCAGGCAGCTCCTGCGCCAACCCAGGCAGCTCCTGCGCCAACCCAGGCAGCTCCTGCGCCAACCAAGGCAGCTCCTGCGCCAACCCAGGCAGCTCCTGCACCAACTCAGGCAGCTCCTGCGCTAACCAGTCAGCCTCCATAGTCTATAATCATGTATCTTACTCCCTCACTCATGGAGCTACTTCTAGACATTGTTCTGTCCAGGATCTCGGCTAAAGGGATGTGGCGGTAGGATCCCCGTTCACGCGGCAGCTCTGTGTAGGAAGACCCATAGACTTGCGTTGAAAGTGGATTGCATTGCAAGTCTATGGGACTTCCAGCCATTCCATATACTGCAACTCTTTGGATCCATGCCAGCTCCGCTTTAGAGCGGTCTATACGCATGAGATGTGTCCAACCATCTTCCTGACCATTCCCACAGCTGATGGGGAGAGAAGGATCAGTCTTGTTATGACAACTGCTACTGGTGTCTGGCAGCGGTGTTCTCCCTTCTCCTCAATGAGAATCCATGCACGCTCGGCTGTTGGGTGAGCGCGTGCAGATGTATTGAAGTGATACTGTATCCACCAACCCCCCCCGTCCTTTCCCCCAAACCGTTAGTACCGATTTCCCGATTGTCTTTTAAAATGCGCCTGGTGCCTTGGTTAGGGTAAAAAATTATCTTTTAACCTGCAGCAGGCGAGTCAATGAGGCGTGGCCTAGAGTGTCCAAATCAATGGGGCATGGCCTAGTGTGTCCACGTTAATGAGGCGTGGCCTAGAGTGTCCGAGTAAATGAATGTGAAATGTGTCGCGTATCTCAGTAACAGGAAGGGGGCGCCATCTCCGAACTGTGTCACGTATCTCAGTAACAGAAAGGGGGCGGCATAAGTGGCGAATTATAATTTGGGCGGCCGCCCGGGGCCCGAGGGGGCCCACGCCACGCCGCCCACATTATAATCCGCCACTGTACTGTCCCCCGGCTGATGTGCGGCTGCCGGGGGTGTCCCGTCCTATCCCCGGCAGCACACGCATCAGAGAGCTCCCCGTGTACCTGTGGCTGTGACTTCTCTGATGCGGGCAGAGGGGGACCATCTATAAGGGGGGGCATAGGGGGACCATCTATAAGGGGGGCATAGGGGGACCATCTATAAGGGAGGGGGGAGAGGGGGACCATCTATAAGGGGGGCAGAGGGGGACCATCTATAAGGGGGGGCATAGGGGGACCATCTATAAGGGGGGGCATAGGGGGACCATCTATAAGGGAGGGGGGAGAGGGGGACCATCTATAAGGGGGGAAGAGGGGGACCATCTATAAGGGGGAAAGAGGGAAGAGGGGGACCATCTATAAGGGGGGAAGAGGGGGCCAGCTGACATCCTCTGTGCTGCTGTGACCTTCCCTATAGATCAGCACCCTCCTCTCCTGACATCCTCTGTGCTGCTGGGACCCTGCGACCTCAGCTGTAAGAACAGAACCCTCCTCTCCTGACATCCTCTGTGTTGCTCGGACCTCTCCTATAGATCAGCACCCTCCTCTCCTGACATCCTCTGTGCTGCACGGACCTCTCCTATAAGATCAGCACCCTCCTCTCCTGACATCCTCTTCGCTGCTGTGACCTCCGCTATAAGATCAGCACCCTCCTCCCCTAACATCCTCTGTGTTGCTGTGTCCTCTACTATAGGATCAGCCCCCTCCTCTCCTGACAACCTCTGTTCAGCTGTGACCTTGGGGGGGGGGGGCCAACAGCCCGGGGCCCAGGGTACATTTAATCCGCCACTGGGCGCCATCTCTGGACTGTGTCAGGTATCTCGGTAACAGGAAGGGGGCGCCATCTCCGGACTGTGTCAGGTATCTCGGTAACAGGAAGGGGGCGCCATCTCCGGACTGTGTCACATATCTCGGTAACAGGAAGGGGGCGCCATCTCTGAACTGGATCCAGTATCTCGGTAACCGGAAGGGGGCGCCATCTCCGGACTGTGTCACATATCTCGGTAACAGGAAGGGGGCGCCATCTCCGGACTGTGTCACATATCTCGGTAACAGGAAGGGGGCGCCATCTCCGGACTGTGTCACATATCTCGGTAACAGGAAGGGGGCGCCATCTCCGGACTGTGTCACATATCTCGGTAACAGGAAGGGGGCGCCATCTCCGGACTGTGTCAGGTATCTCGGTAACAGGAAGGGGGCGCCATCTCCGGACTGTGTCAGGTATCTCGCTAACAGGAAGGGGGCGCCATCTCCGGACTGTGTCACGTATCTCGGTAACAGGAAGGGGGCGCCATCTCCGGACTGTGTCAGGTATCTCGGTAACAGGAAGGGGGCGCCATCTCTAGACTGTGTCACATATCTCTGAACTGTGTCCGGTATCTCGGTAACAGGAAGGGGGCGCCATCTCCGGACTGTGTCAGGTATCTCGGTAACAGGAAGGGGGCGCCATCTCTGAACTGTGTCCGGTATCTCGGTAACAGGAAGGGGGCGCCATCTCCGGACTGTGTCACATATCTCGGTAACAGGAAGGGGGCGCCATCTCCGGACTGTGTCAGGTATCTCGGTAACAGGAAGGGGGCGCCATCTCTGAACTGTGTCCGGTATCTCGGTAACAGGAAGGGGGCAACATCTCCGGACTGTGTCAGGTATCTCGGTAACAGGAAGGGGGCGCCATCTCTGAACTGGATCCGGTATCTCGGTAACAGGAAGGGGGCGCCATCTCTGAACTGTGTCCGGTATCTCGGTAACAGGAAGGGGGCGCCATCTCTGAACTGTGTCAGGTATCTCGGTAACAGGAAGGGGGCGCCATCTCTCCGGACTGTGTCAGGTATCTCGGTAACAGGAAGGGGGCGCCATCTCCGGACTGTGTCAGGTATCTCGGTAACAGGAAGGGGGCGCCATCTCCGGACTGTGTCAGGTATCTCGGTAACAGGAAGGGGGCGCCATCTCTCCGGACTGTGTCAGGTATCTCGGTAACAGGAAGGGGGCGCCATCTCTGAACTGGATCCGGTATCTCGGTAACAGGAAGGGGGCGCCATCTCCGGACTGTGTCCGGTATCTCGGTAACAGGAAGGGGGCGCCATCTCTGAACTGTGTCCGGTATCTCGGTAACAGGAAGGGGGCGCCAGCTCTGAACTGTGTCCGGTATCTCGGTAACAGGAAGGGGGCGCCATCTCTGAACTGTGTCCGGTATCTCGGTAACAGGAAGGGGGCGCCATCTCCGGACTGTGTCACATATCTCGGTAACAGGAAGGGGGCGCCGTCTCCGGACTGTGTCACATATCTCGGTAACAGGAAGGGGGCGCCGTCTCCGGACTGTGTCACGTATCTCGGTAACAGGAAGGGGGCAACATCTCCGGACTGTGTCAGGTATCTCGGTAACAGGAAGGGGGCGCCATCTCCGGACTGTGTCAGGTATCTCGGTAACAGGAAGGGGGCGCCATCTCCGGACTGTGTCAGGTATCTCGGTAACAGGAAGGGGGCGCCATCTCTCCGGACTGTGTCACGTATCTCGGTAACAGGAAGGGGGCGCCATCTCTGGACTGTGTCCGGTATCTCGGTAACAGGAAGGGGGCGCCAGCTCTGAACTGTGTCCGGTATCTCGGTAACAGGAAGGGGGCGCCATCTCTGAACTGTGTCCGGTATCTCGGTAACAGGAAGGGGGCGACATCTCTCCGGACCGTGTCAGGTATCTCGGTAACAGGAAGGGGGCGCCATCTCCGGACTGTGTCAGGTATCTCGGTAACAGGAAGGGGGCGCCATCTCCGGACTGTGTCCGGTATCTCGGTAACAGGAAGGGGGCGCCATCTCTCCGGACTGTGTCACGTATCTCGGTAACAGGAAGGGGGCGCCAGCTCTGAACTGTGTCCGGTATCTCGGTAACAGGAAGGGGGCGCCATCTCTGAACTGTGTCCGGTATCTCGGTAACAGGAAGGGGGCGACATCTCTCCGGACCGTGTCAGGTATCTCGGTAACAGGAAGGGGGCGCCATCTCCGGACTGTGTCAGGTATCTCGGTAACAGGAAGGGGGCGCCATCTCCGGACTGTGTCAGGTATCTCGGTAACAGGAAGGGGGGCGCCATCTCTCCGGACTGTGTCACGTATCTCGGTAACAGGAAGGGGGCGCCAGCTCTGAACTGTGTCCGGTATCTCGGTAACAGGAAGGGGGCGCCATCTCTGAACTGTGTCCGGTATCTCGGTAACAGGAAGGGGGCGACATCTCTCCGGACCGTGTCAGGTATCTCGGTAACAGGAAGGGGGCGCCATCTCCGGACTGTGTCAGGTATCTCGGTAACAGGAAGGGGGCGCCATCTCCGGACTGTGTCAGGTATCTCGGTAACAGGAAGGGGGCGCCATCTCTGGACTGTGTCCGGTATCTCGGTAACAGGAAGGGGGCGCCATCTCTGGACTGTGTCCGGTATCTCAGTAACATCTTCCGCTGTGGACTCTGACAGTGGGAGCAGTGCGCCTGCAGCGGATTGTGCCGCCATACTCTAATAATGATACATACATGTACCGTATATGTAACTCACCGCACGATGGCGCCCGTTTCCCGTACAGATGCCGGCCCAGAGTTATGGCACTGGGTTTCCCATAGCAACCAATCACAGCTCAGCTTTCACTTTACCGGAGCTATGTGGGAATTATAAGCTGATCGGTTGCTAGGGGCAACACAAAGAATTTTTCTATAAGACAGCGCCATAAACTGCTCCCCTGAACGCCCCTTATATACCTGTCTATATGGCACTGGGTATATGTGCATATATATATATATATATGTATAACATTACAAGTAACCTAATAGGAGCAGATGCCTGTCGCCCCCATTCTGATACCCCTGTTGCCGCCATTGTTAGGGTGAGACTTAGAAACCATTCTGATACCCCTGCCCCCCCCCCCCCCATTCTGATACCCCTGTTGCTGCCATCCAGATACCCCTGTGCCTCCCGTCCTGATACTCAATCTAGTCTGCTGGTGATCAGATGCCTCCCAGCTCTCCTCTGGTGCCCAGCTGCCTCAGGGACCGCGCTCCATATCAGGGGTGATCCCTACATCTCCCACTACGCAGTACAGCAGTGCACGCTCCATCAGGTGTGATCCCTACATCTCCCACAGCGCAGTACAGTGGTGGGATCAGGGACCTAACAGGAAGGTCTGACAGGTCCATCCAGCCCTGGGCCTGTACATCCTCCATCTTATCAAACACGCAGCAGAATAAACAGATAAGAGAACACGATGCCAGGAACGTCCCGGAGACAAAACCCCTCCTGCTGCCAGATCTCAGGAACGTCCAGTCTTACACAATCCGCTGCCAGGAATCTATCACCAGGCGCCGGCTCCTTAGTTACATCTCAACAGATCCGAGACTCTGCTGCCCGAACAGCGAGCAGGAAATGCTGCACTATGGGCTGAGGTGTGACAGGGAGCGGCTCACCACACAGTATACGCCGTATACCTTCATAGGAGGCATCACTGATCCAGACACATATATATCTCACATCTGTGAGGATCGGGGACTCTTACACTTTGCATTAGTGTGTGTGTGTATGTATGTATATATATATATATATATATATATATATATATATATCAGTCTGTCCATCAGGTAATTGGCAGTCTCCATGTATGGGGGCAGCTCCAGACTCTCCATGTACGGGGGCAGCCGGATGGCTCGGGGGCAGCTCCAGACTCTCCATGTACGGGGGCAGCCGGATGGCTCGGGGGCACCTCCAGACTCTCCATGTACGGGGGCAGCCGGATGGCTCGGGGGCACCTCCAGACTCTCCATGTACGGGGGCAGCCGGATGGCTCGGGGGCACCTCCAGACTCTCCATGTACGGGGGCAGCCGGATGGCTCGGGGGCACCTCCAGACTCTCCATGTACGGGGGCAGCCGGATGGCTCGGGGGCACCTCCAGACTCTCCATGTACGGGGGCAGCCGGATGGCTCGGGGGCACCTCCAGACTCTCCATGTACGGGGGCAGCCGGATGGCTCGGGGGCACCTCCAGACTCTCCATGTACGGGGGCAGCCGGATGGCTCGGGGGCACCTCCAGACTCTCCATGTACGGGGGCAGCCGGATGGCTCGGGGACGGGCACAGCCCCTGTACAGCGCTGCAGAATATGTTGGTGCTTTAGGTGTAAACTATAAATGATCCATCAAAGAACTCAGAACCTTTTATTACATAATCAGCGATTATACAGGTCAGCCCGAGCGGCTGGGGGGAGCCGCAGCCCCCCAGGACCTCACCCACACCAACGTGCTGGAACAGGGAGATGAAGGATCCTTATCCAGGAGGGGATACAGATAGGAAGTATAAGAGGCGACGTATACATTCAGCCCCTGAGGATCAGCACTAAAGGAGTCATCAACCATAAGAAAAACAGCGCCACTCATGGCCTCAGGTCAGCTAAGGTAGTGCAGCTAACTTCGATTGAAGCAAATGAAGCCTGGTAGCAATACCACACACAACCTAAGGGCAGAGGGGCGCTGTTTTTTGTTTTTAAAAAGCACGAGAAGAATCATGGCTGCAGGGAGGACCTGACAGCGATGGGGAACGGGGAAGGTGAGTATGTCCACCCTGAGGAATCTGGGCAGACCACCCGTGGTGGCGAGCTGTGGAATCCATGACGGGTGGTCCGGCCAGATTCCTTACTGTGCACATACCCTTACTGTTTTACTGCACAGACAGAGAGCAAAGTATTAGATTTCCCTACAAAACCCTTTAGTGTTCCCCACCATAAACTGATGCCAAACTACAGCCGACAGCTGGCAGGGCATGATGGGAGTTGTAGTTCTGCAGCAGCTGAAGGTCACAGAGCTTCTTGTGTCTTTGGGAAAATTAGGTTTACACTGATGCATGAATACAGAATAATGTCAGTAATACCCCGATCTGTTACTAGTTCTGTTACTAGTTTATGCTGCCCTCATTTAAGGTGGAATAAACCTAGAGACAGATTCCCTTTAAGTGAGAGGGGGGAGGGGGGCAGGTAGGATAACAGCTTTCTGAGAACAGAAGGAAACTCTTTTGCTGAGAGTTTCTTATAATCACTTGTATTACTGATAGTTATTGATTTCTGAGAAGTGACGTTTACATGACAGATACACTTTAAAGGAGAAGCTCGGTGAAAATTTTTATTACAATATTGTATTACCCCCCAAAAGTTATACAAATCCCAAATATAGACTTATTATGGGAAATGCACATAAAGGGCTTTTTTCCCTGCACTTACTACTGCATCAAGGCTTCACTTCCTAGACAACATGGTGATGTCACTTCCTAGACAACATGGTGATGTCACTTCCTAGACAACATGGTAATGTCACTTCCTGGACAACATGGTAATGTCACTTCCTGGACAACATGGTAATGTCACTTCCTGGACAACATGGTAATGTCACTTCCTGGACAACATGGTAATGTCACTTCCTGGACAACATGGTAATGTCACTTCCTGGACAACATGGTAATGTCACTTCCTGGACAACATGGTAATGTCACTTCCTGGACAACATGGTAATGTCACTTCCTGGACAACATGGTAATGTCACTTCCTGGACAACATGGTAATGTCACTTCCTGGACAACATGGTAATGTCACTTCCTGGACAACATGGTAATGTCACTTCCTGGACAACATGGTAATGTCACTTCCTGGACAACATGGTAATGTCACTTCCTGGACAACATGGTAATGTCACTTCCTGGACAACATGGTAATGTCACTTCCTGGACAACATGGTAATGTCACTTCCTGGACAACATGGTAATGTCACTTCCTGGACAACATGGTAATGTCACTTCCTGGACAACATGGTAATGTCACTTCCTGGACAACATGGTAATGTCACTTCCTGGACAACATGGTAATGTCACTTCCTGGACAACATGGTAATGTCACTTCCTGGACAACATGGTAATGTCACTTCCTGGACAACATGGTAATGTCACTTCCTGGACAACATGGTAATGTCACTTCCTGGACAACATGGTAATGTCACTTCCTGGACAACATGGTAATGTCACTTCCTGGACAACATGGTAATGTCACTTCCTGGACAACATGGTAATGTCACTTCCTGGACAACATGGTAATGTCACTTCCTGGACAACATGGTAATGTCACTTCCTGGACAACATGGTAATGTCACTTCCTGGACAACATGGTAATGTCACTTCCTGGACAACATGGTAATGTCACTTCCTGGACAACATGGTAATGTCACTTCCTGGACAACATGGTAATGTCACTTCCTGGACAACATGGTAATGTCACTTCCTGGACAACATGGTAATGTCACTTCCTGGACAACATGGTAATGTCACTTCCTGGACAACATGGTAATGTCACTTCCTGGACAACATGGTAATGTCACTTCCTGGACAACATGGTAATGTCACTTCCTGGACAACATGGTAATGTCACTTCCTGGACAACATGGTAATGTCACTTCCTGGACAACATGGTAATGTCACTTCCTGGACAACATGGTAATGTCACTTCCTGGACAACATGGTAATGTCACTTCCTGGACAACATGGTAATGTCACTTCCTGGACAACATGGTAATGTCACTTCCTGGACAACATGGTAATGTCACTTCCTGGACAACATGGTAATGTCACTTCCTGGACAACATGGTAATGTCACTTCCTGGACAACATGGTAATGTCACTTCCTGGACAACATGGTAATGTCACTTCCTGGACAACATGGTAATGTCACTTCCTGGACAACATGGTAATGTCACTTCCTGGACAACATGGTGACGTCACTTCCTAGACAACATGGTAATGTCACTTCCTGGACAACATGGTGACGTCACTCGCTGGACAACATGATGATGTCACGACTCCCAGAGCTGTGCGGGCTGTGGCTGCTGGAGAGGATGATGGGAGGGGACACTGAGGGACACAGGGCACTGGAGGGACACTGAGCATCCCCCTACCATCATCCTCTCCAGCAGCCACAGCCCGCACAGCTCTGAGAGTCGTGACATCATCATGTTGTCCAGCGAGTGACGTCACCATGTTGTCTAGGAAGTAAAGCCTTGATGCAGTAGTAAGTGCCTGTAAATTTCCCGTAATAATTCTATATTAGGGGTTTGTATAACTTTTGGGAACAATACAATACTTTAATAAAAATTTTCGCCAGACTCCTCCTTTAACTTATATCAAAAGTAGAAGCATTTCTGATTATCTCCTGTATGAGACAGAGACTTCCTGATCCCCCATGTAGCGTCTGTCACCTCACAGGCCAATGGTGGTGACCCAGAAAGCTCCATCAGTAACCAGTCACTAATAATAACCAGCCCCCCCCATGTGACACGACGCCTCCGCAGTGACAGGCGCAAACAATAATAAAACATAGTGTTAAAAAAAAAAATTATAATTTACATAAATGACTGAAACCGGGAAACCGAGCGCACAGCTAACGCACGACCGTGAAGGACGACGGGCTCAGGTTCAGGTCGGTCTTTGAAGGGTATAAAACCTTGAGATTCCCATCGGCATCAGTGACCCGGACCTGCTCCAGCACCAGCTCCGCACTGCCCCCCTGTGGTGGGTGCTGGGCTTCCCCTCCATCAGCCTCCGGGTCAGACACCTCCTCCTCTCTGTTCTCCAGGGTGAACTTATTCAGCTCCGCCATTTTCTGTGGAAGAAAGACGCTGCGGTCAGAGAGGATTAGATGGGGGGAAACTACTGATATACCTGATGCTACACACCGCACCTGCTGCAGAACCTCCTCCTACCCCCCGCACCGCACCTGCTGCAGAACCTCCTCCTACCCCCCGCACCGCACCTGCTGCAGAACCTCCTCCTACCCACCGCACCGCACCTGCTGCAGAACCTCCTCCTACCCCCCACCCTACACCTGCTGCAAAACCTCCTCCTACCCCCCACCCTACACCTGCTGCAAAACCTCCTCCTACCCCCCACCCTACACCTGCTGCAAAACCTCCTCCTACCCCCCCCCCGACACCATGCTGCAAAACCTCCTCCTACCCCCCCCCCTACACCTGCTGCAAAACCTCCTCCTACCCCCCACCCTACACCTGCTGCAAAACCTCCTCCTACCCCCCACCCTACACCTGCTGCAAAACCTCCTCCTACCCCCCCACCCTACACCTGCCCGCAAAACCTCCTCCTACCCCCACCCTACACCTGCTGCAAAACCTCCTCCTACCCCCCACCCTACACCCTGCTGCAAAACCTCCTCCTAACCCCCAACCCTACACCTGCTGCAAAACCTCCTCCTACCCCCCCACCCTACCACCTGCTGCAAAACCTCCTCCTACCCCCCACCCTACACCTGCTGCAAAAACCTCCTCCTACCCCCCACCCTACACCTGCTGCAAAACCTCCTCCTACCCCCCACCCTACACCGGCGGCAAAAACCTCCTCCTGACCCCCCACCCTACACCTGCTGCAAAACCTCCTCCTACCCCCCAACCCTACACCTGCTGGGAAAACCTCCTCCTACCCCCCACCCTACACCTGCTGCAAAACCTCCTCCTACCCCCCCACCCTACACCTGCTGCAAACCCTCCTCCTACCCCCCACCCTACACCTGCTGCAAAACCTCCTCCTACCCCCCACCCTACACCTGCTGCAAAACCTCCTCCTACCCCCCACCCTACACCTGCTGCAAAACCTCCTCCTACCCCCCACCCTACACCTGCTGCAAAACCTCCTCCTACCCCCCACCCTACACCTGCTGCAAAACCTCCTCCTACCCCCCACCCTACACCTGCTTGCAAAACCTCCTCCTACCCCCCACCCTACACCTGCTGCAAAACCTCCTCCTACCCCCCCACCCTACACCTGCTGCAAAACCTCCTCCTACCCCCCACCCTACACCTGCTGCAAAACCTCCTCCTACCCCCCCCACCCTACACCTGCTGCAAAACCTCCTCCTACCCCCCACCCTACACCTGCTGCAAAACCTCCTCCTACCCCCCACCCTACACCTGCTGCAAAACCTCCTCCTACCCCCCACCCTACACCTGCTGCAAAACCTCCTCCTACCCCCCACCCTACACCTGCTGCAAAACCTCCTCCTACCCCCCACCCTACACCTGCTGCAAAACCTCCTCCTACCCCCCACCCTACACCTGCTGCAAAACCTCCTCCTACCCCCACCCTACACCTGCTGCAAAACCTCCTCCTACCCCCCACCCTACACCTGCTGCAAAACCTCCTCCTACCCCCCACCCTACACCTGCTGCAAAACCTCCTCCTACCCCCCACCCTACACCTGCTGCAAAACCTCCTCCTACCCCCCACCCTACACCTGCTGCAAAACCTCCTCCTACCCCCCACCCTACACCTGCTGCAAAACCTCCTCCTACCCCCCACCCTACACCTGCTGCAAAACCTCCTCCTACCCCCCACCCTACACCTGCTGCAAAACCTCCTCCTACCCCCCACCCTACACCTGCTGCAAAACCTCCTCCTACCCCCCACCCTACACCTGCTGCAAAACCTCCTCCTACCCCCCACCCTACACCTGCTGCAAAACCTCCTCCTACCCCCCACCCTACACCTGCTGCAAAACCTCCTCCTACCCCCCACCCTACACCTGCTGCAAAACCTCCTCCTACCCCCCACCCTACACCTGCTGCAAAACCTCCTCCTACCCCCCACCCTACACCTGCTGCAAAACCTCCTCCTACCCCCCACCCTACACCTGCTGCAAAACCTCCTCCTACCCCCCACCCTACACCTGCTGCAAAACCTCCTCCTACCCCCCACCCTACACCTGCTGCAAAACCTCCTCCTACCCCCCACCCTACACCTGCTGCAAAACCTCCTCCTACCCCCCACCCTACACCTGCTGCAAAACCTCCTCCTACCCCCCACCCTACACCTGCTGCAAAACCTCCTCCTACCCCCCACCCTACACCTGCTGCAAAACCTCCTCCTACCCCCCACCCTACACCTGCTGCAAACCTCCTCCTACCCCCCACCCTACACCTGCTGCAAAACCTCCTCCTACCCCCCACCCTACACCTGCTGCAAAACCTCCTCCTACCCCCCACCCTACACCTGCTGCAAAACCTCCTCCTCCCCCCCACCCTACACCTGCTGCAAAACCTCCTCCTACCCCCCACCCTACACCTGCTGCAAAACCTCCTCCTACCCCCCACCCTACACCTGCTGCAAAACCTCCTCCTACCCCCCACCCTACACCTGCTGCAAAACCTCCTCCTACCCCCCACCCTACACCTGCTGCAAAATCTCCTCCTACACACCGCACCTCATCCTACTCCGCACCTCAGCCGCTGCAGAACCTCATCCTACACACGGCACCTGCTGCAGAACCTCATCCTACACACGGCACCTGCTGCAGAACCTCATCCTACACACCGCACCTGCTGCAGAACCTCATCCTACACACCGCACCTGCTGCAGAACCTCATCCTACACACCGCACCTCAGCTGCTGCAGAACCTCATCCTACACACGGCACCTGCTGCAGAACCTCATCCTACACACCGCACCTGCTGCAGAACCTCATCCTACACACCGCACCTCAGCTGCTGCAGAACCTCATCCTACACACCGCACCTGCTGCAGAACCTCATCCTACACACGGCACCTCAGCTGCTGCAGAACCTCATCCTACACACCACACCTGATGACACAGATACAGTGTGGCCCTCCATCACATGACCCGTCTGACCATGTGACTGTGCACCTACATCCCGGCTGGCTGCTGGTGACCCCAGATACCTGAGGGGATGGAATTACACGCTGCGCACTCTGCCGTTACATTTAGCGTCTGCAGAGTGACACACTGTACCAAAAGCGCTGCGAGCAAGAGAAGCAGGTTACAGGGACTGGCGGATCTCCGGGATTATAGTGTCTGAGAGGACACAACCCCCTGGAGTGCGGCCACCATCTATAGGAGCGATCACATGATCAGAAAGACAGAACCGAGGTCTGTGACCCCAGAACCAGAAAGCCGCTGGCTGGAGGCAACGGGACTCCAATAACTTATCAAGGAAGGAGATTATTTCATAAACAGATCTTAGCTGCTGCAGAACCTCTTTAAGGAGAGTGTAGACTCCTTTATGACATTGCCTGACACGTTATGTGTAGTGTTCATTATGAGGTTCTGCAGCAGCTGAGGTGTAGGGTGATGAGGTTCTGCAGCAGCTGAGGTGTAGGGTGATATGGCTGGTATCAGTGGATATGACCTCCGGAGCTGCACTCACAGTGATCAGGGCGTCCATCACATCTTTGCAGGTCTGCAGGCTGCCGGCGCTCGTCACCTCCAGGAGAAGATCCCGGGTGGATTTAATCATCTGAAAAACAATAAGAATGATTGTTCTCTGTAGCGGATGTGATGTCACCGGTCGTCCTGATGACCTCACAGCAGCTGCATCATGGCACAACCTGCAACCTGGTGAGAGCTGACGCCTGGCAGTATAATACCACAGGGATGGGGAGGGCGCTCACCTTGGTTTTGTCGCTGTTAGTGATTGGCGGGAAGGAGATGACGGAGTCCTCAGCGTCCAACAAACACGGGTAATTCTCCTTACTATCCAGCAGATGCAGATACCTGGAGAGGAGGGAGGTGATCAGTGCGTCTCCATACACTGCCGCCCATTACACCCCGTACCATCTGCTACACCCTCCCCGCACACCCCGTACCATCTGCTACACCCGCCCCGCACACCCCGTACCATCTGCTACACCCGCCCCGCACACCCCGTACCATCTGCTACACCCGCCCCGCACACCCCGTACCATCTGCTACACCCGCCCCGCACACCCCGTACCATCTGCTACACCCGCCCCGCACACCCCGTACCATCTGCTACACCCGGCCCGCACACCCCATACCATCTGCTACACCCGCCCCGCACCATCTGCCCTGTACACCTGCCCCACACGGTACCATCGGCTATATCTGCCCCGCACACCCCTACCCATACCATCTGCTACACCCGCCCCACACACCCCGTACCCTCAGCCCTGTACACCTGCCCCGCACACCCGAAGCCGTACCATCTGCCCTGTACACCCGCCCCGCACACCCCATACCATCTGCCCTGTACACTCGCCCCCCCCCCCCCCCGTCCCCTACAACCACCTGCTACATCCATCCCGCACACCCCACACCCCACCCAGTACCATCTGCCCTGTACACCCGCCCCCCCTCCCCTACAACCACCTGCTACATCCGCCCCATTTCCCAGTACATTATGTTGGAATACCCCTTTAAGCTGTACACATCAGATGGGTGAGAGAAGAACCCACCGTGACCTCATGACTATCTCTAAAGGGTGATGTGGGAAGAGAAGGGTCAGACATGTTGCATTTACTCCTTGTGCTTCTCCCCATTCTGAACATATGAAGGCTTGGCCGAGCGTGCACGTATATGGGGGGACGATGAGGAGGAGAGATGGCTAAGTGTGCACGTGTATGGAGGACAAGGAGGAGAGATGGCTGAGTGTGCACGTGTATGGGGGGGGGGGATGAGGAGGAGAGATGGCTGAGTGTGCACGTGTATGGGGGGGGGGGGGGGGGGATGAGGAGAGATGGCTGAGTGTGCACGTGTATGGGGGGGGGGGACAAGGAGGAGACATAAAACACGGACAAGGAGAGAAAACAGAGCTGCTGCACATCACACCTATGGCTGACCCTGGCTCCCCTCACACCTCCCCCCGCGGCAGCGGCTCCACCCACAGCCCCCCCCCCCCCCCCAAAAGCAGCTCCATCCACAGCCCCCCCCCCCCTCACAGCAGCTCCACCCACAGCCCGCCCCCCCCCGGCAGCTGCTCCACCCACAGCCCCCCCCCCTCACAGCTCCCCCCTCGGCAGCGGCTCCACCCACAGCCCCCCACAGCTCCCCCCGCGGCAGCGGCTCCACCCACAGCCCCCCCCCCTCACAGCGGCTCCACCCACAGCCCCCCCCCCCTCACAGCTCCTCCCGTGGCAGCGGCTCCACCCACTGCTCCCCCCGCGGCAGCGGCTCCACCCACTGCTCCCCCCCCCACAGCCCCCCCCGCGGCAGTGGCTCCACCCACAGCCCCAACACCCACAGCGGCTCCACCCACAGCCCCCCCCCCCCAGCTTCCCCTGCGGCAGCGGCTCAACCCACAACCCCCCCCCCCCACAGCTCCCCCCGTGGCAGCGGCTCCACCCACAGCCCCCCCCCCCCCTCACAGCTCCCACCTGTGGAGTCCGGAGACGTTCTGACGCTTCTTTTGCTTCCGTTGCTCCTCAGCCTCAAACTGCAGCTGACGCACCAGCTCTTTTGCGTTGATCTCCTTGCGATTCAATGGAACAATCTATAAAAGAGAAAACATAATGCAGCAAACAGGGCTGAACTACAACCCCCAGCATGTCCCCCGACAGCCAAAGTGACACCTGACTAAATGCGACAGACATTTACAGGGGGTGGGGGGATGTAATGTAGAATTGTCCGTGTCGCCCCCGGCAGCCAATCACCTTCCAACTGTCATTTCCCAAAGAAACATCCCAGTATTATATCCACACCCCCCCCCCCCAGGTAATATTATATCCACCCCCAGCCCCTCCCCCCAGTATTATATCCACCCCCCCCCAGTATTATATCCACCTCCAGCCCCTCCCCCCAGTATTATATCCACACTTCCCCCCCCAGGTAATATTATATCCACACCCAGCCCCTCCCCCAGTATTATATTCACCCCCCAGCCCCTCCCCCCAGTATTATATCCACCCCCAGCCCCCCCCCCCCAGGTAATATTATATCCACACACCCCCAGTATTATATCCGCCCCCCCCCAGTATTATATCCGCCCCCCCCCCAGTATTATATCCCCCCCCCCAGTATTATATCCACCCCCCCCCCCCCCCAGTATTATATCCACCCCCCCCAGGTAATATTACATCCACCCCCCCACCCCCACCCCGGTAATATTACATCCACCCCCCCACCCCCACCCCGGTAATATTACATCCACCCCCCCACCCCCACCCCGGTAATATTACATCCACCCCCAGCCCCTCCCCCCAGCATTACATCCACCCCCAGCCCCTCCCCCCAGCATTACATCCACCCCCAGCATTACATCCACCCCCAGCCCCTCCCCCCAGCATTACATCCGCAGGCTCTCAACAAGGCCTGAACCTCACCGTGAACTCCTTTGGGGGTCTGGCGTCATACAATAAGGGCCCCCTCACCCGCTGCAGGTCATGGGTGGCAATGGTCGCCAGAGTCCTCTTATCACACAGGTCATCATGGAGCTTGGTCTAAAGAAACGAAAAGAAAGCAGATACTAGTCACATGACTTCTGTGCCCCCTGCCCATCACCTGTAACCCTCCCCTGCGGTGTTTAGGATAGATAGATACACACACACATACATACACACACACATACATATACATACACACACACATACACACTGCCTGTACTCATAGAGCTCTATACCCCAGATACTCATCTCACTGCTATACCATTCTGCAGCCACCGGTCAACTCAGGTGAGAACACTAGTGATACTGCCGTCATGTGCTGCCACCTGGTGGACAATGTGCTACATAACACCTGATAGTAACACTGCCAGACCAAAGAAATCCTGCTAAACAGTGATAGTCTGGTGACAGCTGCACATGCACGGACACCGCCACCAAACTGCAGAGAGAATGGCATCTGCAGTTTGTAAGCTTTGGATACCGCCATCTGTCTGAAAAACTTGAACAAAAAGGTCATTGCTATATCTACCCCAGGGCTGGGATTCACAGCTTACACTGCTCAGTACTGCTCTGTAATGTCCTTTAGGGTATATTCACACGGATTCAGTGGCTGCGGCTGGGCAACACACTGATTGGCCGGACAGGAGAGCAGGACACCGGACCCGTGCAGCGTGGACAGGTAAAGTATATACACAGCGGGGGAGTAGAAGGGGTTAAGGGCGGTATAATTACATACTCGCTGCGGTCGTTTAGACCGCAGCAAGTATGTAGTGTATGGGAACTGCCAGGATCTGCCGGGCTCGCAGCGAGATTCTCGCTGCGAGCCCGCCCGTGTGAATATACCCTTATGCTGATTTTTAGGATGTACTAAAGTGATATAGGGCACCAGGACCCACTCCTCTGTGTGCACAGGCTATGGAGACATTATAGCAGATGGCGTGGCCGTTCACAGCCTGTCAGTCCACTCCACCCGGACGTCCAGCAATCATTGGCTGACTACTCATATGTAGAGTGTATATAGTGTGCCGTTACCTATCTGCAGCAGGGGATTATAAATGACCCCCCCTCCCCATATAAAGCTCCCCCCCGAGCACCAGGTATGTCATTCCCCCACCCCCACCCCTCACCTGCGCTGTCAGGAAGCGTTTCAGGGCGTTGCCGGGCCTCAGGTTCATCCCCCTGACCACGCAGCACACAATATACGGCCGCACGTCCTTGACACTGGCGCTGACCCTGACAGTGATGGCGGCCGGGTTCTCGGATATGTGGAGGATCCTCAGCATCATCCTATTGGCCTCAACCACCTCGTCCTCCTCCTCCTGGCCTCCTCCGCTCTCCTCCTTCTGTTTCCGCGGCCTCCTCTTCTTCTCCCCCTTTGTCTCGGTGGCGGCGGTCTCCTGCTTGGCTTTCCCCTTGCCGCCTCCTCGGCCCCCGGCCCGCAGATACTCCAGGATGGATTTGCTCTGGCAGCCGTTCACCATCTTCTCTAGTCTCTTATCCTTCAGGTTGTTGCCCTTGAAGTTGATCTCCTTCAGTTTGGGGCAGTCGGCCAGTTCCTGCGGGATCTCCGTCAGCTGATTATTGGACAGGTCCAGGCTCTGCCGACACAGAAGGGAAGACTCAGCGCCGTATACTGCCTGCACCCCCACCCTGCCGTATACTGCCTGCACCCCCACCCTGCCGTATACTGCCTGCACCCCCACCCTGCCGTATACTGCCTGCACCCCCACCCTGCCGTATACTGCCTGCACCCCCACCCTGGCGTATACTGCCTGCAACCCCACCCTGCCGTATACTGCCTTCACCGATACACTGTAACCACCACCCTGCCGTATACTGCCTGCACCCCCACCCTGCCGTATACTGCCTGCACCCCCACCCTGCCGTATACTGCCTGCACCCCCACCCTGGCGTATACTGCCTGCAACCCCACCCTGCCGTATACTGCCTTCACCGATACACTGTAACCACCACCCTGCCGTATACTGCCTGCACCCCCACCCTGCCGTATACTGCCTGCAACCCCACCCTGCCGTATACTGCCTGCCCCGACACATTTCAGGGTTCTCCCCTGGTCCGGACACCGTGAGGGCGGGCAGCAGGCAGTATATAAATATATACAATGGTACCTTGGTATAAAAGTAACATGGTTTAAGGGTACAAACCCACTTGACGTATTTGCTGCGTGAATCAGTCTTAAAAATAAGCAGGGAAAACGCAGGTTGGCTTTATACGATTGTTCTGCGTTAAAATACGCAATTGCGTATTTTTGAAGCATGAAGCTTGTTGTTAGCAAAGCATCAGTTGTTAACAACCTGTGTGAAAAACGCATGTAGCTTCATGCTTCAAAAATACGCAATTGCGTATTTTAACACAGAACAATTGTATAAAGCCAACCTGCGTTTTCCCTGCTTATTTTTAAGACTGATTCACGCAGCAAATACGTCAAGTGGGTTTGTGCCCTAAGAGTGTTTTGGTATAAGAGCTCACAGTTTTCCAAAATAGTGACTTGGTGTAAGAGCATTGCTTTGGTGTAAGAGCTCCCTGTACTGGGTGGGAGGGGAGTGGGAGTGGGGGAGGGTCAGGGTCTGCATAACGGGGGCTAACTGTAACCCCTCCCTCCCCAGACAGAGAGTGCTGCTATACTGTGCCCACATCTGCCCTGCTCATTCCTTCCTGCTCCCTGCAGTCTGTCAGCCCTTGTGTTTCCCATCCTCTCCATTACTGTACTGCAACTTATATATCACATATCCAGCTGCTGTATTATCAGGGTTATACAGTTACTATACATTATACACCACATGCTGATTGCTATACTGTACAGTAACTTATATATCACATATCCAGCTGCTGTGTTATCAGGGTTATACAGTTACTATACATTATATACCACATGCTGCTATACTGTACAGTAACTTCTATATCATATATGCAGCTGCTGTGCTATCAGGGTTATACAGTTACTATACATTATATACCACATGCTGCTATACTGTACAGTAACTTATATATCACATATCCAGCTGCTGTGTTATCAGGGTTATACAGTTACTATACATTATACACCACATGCTGCTATACTGTACAGTAACTTATATATCACATATCCAGCTGCTGCTGTGTTATCAGGGTTATACAGTTACTATACATTATACACCACATGCTGCTATACTGTACAGTAACTTATATATCACATATCCAGCTGCAGTGTTATCAGGGTTATACAGTTACTATACATTACACACCACATGCTGATTACTATACTGTGCAGTAACTTATATATCAAATATCCAGTCACTGCTTGAAAAAGCTCTCAGTGTGGAGAGCGAAACGTCGCGGTTTGGGGAAATAAACACATTGTGTTGAATTCTATCCCATGAGTGCTGCGGTATTCTTCTGAATTATATTACCTATACCAGGTGGTCGCTGGTATATACCGCCTGGCACCACATTCATCGCTACACGAGTGCTGCATTCATTCAGTATAGCAATCAGCATGTGGTGTATAATGTATAGTAACTGTATAACCCTGTTAACACAGCAGCTGGATATGTGATGTATAAGTTACTGTACAGTATAGCAGCATGTGGTGTATAATGTATAGTAACTGTATAACCCTGATAAAACTGCAGCTGGATATGTGATATATAAGTTACTGTACAGTATAGCAGACTGTGGTATATAATGTATAGTAACTGTATAACCCTGATAACACAGCAGCAGCTGGATATGTGATATATAAGTTACTGTACAGTATAGCAGCATGTGGTGTATAATGTATAGTAACTGTATAACCCTGATAAAACTGCAGCTGGATATGTGATATATAAGTTACTGTACAGTATAGCAGCATGTGGTGTATAATGTATAGTAACTGTATAACCCTGATAAAACTGCAGCTGGATATGTGATATATAAGTTACTGTACAGTATAGCAGCATGTGGTATATAATGTATAGTAACTGTATAACCCTGATAACACAGCAGCTGGATATGTGATATATAAGTTACTGTGCAGTATAGCAGCATGTGGTGTATAATGTATAGTAACTGTATAACCCTGATAACACAGCAGCTGGATATGTGATATATAAGTTACTGTACAGTTTAGCTATCAGCATGTGGTATATAATGTATAGTAACTGTATAACCCTGATAACACAGCAGCAGCTGGATATGTGATATATAGGTTACTGTACAGTATAGCAATCAGCATGCGGCATATAATGTATACTAACTGTATAACCCTGATAACACAGCAGCTGGATAAGTGATATATAAGTTACTGTACAGTATAGCAGCATGTGGTATATAATGTATAGTAACTGTATAACCCTGATAACACAGCAGCAGCTGGATATGTGATATATAAGTTACTGTACAGTATAGCAATCAGCATGTGGTATATAATGTATAGTAACTGTATAACCCTGATAACACAGCAGCAGCTGGATATGTGATATATAAGTTACTGTACAGTATAGCAATCAGCATGTGGTATATAATGTATAGTAACTGTATAACCCTGATAACACAGCAGCTGGATATGTGATATATAAGTTACTGTACAGTATAGCAATCAGCATGTGGTGTATAATGTATAGTAACTGTATAACCCTGATAACACTGCAGCTGGATATGTGATATATAAGTTACTGTACAGTATAGCAGCATGTGGTGTATAATGTATAGTAACTGTATAACCCTGATAACACAGCAGCTGGATATGTGATATATAAGTTACTGTACAGTTATAAAGAGGATGGGAAACACAAGGGGTGACAGAGACTGCAGGGAGTATAAAGGAATGAGCAGGGCAGATGTGGGTACAGTATAGCAGCACTCTCTGTCCGGGGAGAGAGGGGTTACAGCTATGGAGAGATTTCCCCCACAGTCCTGTCACCTGATGTAAGCCCCAGCCTGAAGTGGATCTGCTATGATTTGGAAGGTGAGGGAGACTTCCTGGGTCAGAGTACAGGGCTGTAGACCCCGCTATGCAGACCATGCCCTTCCCCCCCTCCCACCCAGTACAGGGAGCTCTTACACCAAGTCACTATTTTGAAAAACTGAGCTCTTATACCAAAACGTTCTTATACCAAGTTACTCTTACACCGAGGTACCACTGTATATATAATTTATTATATATATTCCGGTAATAGCCCCCTTCCCCCGGTTCTCCCCCCCCCTCCCCCCGTTACCTTGAGGGCAGGCATTAGCCAGGGATGTGGAATCGGAGCTAGTTTTGACAGTAGTCGGAGTTGGAAAAAAATGTACCGACTCCAGCTTTAGGGTACAAACCCACACACCGTATACACAGCAGATACGCAACAAATACGCAGCAAATACGCAGCAGATTTGTTGGTACAGATTTGATGCTGTGTTCAGTTATTTAGATCTAATCTGCTGCATTTTTGCTGCGTTTTTGCTGCGTGTTTGCTGCGTATCGCAGCAGTAAATACGCTGCATATACGGTGTGTGGGTTTATACCCTTTAGCTGGGTTCACACTATGTATATTTGAGGCTGTATTTGTGAGGCTGTATAGCAACCAAAACCAGGAGTGGATTGAAAACACAGAAAGGCTCTGGTCACATAATGTTGTAATTGAGTGGATGGCCGTCATTTAATGGCAAATTTTTGCTGTTATTTTAAAACAACGGCTGTTATATTGAAATAATGGCCGTTATTTACTGTTATATGACGGCCATTCACTCAATTTCAACATTGTGTGAACAGAGCCTTTCTGTGTTTTCAATCCACTCCTGGTTTTGGTTGCTATGAGGACCTGACATGAGGACCAAATACTGCCTGAAGTATACAGTGTGTGAACCCAGCCTTAAAGCGTAACTGTCATTTCAGGGTCATTTTTTTGAAAACATTAAATATCAACAGTTCAAGATATTTTAAGAAACTCTGTAATAGGTTTTATAAACTAAAAGAGTTTCCTTCTGGACTGAAAAAGCAATCTCCCAGCCTCCCCCCTCACTTCAGAAGCAGCAGGATTTCTGTCTCCATTATGTGGCTATGGAGAGGGGAGGGGCTGTTAGGAGTGAGTGAGCACGGAGCAGTCCTGCACAGCACAACACCCTGCAATCTTCTCTCAGTAAGTTCATAGATAAGCACTGACCTTTCTGACCCCACAATCCTGCGGTTTAGGTGCCCAGAGAGTCTACAAACAGCTGACCTTCATGTCACCTCTTCCTGCTCCCTCATCTCCCTCGGCCCCTCCCCCCTCCATAAGGATAGAATGGAGAGGGGAGAACCCGTCTTTACTGGCTTCTCTGTAATGAAGACGTGTTTGCCTGATAATGCACAGATAAGAAGTCAGGGGGGAGGCTGGGAGATTGCTTCTTGAGTACAGAAGGAGGCTTTTTTGGCTGATAAAAACCTAATACAGAGTTTCTTAAAATCGCTTATACTACTGATTTCTGCAATAAAAAAAAAATATGACAGTTACGCTTTAAAGAAAATCTTTAAAAAATGTAGAATTGAATTTTGATATGAATTTTACAAGTTTTGCTCATGAATATATATTATGAGCAACATTCAAATAGGACACTGGTCCTATTACATAAGGGTGGTCGGGGAATATATCAGTAATAGGACACTGGCCCTATTACATAAGGGTGGTCGGGGAATATATCAGTAATAGGACACTGGCCCTATTACATAAGGGTGGTCAGGGAATAGATCGGTAATAGGACACTGGCCCTATTACATAAGGGTGGTCAGGGAATATATCAGTAATAGGACACTGGCCCTATTACATAAGGGTGGTCAGGGAATATATCAGTAATACAGCATTGGCCCTATTACATAAGGGTGGTCGGGGAATATATCAGTAATAGGACACTGGTCCTATTACATAAGGGTGGTCGGGGAATATATCAGTAATAGGACACTGGCCCTATTACATAAGGGTGGTCGGGGAATATATCAGTAATAGGACACTGGCCCTATTACATAAGGGTGGTCGGGGAATAGATCGGTAATAGGACACTGGCCCTATTACATAAGGGTGGTCGGGGAATATATCAGTAATAGGACACTGGCCCTATTACATAAGGGTGGTCGGGGAATATATCAGTAATAGGACACTGGCCCTATTACATAAGGGTGGTCGGGGAATATATCAGTAATAGGACACTGGCCCTATTAGATAAGGGTGGTCGGGGAATATATCAGTAATAGGACACTGGCCCTATTACATAAGGGTGGTCGGGGAATATATCAGTAATAGGACACTGGCCCTATTACATAAGGGTGGTCGGGGAATATATCAGTAATAGGACACTGGCCCTATTACATAAGGGTGGTCGGGGAGAGGTTGTTGGTCACTATTTGGCAGTTTGTTTCTGAGCTGGAAGAGTCCATTGTGTGGGGGGAGATCTGTGCTGGTCTCTCCCTGGATGACTGCATATGAGCAGCAGTGTAATATGGAGATATCCTGTGTAATATAGAGGAGGAGGAGGAGGAGGAGGAGACATAAGTAGTGTAGGTGTAACTTCTGTCCTCAGAGCGGGGTTTTCTCTCTGGGAGAAGATTGTGTGTTTTTCTTCAGTGTTTAATGGCTGCAGCTGTGTATGTGTGTGCTATTGCATGCCCCCACAGTGACCTTCTATATCACTATGTGTGACCCCTCTCTATCACTATGCCTGGGTATATAGTGTCAGTATGTTAATTAGATTTATTCTAAGGTGCCCAGGAGGCCAATCTATGTCCTTGGTTTTTTTTGGGGGGGAAAAAATCACCAGTAGCCCTATATACCCGACAGTTCTGCACTGTTTATGTAAATTGTAGCTTATGCACATTAGAAATAAACTAAAAACTTCAAACATCCGTCCTGTATACCTGTAGTGTATAGTTGGGGTGGGGGACTGTATACCTGTAGTAAATAGTTGAGGGAGGTCCTGTATACCAGTAGTGTATAATTGTAGGCTGTATACCTGTACTGTAGTTTGGGAAGTACTGCATATCTGCAGTGTATAGCTGGTAGAGGTCCTGTATACCTGTACAGTATAGTTGGGGGTCCTGTATACCTGTAATATATAGTTGGTGAAGGTGCTGTATTCCTGTAATGTATAGTTGGTGGAGGACTTCTATACCTGTAGTTTATAGTTTGAGGGTCCTGGATACCTGTAGTGTATAGTTGGTGGAGGTCTTGTATACCTGTAGTATATAGTTCTGGGGTCCTGTATACCTATAGTGTATAGTTTGGGGGTTCTGTGTACCTGTAGTTTATAGTTGTTAGAGGTCTTGTATACTTGTAGTGTAACGTTTGGGGGTCCTGTATACCTGTAGTATAGAGTTGGTGGAGATCTTGTATACCTGAAGTATGTAGTTCGGGGATCCTGTATATCTGTAGTGTATAGTTGGTGGAGTTCCTTTATACCTATAGTGTATAAATTTGGGATCCTGTATACCTGTAGTATAGAGTTGATGGAGGTTCTGTATACCTGTAGTGTATACTTTTGGGGTCCTGTATATCTGTAGTGTATAGTTTTGGGGTCCTGTATACCTGTAGTGTTCTGTAGTATATAGTTGGGGGTCCTGTATACCTGTAATGAATAGTTTTGGGGTCCTGTATACCTGTAGTATAGAGTTGGTGGGGGTGCTGTATACCTGTAGTATATAGCTGGTGGAGGTCCTGTATACCTGTAGTGTATAGTTTGGGGTCCTGTATACCTGTAGTGTCCTGTATACCTGCAGGGTCGTATTTACCATTAGGCACTCGTGGTCTGCCTAGGGCAGCACCTTGCATGGGCGCAGCACCGGGGAGCAGGGGGAAGGAAACAACTTTTAAATTTTTTTTATTTTTCTAGTCTTTCACCTCCTGTTCAGACTTGCCAGAAAATCTAGTGTCTTTTCGAAGGGGGGTATGGTAGTATTGGTCAGGTCTGGCAGTGTTATCCAGTCACAGTATGGTGGTATTGGTCAGGACTGGTGTGGCGGTGTCATCCAGTTACAGTATGGCGGTATTGGTCAGGTCTGGTATGGCGGTGTCATCCAGTCACAGTATGGCGGTATTGGTCAGGTCTGGTATGGCGGTGTCATCCAGTCACAGTATGGCGGTATTGGTCAGGTCTGGTATGGCAGTGTTATCCAGTCACAGTATGGCGGTATTGGTCAGGTCTGGTATGGCGGTGTCATCCAGTCACAGTATGGCGGTATTGGTCAGGTCTGGTATGGCGGTGTTATTCAGTCACAGTATGGCGGTATTGGTCAGGACTGGTGTGGCGGTGTCATCCAGTTACAGTATGGCGGTATTGGTCAGGTCTTATATGGCGGTGTTATCCAGTCACAGTGTGGCGGTATTGGTCAGGTATGGTGGTGTTAAAAGGGGGTCTACCAGTTATTACTGTGGATGTTGTGAGGCAGCTTCCCTAGCAACCATTGCTCCCTGTGAAAATGAAAGCAGTAACCCTATTGGTTGCTAAGGCTCCAACTGCCGTGTCTGCTGCAGCTAATTATATCACCTGTGTTTGCAGTGAGGAGATTTTCCCATTCATCTCTATGGGGCGCCTCTCTTTCCCCTCCCCCTCCCCTCCTGTACATCTGGCGGGGACGGGACTTTCGCTCTAACCTGCCCGGGCACCCAATGTATCTGTGGGCCAAATTTGGGGGTCACCCGGTTCTTCCCCGGTTACCTTGAGGGTGGGCATTCAGCAGTATATATATATTCCAATAATACCCTCCTCCCCGGTCACCTTCAGCCGCGGCATACGGCCCACGCCCCCCCGAAGCTCCCGGATGAGGTTGTCGCTGGCGGTGTATGTATATATATTCCGGTTCCCCCCCTCCTCCCCAGTTCTTCCCCCCCTCCCCCGGTTACCTTCAGCCCCGGCATTCAGCCCACGTTCCCCCGCAGCTCCCGGATGAGGTTGTCCCTGGCGGTGTATATATTCCTGTAACACCCCCCTCCTCCCCAGTTCCTCCGGTTACCTTCAGGGCAGGCATACATCCCCCCGCAGCTCCTGGATAAGGTTGTCGCTGGCGGTGTATATATATATATATATATATATATATATATATATATATATATATATATATATATATATATATATATATATATATATATATATAATATTCTGATCCCCGGTTCCCCCCCCTCCCCCCCGGTTCCCCCCGGTTACCTTCAGCCCCGGCATTCGGCCCACGTCCCCCCGCAGCTCCCGGATGAGGTTGTCGCTGGCGGTGTATATATATATTCCGGTTCTCCCCCCCTCCTCCTCCCCCGTCCTCCCGGTTACCTTCAGCCCCGGCATTCGGCCCACGTCCCCCCGCAGCTCCCGGATGAGGTTGTTGCTGGCGGTGTATATATGTATATATATATCCCGGTCCTCCCCCGTCCTCCCCGGTTCCCCCCGTCCTCCCCCCCGGTCCCCCCGGTTACCTTCAGCCCCGGCATTCAGCCCACGTCCCCCCGCAGCTCCCGGATGAGGTTGTTGCTGGCGGTGTATATATATATATCCCGGTTCCCCCCGTCCTCCCCCCGGTTCCCCCCCCTCCCCCCGGCTCCCCCCGTCCTCCCCGGTCCCCCCGGTTACCTTCAGCCCCGGCATTCGGCCCACGTCCCCCCGCAGCTCCCGGATGAGGTTGTTGCTGGCGGTGTATATATATATATATCCCGGTTCTCCCCCCCTCCTCCCCGGTTCTCCCGGTTACCTTCAGCCCCGGCATTCGGCCCACGTCCCCCCGCAGCTCCCGGATGAGGTTGTCGCTGGCGGAGATGGAGGCCAGCAGGGTGAGGCGGGGGCACAGCAGGCCGGGGGGCAGCTCGCTCAGCCGGTTCCCGGACACGTTGATGGCCGCCATCTTGGGGCAGCGCTCCAGGCCCGGGGGCAGCTCCCGCAGCCGGTTCCCGCTGACATTGAGGGCGCACAGCTCGGGGAGGTCGCACAGCTCGGGCGGCAGCTCCTCCAGCTCGTTCCCGGACACGTCGAGCACCCTGAGGCCGCGCAGCCGCTGCAGCTCCCGTGGGAGGCTCCGCAGCTTGTTCCGGCACAGGACGAGGCTCTGCAGGCCGCTCAGGCGCCCCACCTCCCCCGGCAGCTCCCGCAGCTCCGAGCAGCCGCTCATCTCCAGGTAATTCAGCAGAGTGAGAGAGAAGAGCGCGGGCGGCAGCCCCCCGGCCCGGAGCCGCTCATCCGCCGCCTGCAGCACCAGCTCCCGCCGCTTCTCCCGCTCCGCCCGCTCGATCTCCGGCCACTGCGCCGCCATCTTGGCTGTCAACCATAACACACGTGCAGCCACGGAAATAGACCGGAGCCAATCAGAGAGCTAGACGTCATCACACGGCACGTGATAGGGCAAGTGCGGAAACCGGGACCAATCACAGAGCATGACGTCATCACCCAGCATCTCATAGCGCTAATAACGGAATAAGAGCCAATCAGGGAGCGAAACGCGTCAAGTCATCAGACCAATAAGGGAGCCGGATGTCAAGTTACAGATAGACAGCAGCTTCCAGCCAATAATATGAGAGCTAGACCGTATACAGGTAAAAGAACCAATCAGAAAGCGTGACGTCATTTACCGCCTTGCTGACTGTATTTAGACGCCAGAGGTCGCAATAGACAGTCACTGGGGGATGTATGGCGCTGAATCTCTGTTGCCTATAGCAACCTATTACACCTCGTATAGCAACCAATCATAGCTTCCACAGCAACCAATTACAGCTCAGCTCCCATAGCAACCAATCACAATTCAGCTTCCATAGCAACCAATCCCAGCTCAGCTCCCATAGCAACCAATCACAGCTCCCATAGCAACCAATCCCAGCTCGGCTTCCAGTTTACCAGCGCTGACTGTCCTCCTCGCCCGCTGTGTTATGTGGAGATGGATCAGACGTCTGGATTATTATGTACCTGATAATGGAAGATTCCCCCCCATCCCTAATAACACCAGGAGCCCCATTATCCATAGTGTATGACCGGTGGCGGCTCTCCCCTGGGCGGTTAGTATCGGGGTCAGTGTCAGCCATTGTACGGGGTAACTGTAGCCCCCAGCTTAGTAATGGGCACCGCCTATCAGACACCTGATTACAGCCGTCGTCAGCATAGTCCCCCAAATCCAATGTTGTCTTCAGGAGACCCCGTATCTGGAACACAAAACAGGGAAGAGCGCCCCCAAGGTGCTGACAGGCTGTGTGTATACACTGCGGCCTTACAGGGTTTGTGCCATGTATATGTAGGGCCGTATTTACCACTAGGCACCCGTGGTACGGGGCCTAGGACAGCACCTTGCAGGGGGGCAGCACCAGGGAGCAGGGGGACAGAAAAAACTAATTTTTTTGTTTTTATTTTTTTAGTTTCCCTCCTCCCGCTCAGACTTGCCAGTAAATCTGGTGTCTTTTCCAGGGGGGTGGGGGGTATGATGGTATTGGTCAGGTCTGGTATCGCCAATAGGTGCGTAAAGATGGGGCGTCTCCCGGTTTAGTGCCTAGGGCAGCAGCAGCTGGTAATACGGCCCTGTGTGTATGGCTCCAGAACCTTCAGTGATGTGCGGACAGGAGGTGACCACTCAGTATAGACAGTATACATGATAGAGACAGTATAGAGAGTATACATGACAGAGACCGTATAGAGAGTATACATGATACAGGCAGTATAGAGAGTATACATGATACAGGCAGTATAGAGAGTATACATGATACAGACAGTATAGAGAGTATACATGATACAGACAGTATAGAGAGTATACATGATACAGACAGTATAGAGGGTACAGACAGTATAGAGAGTATACATGATAGAGACCGTATAGAGGGTACAGACAGTATAGAGAGTATACATGATAGAGACAGTATAGAGAGTATACATGATACAAACAGTATAGAGAGTATACATGATACAGGCAGTATAGAGAGTATACATGATACAGGCAGTATAGAGAGTATACATGATAGAGACAGTATAGAGAGTATACATGATACAAACAGTATAGAGAGTATACATGATACAGACAGTATAGAGAGTATAGACAGTATATATGATACAGACAGTATAGAGAGTACAGACAGTATAGAGAGTATACATGATACAGGCAGTATAGAGAGTATACATGATACAGGCAGTATAGAGAGTATACATGATAGAGACAGTATAGAGAGTATACATGATACAGACAGTATAGAGAGTATACATGATACAGACAGTATAGAGGGTATACATGATAGAGACCGTATAGAGGGTACAGACAGTATACATGATACAGACAGTATAGAGAGTATACATGATACAGACAGTATAGAGAGTATACATGATACAGACAGTACAGACTGTATACATGATATAGACAGTATAGAGAGTATACATGATACAGACAGTATAGAGAGTATACATGATACAGACAGTATAGAGAGTATACATGATACAGACAGTATAGAGGGTATACATGATACAGACAGTATAGAGGGTATACATGATACAGACAGTATAGAGAGTATACATGATACAGACAGTATAGAGGGTATACATGATACAGACAGTATAGAGAGTATACATGATACAGACAGTATAGAGAGTACAGACACTATAGAGAGTATACATGATACAGACAGTATAGATGGTACAGACAGTATAGAGAGTATACATGATACAGGCAGTATAGATGGTACAGACAGTATAGAGAGTATACATGATACAGACAGTATAGAAAGTATACATGATACAGACAGTATAGAGAGTACACATGGTACAGACAGTATAGAGAGTATACATGATACAGACAGTATAGAGAGTACAGACAGTATAGAGAGTATACATGTTACGGACAGTATAGAGAGTATACATGATACAGACAGTATAGAGCGTAAACATGATACAGACAGTATAGAGAGTATACATGAAACAGACAGTATACATGATACAGGCAGTATAGAGAGTATACATGATACAGACAGTATAGAGAGTACAGATGGTACAGACAGTATAGAGAGTACAGACAGTATAGAGAGTATACATGGTACAGACAGTATAGAGGGTACAGACAGTATAGAGAGTATACATGATACAGGCAGTATAGAGAGTATACATGATACAGGCAGTATAGAGAGTACAGACAGTATAGAGAGTATACATGATACAGACAGTATAGAGAGTATACATGATACAGACAGTATAGAGAGTACAGACAGTATAGAGAGTATACATGATACAGACAGTATAGAGAGTACAGACAGTATAGAGAGTATACATGATACAGACAGTATAGAGAGTATACATGATACAGGCAGTATAGAGAGTACAGACAGTATAGAGAGTATACATGATACAGACAGTATAGAGAGTATACATGATACAGGCAGTATAGAGAGTATACATGATACAGGCAGTATATATCATACACCTCCCACACTATCATACACCCCCCACACTATTATACACCCCGACACTATCATACACCCCCACACTATCAAACACCCCCTCACCATCATACACCCCCAACACTATCATACACCCCCCCACCATCATACACCCCCACACTATCATACACCCCCACACTATCATACACCCCCACACTATCATACACCCCCACACTATCATACACCTCCCCACCATCATACACTCCCACACTATTATACACCCCCCCACCATCATACACCCCCACACTATCATACACCCCCACACTATCATACACCTCCCACACCATCATACACCTCCCCACCATCATACACCTCCCCACCATCATACACCCCCACACTATCATACACCTCCACACTATCATACACCTCCCCACCATCATACACCTCCCCACCATCATACACCTCCACATTATTATACACCTCCACACTATCATACACCCCCACACTATCATACACCTCCCACACCATCATACACCTCCCCACCATCATACACCTCCCCACCATCATACACCCCCACACTATTATACACCACCCACTATCATACACCTCCCCACTATCATACACCCCCCACACTATCATACACCCCCACACTATCATACACCTCCCCACTATCATACACCCCCCCCACTATCATACACCTCCACACTATCATACACCCCCCCCACTATCATACACCCCAACACTATCATACACCCCCCCCCACTATCATACACCTCCCACACCATCATACACTCCCACACTATCATACACCCCCACACTATCATACACCCCCACACTATCATACACCCCCACACTATCATACACCCCCACACCATCATACACCCCCACACTATCATACACCTCCACACTATCATACACCCCCCACACTATCATACACCCCCACACTATCATACACCCCCACACTATCATACACCCCCACACTATCATACACCTCCCACACTATCATACACCCCCACACTATCATACACCTCCACACTATCATACACCCCCCACACTATCATACACCCCCACACTATCATACACCCCCACACTATCATACACCCCCACACTATCATACACCCCCACACTATTATACACCTCCACACTATCATACACCCCGACACTATCATACACCCAGTGGCGGATTATAAAGTGGGCGGTTTGGGCGGCCGCCCGGGGCCCGAGGCTCCGGGGGGCCCATGCAACGCCGCCTACATTATAATGCCGCCCGGGAGGCCCGCTTCCCCTCGCCACTGCACTCTTGTGACCACAAGTATTGTTTCACTTGCGGTCACAAGAGTCTCCGGCTTCCTCCGGCTGATGTGCGGCTGCAGGGGGTGTCCCGTCCTCTTCCCGGCAGCGCGCGCATCACACAGCTCCCTGTACGCCTGGGGCCCTGACTTCCGGTACTGGGAGCGCACGTTAGAGACACTCTGTGTACCGGAAGTCAGGGCCCAGGAGGCACTAGGAGGGGAGAAAGAGGGAGACCATCTATAGAGGGAGGGGGGAGAGGGGGACCATCTATAAAGGGAGGAGGGAGAGGGGGACCATCTATAAAGGGAGGAGGGAGAGTGGGACCATCTATAGAGGGAGGAGGGGACCATCTATAAGGGAGAGGGGAGAGGGGGACCATCTATAAGGGAGGGGGGGAGAGGGGGACCATCTATAGAGGGAGGAGGGAGAGGGGGACCATCTATAAGGGAGAGGGGAGAGGGGGACCATCTATAAGGGAGGGGGGAGAGGGGGACCATCTATAGAGGGAGGAGGGAGAGGGGGACCATCTATAAGGGAGAGGGGAGAGGGGGACCATCTATAAGGGAGGGGGAGAGGGGGACCATCTATAGAGGGAGGGGGGGAGAGGGGGACCATCTATAAAGGGAGGAGGGAGAGGGGGACCATCTATAAGGGGGGAGGGGAGGGGGACCATCTATAAAGGGAGGAGGGAGAGGGGGACCATCTATAAGGGAGGGGGAGAGGGGGACCATCTATAGAGGGAGGGGGGGAGAGGGGGACCATCTATAAAGGGAGGGGGGAGAGGGGGACCATCTATAGAGGGAGGAGGGGACCATCTATAAGGGAGAGGGGAGAGGGGGACCATCTATAAGGGAGGGGGGAGAGGGGGACCATCTATAGAGGGAGGAGGGAGAGGGGGACCATCTATAAGGGAGAGGGGAGAGGGGGACCATCTATAGAGGGAGGAGGGGACCATCTATAAGGGAGAGGGGAGAGGGGGACCATCTATAAGGGGGGGGGGGGGGAGAGGGGGACCATCTATAGAGGGAGGAGGGAGAGGGGGACCATCTATAAGGGAGAGGGGAGAGGGGGACCATCTATAAGGGAGGGGGAGAGGGGGACCATCTATAGAGGGAGGAGGGAGAGGGGGACCATCTATAAGGGAGAGGGGAGAGGGGGACCATCTATAAGGGAGGGGGGAGAGGGGGACCATCTATAGAGGGAGGAGGGAGAGGGGGACCATCTATAAGGGAGAGGGGAGAGGGGGACCATCTATAAGGGAGGGGGAGAGGGGGACCATCTATAGAGGGAGGGGGGAGAGGGGGACCATCTATAAAGGGAGGAGGGAGAGGGGGACCATCTATAAGGGGGGAGGGGAGGGGGACCATCTATAAAGGGAGGAGGGAGAGGGGGACCATCTATAGAAGGAGGGGGGAGAGGGGGACCATCTATAAAGGGAGGGGGGAGAGGGGGACCATCTATAGAGGGAGGGGGGAGAGGGGGACCATCTATAGAGGGAGGGGGGAGAGGGGGACCATCTATAAAGGGAGGGGGGAGAGGGGGACCATCTATAGAGGGAGGGGGGAGAGGGGGACCATCTATAGAGGGAGGGGGGAGAGGGGGACCATCTATAAAGGGAGGAGGGAGAGGGGGACCATCTATAGAGGGAGGGGGGAGAGGGGGACCATCTATAAAGGGAGGAGGGAGAGGGGAACCATCTATAGAGGGAGGGGGGAGAGGGGGACCATCTATAGAGGGAGGGGGGAGAGGGGGACCATCTATAGGGGGAGAGGGGGACCATCTATAAGGGAGGGGGGAGAGGGGGACCATCTATAAGGGAGGGGGAGAGGGGGACCATCTATAAAGGGAGGAGGGAGAGGGGAACCATCTATAGAGGGAGGGGGGAGAGGGGGACCATCTATAGAGGGAGGGGGGAGAGGGGGACCATCTATAGAGGGAGAGGGGGACCATCTATAAAGGGAGGAGGGAGAGGGGGACCATCTATAGAGGGAGGGGGTAGAGGGGGACCATCTATAGAGAGAGGGGGGAGAGGGGGACCATCTATAGAGGGAGGAGGGAGAGGGGGACCATCTATAAAGGGAGGGGGGAGAGGGGGACCATCTATAGAGGGAGGGGGGAGAGGGGGACCATCTATAAAGGGAGGGGGGAGAGGGGGACCATCTATAGAGGGAGGGGGGAGAGGGGGACCATCTATAGAGGGAGGGGGGAGAGGGGGACCATCTATAGAGGGAGGGGGGAGAGGGGGACCATCTATAGAGGGAGGGGGGAGAGGGGGACTATCTATAGAGGGAGGGGGAGAGGGGGACCATCTATAGAGGGAGGGGGGAGAGGGGAACCATCTATAGAGGGAAGGGGAGAGGGGGACCATCTATAAGGGATAGGGGAGAGGGGGACCATCTATAAGGGAGGGGGAGAGGGGGACCATCTATAGAGGGAGGGGGGAGAGGGGGACCATCTATAAAGGGAGGAGGGAGAGGGGGGACCATCTATAAGGGGGGGAGGGGAGGGGGACCATCTATAAAGGGAGGAGGGAGAGGGGGGCCATCTATAAGGGAGGGGGAGAGGGGGACCATCTATAGAGGGAGGGGGGAGAGGGGGACCATCTATAAAGGGAGGGGGGGAGAGGGGGACCATCTATAAAGGGAGGGGGGGAGAGGGGGACCATCTATAGAGGGAGGGGGGAGAGGGGGACCATCTATAGAGGGAGGGGGGGAGAGGGGGACCATCTATAGAGGGAGGGGGGAGAGGGGGACCATCTATAGAGGGAGGGGGGAGAGGGGGACCATCTATAAAGGGAGGGGGGAGAGGGGGGACCATCTATAGAGGGAGGGGGGAGAGGGGGGACCATCTATAAAGGGAGGAGGGAGAGGGGAACCATCTATAGAGGGAGGGGGGAGAGGGGGACCATCTATAGAGGGAGGGGGGAGGAGGGGGACCATCTATAGGGGGGAGAGGGGGACCATCTATAAGGGAGGGGGGGAGAGGGGGACCATCTATAAGGGAGGGGGAGAGGGGACCATCTATAAAGGGAGGAGGGAGAGGGGAACCATCTATAGGAGGAGGGGGGAGAGGGGGACCATCTATAGAGGGAGGGGGGAGAGGGGGACCATCTATAGAGGGAGAGGGTAGAGGGGGACCATCTATAGAGAGAGGGGGGAGAGGGGGACCATCTATAAAGGGAGGAGGGAGAGGGGGACCATCTATAGAGGGAGGGGGTAGAGGGGGACCATCTATAGAGAGAGGGGGGAGAGGGGGACCATCTATAAAGGGAGGAGGGAGAGGGGGACCATCTATAGAGGGAGGGGGTAGAGGGGGACCATCTATAGAGAGAGGGGGGAGAGGGGGACCATCTATAGAGGGAGGAGGGAGAGGGGGACCATCTATAAAGGGAGGGGGGAGAGGGGGACCATCTATAGAGGGAGGGGGGAGAGGGGGACCATCTATAGAGGGAGGGGGGAGAGGGGGACCATCTATAGAGGGAGGGGGGAGAGGGGGACCATCTATAGAGGGAGGAGGGAGAGGGGGACCATCTATAGAGGGAGGGGAGGAGAGGGGGACCATCTATAGAGGGAGAGGGGGACCATCTATAAAGGGAGGAGGGAGAGGGGGACCATCTATAGAGGGAGGGGGGAGAGGGGGACCATCTATAGAGGGAGGGGGGAGAGGGGGACTATCTATAGAGGGAGGGGGAGAGGGGGACCATCTATAGAGGGAGGGGGGAGAGGGGAACCATCTATAGAGGGAAGGGGAGAGGGGGACCATCTATAAAGGGAGGGGGGAGAGGGGGACCATCTATAGAGGGAGGGGGAGAGGGGGACCATCTATAAGGGAGGGGGGGAGAGGGGGACCATCTATAGAGGGAGGGGGATGGAGGGGGGACCATCTATAAGGGGGGGGAGAGGTGGACCATCTATAAGGGGGGGGAGAGGGAGACCATCTATAGAGGGAGGAGGGAGAGGGGGACCATCTATAGAGGGAGGGGGGAGAGGGGGACCATCTATAGAGGGAGAGGGGGACCATCTATAAAGGGAGGAGGGAGAGGGGGACCATCTATAGAGGGAGGGGGGGAGAGGGGGACCATCTATAGAGGGAGGGGGGAGAGGGGGAC
This sequence comes from Dendropsophus ebraccatus, assembly GCA_027789725.1. Lineage (NCBI taxonomy): Eukaryota > Metazoa > Chordata > Amphibia > Anura > Hylidae > Dendropsophus > Dendropsophus ebraccatus. The sequence continues at coordinate 1,687 of JAQFWZ010000114.1, read as the reverse complement.
TATCTATAGAGGGAGGGGGAGAGGGGGACCATCTATAAGGGAGGGGGGGCGAGGGGGACCATCTATAGGAGAGAGGGAGGGGGAGAGGGGGACCATCTATAAGGGAGGGGGAGAGGGGGACCATCTATAGAGGGAGGGGGACCATCTATAAGGGGGGGGAGAGGGGGACCATCTATAAGGGAGGGGGAGAGGGGGACCATCTATAGAGGGAGGAGGGAGAGGGGGACCATCTATAAAGGGAGGAGGGAGAGGGGGACCATCTATAGAGGGAGGAGGGGACCATCTATAAGGGAGAGGGGAGAGGGGTGACCATCTATAAGGTAGGGGGGAGAGGGGGACCATCTATAGAGGGAGGAGGGAGAGGGGGACCATCTATAAGGAGAGGGGACCATCTATAAGGGAGGGGGAGAGGGGGGACCATCTATAGAGGGAGGAGGGAGAGGGGGACCATCTATAAGGGAGAGGGGAGAGGGGGACCATCTATAAGGGAGGGGGAGAGGGGGACCATCTATAGAGGGAGGGGGAGAGGGGGACCATCTATAAAGGGAGGAGGGAGAGGGGGACCATCTATAAGGGGGGGAGGGGAGGGGACCCATCTATAAAGGGAGGCGGCTGAGAGGGGGACCCTCTCATCAGGGAGGTGTAGAGGGGGACCATCTACTCGAGGGAGGGGGGAGAGGGGGACCCTCTATAAAGGGAGGGGGGCGAGGGGGACCATCTATAAAGGGAGGGGGAGAGTGGGACCATTATAGAGGGAGGGGGGAGAGGGGGACCATCTATAGAGGGAGGGGGGAGAGGGGGACCATCTATAAAGGAGGGGGGAGAGGGGACCATCTATAAAGGGAGGGGGGAGAAGGGGTACCATCTATAGAGGGAGGGGGGAGAGGGGACCATCTATAGAGGGAGGGGGGAGAGGGGGACATCTATAAAGGGAGGGGGGAGAGGGGGACCATCTATAGAGGGAGGGGGGAGAGGGGGACCATCTATAGAGGAGGGGGGAGAGGGGGAACATCTATAAAGGGAGGAGGGAGAGGGGGACCATCTATAGAGGGAGGGGGGAGAGGGGGACATCTATAAAGGGAGGAGGGAGAGGGGAACCATCTATAGAGGGAGGGGGGGGAGGGGGACCATCTATAGAGGGAGGGGGAGAGGGGGGCCATCTCTAGGGGAGAGGGGGACCATCTATAAGGGAGGGGGGAGAGGGGACCATCTATAAGGGAGGGGGAGGGGGGGACCATCTATAAAGGGAGGAGGGAGAGGGGAACCATCTATAGAGGGAGGGGGGAGCGGAGGGGGACCATCTATAGAGGGAGGGGGGGAGAGGGGGACCATCTATAGAGGGATGAGGGAGGACCATCTATAAAGGGAGGAGGGAGAGGGGGACCATCTATAGAGGGAGGGGGTAGAGGGGACCATCTATAGAGAGAGGGGGGAGGGGGGACCATCTATAGAGGGAGGAGGAGAGGGGGACATCTATAAAGGGAGGGGGAGAGGGGGACCATCTATAGAGGGAGGGGGGAGAGGGGGCCATCTATAAAGGGAGGGGGAGAGGGGGACAATCTATAGAGGGAGGGGGGAGAGGGGGACCATCTATAAGGGAGGGGGGAGAGGGGACCATTTATAGAGGGAGGGGGAGAGGGGGGGACCATCTATAGAGGGAGGAGGGAGAGGGGGACCATCTATAAGG
>JAQFWZ010000113.1:32500-166049 GCA_027789725.1 Dendropsophus ebraccatus | reverse complement strand
GATCTCCAGCATTTGGAGAGCAGAGAGGCCATGAATGGACAGGCAGGAAATGTCAGTGGAGGTCCACCCGGAGGTGTCAGCAGGGGGTCCATCCGGAGGTGTCAGCGGGGGTCCATCAGGAGGTGTCAGATGATGTTAGAGGGGCAGTGTGGTGGAGAGGAGGATGGATGATAGGAGGCAGCAGGGTAGATGAGATCCAGTGGGGAGGATACGTATGATGTTAGAGGGGCGGTGTGGTGGAGAGGAGGATGGATGATAGGAGGCAGCAGGGTAGATGAGATCCGGTGGGGAGGATACGTATGATGTTAGAGGGGCGGTGTGGTGGAGAGGAGGATGGATGATAGGAGGCAGCAGGGTAGATGAGATCCGGTGGGGAGGATACGTATGATGTTAGAGGGGCGGTGTGGTGGAGAGGAGGATGGTGGATGATAGGAGGCAGCAGGGTAGATGAGATCCGGTGGGGAGGATACGTATGATGTTAGAGGGGCGGTGTGGTGGAGAGGAGGATGGATGATAGGAGGCAGCAGGGTAGATGAGATCCGGTGGGGAGGATACGTATGATGTTAGAGGGGCGGTGTGGTGGAGAGGAGGATGGATGATAGGAGGCAGCAGGGTAGATGAGATCCCATGGGGAGGATACGTATGATGTTAGAGGGGCGGTGTGGTGGAGAGGAGGAGGATAGGAGGCAGCAGGGTAGATGAGATCCGGTGGGGAGGATACGTATGATGTTAGAGGGGCGGTGTGGTGTAGAGGAGGATGGAGGATGATAGGAGGCAGCAGGGTTGATGAGATCCGGTGGGAAGGATACGTATGATGTTAGAGGGGCGGTGTGGTGTAGAGGAGGATGGAGGATGATAGGAGGCAGCAGGGTAGATGAGATCCGGTGGGAAGGATACGTATGATGTTAGAGGGGCGGTGTGGTGGAGAGGAGGATGATAGGAGGCAGCAGGGTAGATGAGATCCGGAGGGGAGGATACGTATGATGTTAGAGGGGCGGTGTGGTGTAGAGGAGGATGGATGATAGGAGGCAGCAGGGTAGATGAGATCCGGAGGGGAGGATACGTATGATGTTAGAGAGGCGGTGTGGTGGAGAGGAGGATGATAGGAGGCAGCAGGGTAGATGAGATCCGGTGGGGAGGATACGTATGATGTTAGAGGGGCAGTGTGGTGGAGAGGAGGATGATAGGAGGCAGCAGGGTAGATGAGATCCGGTGGGGAGGATACGTATGATGTTAGAGGGGCGGTGTGGTGTAGAGGAGGATGATAGGAGGCAGCAGGGTAGATGAGATCCGGTGGGGAGGATACGTATGATGTTAGAGGGGCGGTGTGGTGTAGGAGAGGAGGATGATGATAGGAGGCAGCAGGGTAGATGAGATCCGGTGGGGAGGATACGTATGATGTTAGAGGGGCGGTGTGGTGTAGGAGAGGAGAATGATGATAGGAGGCAGCAGGGTAGATGAGATCCGGTGGGGAGGATACGTATGATGTTAGAGGGGCGGTGTGGTGTAGGAGAGGAGAATGATGATAGGAGGCAGCAGGGTAGATGAGATCCGGTGGGGAGGATACGTATGATGTTAGAGGGGCGGTGTGGTGGAGAGGAGGATGATAGGAGGCAGCAGGGTAGATGAGATCCGGTGGGGAGGATACGTATGATATTAGAGGGGCGGTGTGGTGTAGGAGAGGAGGATGATAGGAGGCAGCAGGGTAGATGAGATCCGGTGGGGAGGATACGTATGATGTTAGAGGGGCAGTGTGGTGGAGAGGAGGATGATAGGAGGCAGCAGGGTAGATGAGATCCGGTGGGGAGGATACGTATGATGTTAGAGGGGCGGTGTGGTGTAGGAGAGGAGGATAATAGGAGGCAGCAGGGTAGATGAGATCCGGTGGGGAGGATACGTATGATGTTAGAGGGGCGGTGTGGTGGAGAGGAGGATGTTAGGAGGCAGCAGGGTAGATGAGATCCGGTGGGGAGGATACGTATGATGTTAGAGGGGCGGTGTGGTGTAGAGGAGGATGATAGGAGGCAGCAGGGTAGATGAGATCCGGTGGGGAGGATACGTATGATGTTAGAGGAGCGGTGTGGTGTAGGAGAGGAGGATGATAGGAGGCAGCAGGGTAGATGAGATCCGGTGGGGAGGATACGTATGATGTTAGAGGAGCGGTGTGGTGGAGAGGAGGATACGTATGATGTTAGAGGGGCGGTGTGGTGGAGAGGAGGATGATAGGAGGCAGCAGGGTAGATGAGATCCGGTGGGGAGGATACGTATGATGTTAGAGGAGCGGTGTGGTGTAGGAGAGGAGGATGATAGGAGGCAGCAGGGTAGAGGAGCCAGGATATAATGCTTTTGTTCACTGTGTAATCAATCTGACAAGTTATCCATGTTGCAGGGGGGTCAATCAAACATCCGATAGATTCGGCACCTGTCAATTATCCATTTCAGTGCCAGGATAGCTTTGCATTGCAGCATTGGCAGGGTTAAACAACTGCCACCAGTGGGATCGCTGGTGTTAGTCATTAGTACTGGGGTCTACTACCCATAGCTACCCCCACTATGTATAAAACGGGCTCAGGAGGGGTTAAATGTTGCTGTCAGTTAAATAGTCGGCATGGGCAATCACTCTGCACCAGCTATTTAAAGTTAGCAGTGCTGTGAGTGGCAGGTGGAGGGGGTGGAGCGGGTGGAGCAGGCAGGTGACATTGGGGGACGGCACTCAGCTTGCTTAACATACAGTATCAAAAACAAGGGAATACAGTATTGATTGTATTGATATTTTGGTACATTGTGCACCCCTAGACTGTAGCCCTTTAGGACCACACACCAAAGGTCTATAGAGTCATCTCCTTCTATGACCCCCCACTAGAGGTCCAGTTAGTCATCTCCTTCTATTACCTCACACTAGAGGTCCATGTAGTCATCTACGTCTATTACCTCACACTAGAGGTCCATGTAGTCATCTACGTCTATGACCCCCCACTAGAGGTCCAGTTAGTCATCTCCTATTACCTCACACTAGAGGTCCAGTTAGTCATCTCCTTCTATTACCTCACACTAGAGGTCCATGTAGTCATCTACGTCTGACCTCGCACTAGAGGTCCACATAGTCATCTCCTTCTATTATCTCGCACTAGAGGTCTATGTAGTCATCTCCTTCTATGACACCCCACTAGAGGTCCAAGTAGTCATCTCCTTCTATGACCTTACCTAGAGGTCCATGTAGTCATCTCCTTCTATGACCCCCCACTAGAGGCCCATGTAGTCATCTCCTTCTATGACCTTACCTAGAGGTCCATGTAGTCATCTCCTTCTTTGACACCCCACTAGAGGTCCATGTAGTCATCTCCTTCTATGACCTTACCTAGAGGTCCATGTAGTCATCTCCTTCTATGACCTTACCTAGAGGTCCATGTAGTCATCTCCTTCTATGACCTTACCTAGAGGTCCATGTAGTCATCTCCTTCTATGGAACCCCACTAGAGGTCCATGTAGTCATCTCCTTCTATGACCTTACCTAGAGGTCCATGTAGTCATCTCCTACTATTACCTTGCACTAGAGGTCTAGGTAGTAATCTCCTTCTATGACCTCACACTAGAGGTCCATGTAGTCATCTCCTTCTATTACCTCACACTAGAGGTCCATGTAATCATCTCCTTCTATGACCTTCCACTAGAGGTCCATGTAGTCATCTCCTTCTATTACGTCACACTAGAGGTCCATGTAGTCATCTCCTTCTATTACCTCACACTAGAGGTCCATGTAGTCATCTCCTTCTATTACATCACACTAGAGGTCCATGTAGTCATCTCCTTCTATGACCATCCACTAGAGGTCCATGTAATCATCTCCTTCTATGACCTTCCACTAGTGTGATGTAGTCATCTCCTTCTATTACATCACACTAGAGGTCCATATAGTCATCTCCTTCTATTACATCACACTAGAGGTCCATGTAATCATCTCCTTCTATGACCTTCCACTAGAGGTCCATGTAGTCATCTCCTTCTATTACGTCACACTAGAGGTCCATGTAGTCATCTCCTTCTATGACCATCCACTAGAGGTCCATGTAATCATCTCCTATGACCTTCCACTAGAGGTCCATGTAGTCATCTCCTTCTATTACATCACACTAGAGGTCCATGTAGTCATCTCCTTCTATTACATCACACTAGAGGTCCATGTAGTCATCTCCTTCTATTACGTCACACTAGAGGTCCATGTAGTCATCTCCTTCTATTACATCACACTAGAGGTCCATGTAATCATCTCCTTCTATGACCTTCCACTAGAGGTCCATGTAGTCATCTCCTTCTATTACGTCACACTAGAGGTCCATGTAGTCATCTCCTTCTATTACATCACACTAGAGGTCCATGTAATCATCTCCTTCTATGACCTTCCACTAGAGGTCCATGTAGTCATCTCATTCTATTACATCACACTAGAGGTCCATGTAATCATCTCCTTCTATGACCATCCACTAGAGGTCCATGTAATCATCTCCTTCTATGACCTCACACTTGAGTTTCCTGTTTTTAACTCCTTCTATGACCACATAATGGAGGGGCACTCTGAAACCTACCCAGCCACATTGATGATGATCCTGGACAGAAGGGTTTATAAGAATTGGATCAGAAACACTGTGACAATGAGACTGCAGTGATGTCAATGTCCCGTGCTTCAGCTCACCGGACATTAAGGTATCAGTGTCCATACTCTTCAAAGCCGGTTTCACTTTCTGCCATGGACACTTTTGTGGTGGGACATCCCGAAATATGGTGGGGACAGCATCCTTCCTCAAGGTTTTCCTCAGACCGCTAGGCTGGTAGGACTGCTCGGTGAAGTGCTCAGAACACACCCGGAAACGGTTGTTGGTCTTGCCCTCAAAGATTGTCTGGGCCAGCTCCTCCATGTCTCTGATGACGTGGCCGCTTTTCTCGATGCACCGCAGCCATGTCTTAATCTTGTCTAGGTGGTTGGGGAATGAATGAAGAATAATATTCAGCCGCTTCCCCCCATAGTTATGACAGCGCTCAACAAAGCATCTTGGCATCTTTCTTACGTCTGGAGACTGGTAAACCCTAAGGTACGGAGGAAACGAGGATCACGCTGAGCACCTGGTGGAGGAAAATGGCAAATTACAGTACTCTATAAGATAAAATTACACCCCCCCCCTTTCTCCATGTTACATCTAAACTACACCCCATCACATGTACATCCCTCCTCCTCCTCCTCCATACTACACCCCATCACATGTACATCCCTCCTCCTCCTCCTCCATACTACACCCCATCACATGTACATCCCATCCTCCATACTACACCCCATCACATGTACATCCCCTCCCCCTCCATACTACACCCCATCACATGTACATCCCTCCTCCTCCCCCTCCTCACTACACCCCATCACATGTACATCCCTCCTCCATACTACACCCCATCACATGTACATCCCATCCTCCATACTACACCCCATCACATGTACACCCCCTCCTCCTCCATACTACACACCATCACATGTACATCCCCTCCTCCTCCATACTACACCCCATCACATGTACATCCCCTCCCCCTCCTCCATACTACACCCCATCACATGTACATCCCTCCTCCTCCCCCTCCTCACTACACCCCATCACATGTACATCCCATCCTCCATACTACACCCCATCACATGTACACCCCCTCCTCCTCCATACTACACCCCATCACATGTACATCCCCTCCCCCTCCTCCTCCATACTACACCTCATCACATGTACATCCTCCTCCTCCTCCATAAAACACCCCATCACATGTACATCCCCTCCTCCTCCATACTACACCCCATCACATGTACATCCCCCTCCTCCTCCATACTACACCCCATCACATGTACATCCCCTCCTCCTCCATACTACACCCCATCACATGTACATCCCCTCCTCCTCCATACTACACCCCATCACATGTACATCCCCCCCCTCCTCCTCCATACTACACCCCATCACATGTACATCCCTCCTCCTCCATACTACACCCCATCACATAAACATCCCCTCCCCCATACACCCCATCACATGTAAATCCCCTCCTCCTCCTCCATACACCCCATCACATGTACATCCCCCCCTCCTCCTCCATACTACACCCCATCACATGTACATCCCCTCCTCCTCCATACTACACCCCATCAAATGTACATCCCCTCCCCCCCATACTACACCCCATCACATGTACATCCCCTCCCCCTCCATACTACACCCCATCACATGTACATCCCCTCCTCCTCCATACTACACCCCATCACATGTACATCCCCTCCCCCCCCCTTACTACACCCCATCACATGTACATCCCCTCCTCCTCCATACTACACCCCATCACATGTACATCCCCTCCCCCTCCATACTACACCCCATCACATGTACATCCCCTCCTCCTCCATACTACACCCCATCACATGTACATCCCCTCCTCCTCCATACTACACCCCATCACATGTACACCCCCTCCTCCTCCTCCATACTACACCCCATCACATGTACATCCCCTCCTCCATACTACACCCCATCACATGTACATCCCCTCCTCCTCCATACTACACCCCATCACATGTACATCTCCTCCTCCTCCTCCATACTACACCCCATCACATGTACATCCCCTCCTCCTCCATACTACACCCCATCACATGTACACCCCCTCCTCCTCCTCCATACTACACCCCATCACATGTACATCCCCTCCTCCATACTACACCCCATCACATGTACATCCCCTCCTCCATACTACACCCCATCACATGTACATCCCCTCCTCCTCCATACTACACCCCATCACATGTACATCCCCTCCTCCTCCTCCATACTACACCCCATCACATGTACATCCCCTCCTCCATACTACACCCCATCACATGTACATCCCCTCCTCCTCCATACTACACCCCATCACATGTACATCTCCTCCTCCTCCTCCATACTACACCTCATCACATAAACATCCCCTCCCCATACACCCCATCACATGTACATCCCCTCCCCCTCCATACTACACCCCATCACATGTACATCCCCTCCTCCCCCTCCATACTACACCTCATCACATGTACATCCCTCCTCCTCCATACTACACCCCATCACATGTACATCCCCTCCTCCTCCATACTACACCCCATCACATGTACATCCCCTCCTCCTCCATACTACACCCCATCACATGTACATCCCCTCCTCCTCCATACTACACCCCATCACATGTACATCCCCCTCCTCCTCCATACTACACCCCATCACATGTACATCCCCTCCTCCTCCATACTACACCCCATCACATGTACATCCCCTCCTCCTCCATACTACACCCCATCACATGTACATCCCCTCCTCCTCCTCCTCCATACTACACCCCATCACATGTACATCCCCTCCTCCATACTACACCCCATCACATGTACATCCCCTCCTCCTCCTCCATACTACACCCCACCACATGTACATCCCCCTCCTCCTCCATACTACACCCCATCACATGTACATCCCCCCCTCAGCCATACTACACCCCATCACGTGTACATCCCCTCCTCCTCCATACTACACCCCATCACATGTACATCCCCCCCTCAGCCATACTACACCCCATCACATGTACATCCCCTCCTCCATACTACACCCCATCACATGTACATCCCCTCCCCCTCCATACTACACCCCATCACATGTACACCCCCTCCTCCTCCATACTACACCCCATCACATGTACATCTCCTCCTCCATACTACACCCCATCACATGTACATCCCCTCCCCCTCCTCCTCCATACTACACCCCATCACATGTACACCCCCTCCTCCTCCATACTACACCCCATCACATGTACATCTCCTCCTCCATACTACACCCCATCACATGTACATCCCCTCCCCCTCCTCCTCCATACTACACCCCATCACATGTACATCCCCTCCTCCTCCATACTACACCCCATCACATGTACATCCCCCTCCTCCTCCATACTACACCCCATCACATGTACATCTCCCTCCTCCATACTACACCCCATCACATGTACATCTCCCTCCTCCATACTACACCCCATCACATATACATCCCCTCCCCCTCCTCCATACTACACCCCATCACATGTACATCCCCCCTCCTCCATACTACACCCCATCACATGTACATCCCCTCCTCCTCCATACTACACTCCATCACATGTACATCCCCTCCTCCTCCTCCATACTACACCCCATCACATGTACATCCCCTCCTCCTCCATACTACACCCCATCACATGTACATCCCCTCCTCCTCCATACTACACCCCATCACATGTACATCCCCTCCTCCTCCATACTACACCCCATCACATGTACATCCCCTCCCCCTCCTCCTCCATACTACACCCCATCACATGTACATCCCCCTCCTCCTCCTCCATACTACACCCCATCACATGTACATCCCCTCCCCCTCCTCCTCCATACTACACCCCATCACATGTACATCCCCTCCCCCTCCATACTACACCCCATCACATGTACATCCCCCTCCTCCTCCATACTACACCCCATCACATGTACATCCCCTCCTCCTCCTCCATACTACACCCCATCACATGTACATCCCCTCCTCCTCCATACTACACCCCATCACATGTACATCCCCCTCCTCCTCCATACTACACCCCATCACATGTACATCCCCTCCTCCTCCATACTACACCCCATCACATGTACATCCCCTCCTCCTCCTCCTCCATACTACACCCCATCACATGTACATCCCCTCCTCCTCCTCCTCACTACACCCCTACTCCTCCTCCTCCTCCATACTACACCCCATCACATGTACATCCCCTCCTCCTCCATACTACACCCCATCACATGTACATCCCCTCCTCCTCCTCCATACTACACCCCATTACATGTACATCCCCTCCCCCTCCTCCATACTACACCCCATCACATGTACATCCCCTCCTCCTCCTCCTCCTCCTCCATACTACACCCCATCACATGTACATCCCCCTCCTCCTCCATACTACACTCCATCACATGTACATCCCCTCCTCCTCCTCCTCCTCCATACTACACCCCATCACATGTACATCCCCCTCCTCCTCCATACTACACCCCATCACATGTACATCCCCTCCTCCTCCTCCTCCATACTACACCCCATCACATGTACATCCCCTCCTCCTCCTCACTACACCCCTACTCCTCCTCCTCCTCCATACTACACCCCATCACATGTACATCCCCTCCTCCTCCATACTACACCCCATCACATGTACATCCCCTCCTCCTCCTCCATACTACACCCCATTACATGTACATCCCCTCCCCCTCCTCCATACTACACCCCATCACATGTACATCCCCTCCTCCTCCTCCTCCTCCATACTACACCCCATCACATGTACATCCCCCTCCTCCTCCATACTACACTCCATCACATGTACATCCCCTCCTCCTCCTCCTCCTCCATACTACACCCCATCACATGTACATCCCCCTCCTCCTCCATACTACACCCCATCACATGTACATCCCCTCCTCCTCCTCCTCCATACTACACCCCATCACATGTACATCCCCTCCTCCTCCTCCTCCATACTACACCCCATCACATGTACATCCCCTCCTCCATACTACACCCCATCACATGTACATCCCCCCTCCTCCATACTACTCCCCATCACATGTACATCCCCTCCTCCTCCATACTACACCCCATCACATGTACATCCCCTCCCCCTCCTCCATACTACACCCCATCACATGTACATCCCCCCTCCTCCCCCTCCTCCATACTACACTCCATCACATGTACATCCCCTCCTCCTCCTCCTCCATACTACACCCCATCACATGTACATCCCCCTCCTCCTCCATACTACACCCCATCACATGTACATCCCCCTCCTCCTCCATACTACACCCCATCACATGTACATCCCCCTCCTCCTCCATACTACACCCCATCACATGTACATCCCCTCCTCCTCCTCCTCCATACTACACCCCATCACATGTACATCCCCCTCCTCCTCCATACTACACCCCATCACATGTACATCCCCCTCCTCCTCCATACTACACCCCATCACATGTACATCCCCCTCCTCCTCCATACTACACCCCATCACATGTACATCCCCTCCTCCTCCATACTACACCCCATCACATGTACATCCCCTCCTCCTCCATACTACACCCCATCACATGTACATCCCCTCCTCCTCCATACTACACCCCATCACATGTACATCCCCTCCTCCTCCATACTACACCCCATCACATGTACATCCCCTCCTCCTCCATACTACACCCCATCACATGTACATCCCCCCTCCTCCTCCTCCATACTACACCCCATCACATGTACATCCCCTCCTCCTCCATACTACACCCCATCACATGTACATCCCCTCCCCCTCCTCCATACTACACCCCATCACATGTACATCCCCTCCTCCTCCTCCATACTACACCCCATCACATGTACATCCCCTACTCCTCCTCCTCCATACTACACCCCATCACATGTACATCCCCTCCTCCTCCTCCATACTACACCCCATCACATGTACATCCCCCCTCCTCCTCCATACTACACCCCATCACATGTACATCCCCCCTCCTCCTCCATACTACACCCCATCACACGTACATCCCCTCCCCCTCCATACTACACCCCATCACATGTACACCCCCCCTCCTCCATACAACACCCCATCACATGTACATCCCCTCCTCCCCCTCCATACTACACCCCATCACATGTACATCCCCCTCCTCCTCCATACTACACCCCATCACATGTACATCCCCTCCTCCTCCTCCTCCATACTACACCCCATCACATGTACATCCCCTCCTCCTCCTCCATACTACACCCCATCACATGTACATCCCCTCCCCCTCCTCCTCCATACTACACCCCATCACATGTACATCCCCTCCTCCTCCTCCTCCTCCATACTACACCCCATCACATGTACATCCCCTCCTCCATACTACACCCCATCACATGTACATCCCCTCCTCCTCCATACTACACCCCATCACATGTACATCCCCTCCTCCATACTACACCCCATCACATGTACAACCCCTCCTCCTCCATACTACACCCCATCACATGTAAGTCCCTCCTCCATACTACACCGCATCACATGTACATCCCCTCCTCCATACTACACCCCATCACATGTACATCCCCTCCCCCTCCATACTACACCCCATCACATGTACACCCCCTCCTCCTCCATACTACACCCCATCACATGTACATCCCCTCCTCCCCCTCCATACTACACCTCATCACATGTACATCCCCTACTCCTCCATACTACACCCCATCACATGTACATCCCCTCCTCCATACTACACCCCATCACATGTACATCCCCTCCTCCTCCATACTACACCCCATCACATCTACATCCCCTCCCCCTCCTCCTCCATACTACACCCCATCACATGTACATCCCCTCCTCCTCCATACTACACCCCATCACATGTACATCCCCTCCTCCTCCATACTACACCCCATCACATGTACATCCCCTCCTCCTCCATACTACACCCCATCACATGTACATCCCCTCCTCCATACTACACCCCATCACATATACATCCCCTCCCCCTCCTCCATACTACACCTCATCACATGTACATCCCCTCCCCCTCCTCCTCCATACTACACCCCATCACATGTACATCCCCTCCTCCTCCTCCATACTACACCCCATCACATGTACATCCCCTCCCCCTCCATACTACACCCCATCACATGTACATCCCCTCCTCATCCATACTACACCCCCATCACATGTACATCCCCTCCTCCTCCATACTACACCCCATCACATGTACATCCCCCCCTCCTCACTACACCCCATCACATGTACATCCCCTCCCCCTCCTCCTCCATACTACACCCCATCACATGTACATCCCCTCCCCCTCCATACTACACCCCATCACATGTACATCCCCCCCTCCTCACTACACCCCATCACATGTACATCCCCTCCCCCTCCTCCATACTACACCCCATCACATGTACATCCCCCCTCCTCCATACTACACCCCATCACATGTACATCCCCTCCCCCTCCTCCTCCATACTACACCCCATCACATGTACATCCCTCCTCCTCCGCCATACTACACCCCATCACATGTACATCCCCTCCCCCTCCTCCATACTACACCCCATCACATGTACATCCCCTCCCCCTCCTCCTCCATACTACACCCCATCACATGTACATCCCTCCTCCTCCGCCATACTACACCCCATCACATGTACATCCCCTCCCCCTCCTCCATACTACACCCCATCACATGTACATCCCCCCTGCTCCTCCATACTACACCCCATCACATGTACATCCCCTCCTCCATACTACACCCCATCACATGTACATCCCCCTCCTCCTCCATACTACACCCCATCACATGTACATCCCCTCCTCCTCCATACTACACCCCATCACATGTACATCCCCTCCTCCTCCATACTACACCCCATCACATGTACATCCCCTCCTCCTCCATACTACACCCCATCACATGTACACCCCCCCTCCTCCTCCTCCATACTACACCCCATCACATGTACATCCCCTCCTCCTCCATACTACACCCCATCACATGTACATCCTCCTCCTCCTCCATACTACACCCCATCACATGTACATCCCCTCCTCCTCCATACTACACCCCATCACATGTACATCCCCTCCTCCTCCATACTACACCCCATCACATGTACATCCCCTCCTCCTCCATACTACACCCCATCACATGTACATCCCCCTCCTCCTCCATACTACACCCCATCACATGTACATCCCCTCCTCCTCCATACTACACCCCATCACATGTACATCCCCTCCTCCTCCTCCTCCATACTACACCCCATCACATGTACATCCCCTCCTCCTCCATACTACACCCCATCACATGTACATCCCCCCCTCCTCCTCCTCCATACTACACCCCATCACATGTACATCCCCTCCCCCTCCTCCATACTACACCCCATCACATGTACATCCTCTCCTCCTCCATACTACACCCCATCACATGTACATCCCCCTCCTCCTCCATACTACACCCCATCACATGTACATCCCCTCCTCCTCCTCCTCCTCCTCCTCCATACTACACCCCATCACATGTACATCCCCCTCCTCCTCCATACTACACCCAATCACATGTACATCCCCTCCTCCTCCTCCTCCATACTACACCCCATCACATGTACATCCCCTCCTCCTCCATACTACACCCCATTACATGTACATCCCCTCCCCCTCCATACTACACCACATCACATGTACATCCCCTCCCCCTCCTCCATACTACACCCCATCACATGTACATCCCCCTCCTCCTCCATACTACACCCCATCACATGTACATCCCCTCCTCCTCCATACTACACCCCATCACATGTACATCCCCTCCTCCTCCTCCTCACTACACCCCATCACATGTACATCCCCTCCTCCTCCATACTACACCCCATCACATGTACATCCCCTCCCCCTCCTCCATACTACACCCCATCACATGTACATCCTCTCCTCCTCCATACTACACCCCATCACATGTACATCCCCTCCTCCTCCATACTACACCCCATCACATGTACATCCCCTCCTCCTCCATACTACACCCCATCACATGTACATCCCCTCCCCCTCCTCCATACTACACCCCATCACATGTACATCCTCTCCTCCTCCATACTACACCCCATCACATGTACATCCCCTCCCCCTCCTCCATACTACACCCCATCACATGTACATCCCCTCCTCCTCCATACTACACCCCATCACATGTACATCCCCTCCTCCTCCTCCTCCATACTACACCCCATCACATGTACATCCCCTCCCCCTCCTCCATACTACACCCCATCACATGTACATCCCCTCCTCCTCCATACTACACCCCATCACATGTACATCCCCTCCTCCTCCTCCTCCATACTACACCCCATCACATGTACATCCCCTCCTCCTCCATACTACACCCCATCACATGTACATCCCCCCCTCCTCCTCTTCCTCCTCCATACTACACCCCATCACATGTACATCCCCTCCCCCTCCTCCATACTACACCCCATCACATGTACATCCTCTCCTCCTCCATACTACACCCCATCACATGTACATCCCCTCCTCCTCCATACTACACCCCATCACATGTACATCCCCTCCCCCTCCATACTACACCCCATCACATGTACATCCCCTCCTCCTCCATACTACACCCCATCACATGTACATCCCCTCCCCCTCCTCCATACTACACCCCATCACATGTACATCCCCTCCTCCTCCATACTACACCCCATCACATGTACATCCCCCCCTCCTCCTCTTCCTCCTCCATACTACACCCCATCACATGTACATCCCCTCCCCCTCCTCCATACTACACCCCATCACATGTACATCCCCTCCCCCTCCTCCATACTACACCCCATCACATGTACATCCCCTCCTCCTCCATACTACACCCCATCACATGTACATCCCCTCCTCCATACTACACCCCATCACATGTACATCCCCTCCTCCTCCATACTACACCCCATCACATGTACATCCCCTCCTCCTCCATACTACACCCCATCACATGTACATCCCCTCCTCCTCCATACTACACCCCATCACATGTACATCCCCTCCCCCTCCTCCATACTACACCCCATCACATGTACATCCCCTCCTCCTCCATACTACACCCCATCACATGTACATCCCCTGCTCCATACTACACCCCATCACATGTACATCCCCTCCTCCTCCTCCATACTACACCCCATCACATGTACACCCCCCTCCCCCTCCATACTACACCCCATCACATGTACATCCTCTCCTCCTCCATACTACACCCCATCACATGTACATCCCCTCCTCCTCCATACTACACCCCATCACATGTACATCCCCTCCTCCTCCATACTACACCCCATCACATGTACATCCCCTCCTCCTCCATACTACACCCCATCACATGTACATCCCCTCCTCCATACTACACCCCATCACATGTACATCCCCTCCCCCTCCATACTACACCCCATCACATGTACATCCCCTCCTCCTCCTCCTCCATACTACACCCCATCACATGTACATCCCCTCCTCCTCCTCCTCCATACTACACCCCATCACATGTACATCCCCTCCTCCCCCTCCTCCATACTACACCCCATCACATGTACATCTCCCTCCTCCATACTACACCCCATCACATGTACATCCCCTCCTCCCCCTCCTCCATACTACACCCCATCACATGTACATCCCCTCCTCCTCCTCCTCCATACTACACCCCATCACATGTACATCCCCTCCCCCTCCATACTACACCCCATCACATGTACATCCCCTCCTCCTCCATACTACACCCCATCACATGTACATCCCCTGCTCCATACTACACCCCATCACATGTACATCCCCTCCCCCTCCTCCTCCATACTACACCCCATCACATGTACATCCCCTCCTCCTCCATACTACACCCCATCACATGTACATCCCCCCTCCTCCATACTACACCCCATCACATGTACATCCCCTGCTCCATACTACACCCCATCACATGTACATCCTCTCCTCCTCCATACTACACCCCATCACATGTACATTCTCTCCTCCTCCTCCTCCATACTACACCCCATCACATGTACATCCCCTCCTCCTCCTCCATACTACACCCCATCACATGTACACCCCCCTCCCCCTCCATACTACACCCCATCACATGTACATCCCCTCCTCCTCCATACTACACCCCATCACATGTACATCCCCTCCCCCTCCTCCTCCATACTACACCCCATCACATGTAAATCCCCTCCTCCTCCATACTACACCCCATCACATGTACATCCCCTCCTCCTCCATACTACACCCATCACATGTACATCCCGCCCTCCTCCTCCATACTACACCCATCACATGTACATCCCCTCCTCCTCCATACTACACACCCATCACATGTACATCCCCTGCTCCATACTACACCCCATCACATGTACATCCCCTCCTCCATACTACACCCCATCACATGTACATCCCCCTCCTCCTCCTCCATACTACACCCCATCACATGTACATCCCCTCCTCCTCATACTACACCCCATCACATGTACATCCCCCCTCCTCCATACTACACCCATCACATGTACATCCCCTGCTCATACTACACCCCATCACATGTACATCCTCTCCTCCTCCATACTACACCCATCACATGTACATCCCCTCCTCCTCCATACTACACCCCATCACATGCACATCCCCTCCATACTACACCCCATCACATGTACATCCCCTCCCCCTCCTCTCCTCCATACTAAACTCCATCACATGTACATCCCCTCCCCCTCCATACTACACCCCATCACATGTACATCCCCTCCCCCCCCTCCATACTACACCCCATCACATGTACTCCCCCCTCCTCATACTACAACCCCACCACATGTACATCCCTCCTCCGCCTCCATACTACACCCCATCACATGTACATCCCCCCTCCTCCTCCATACTACACCCCATCACATGTACAACCCCCCCTCCTCCTCCTCCATACTACACCCCATCACATGTACATCCCCTCCTCCTCCATACTACACCCCATCACATGTACATCCCCTCCTCCATACTACACCCCATCACATGTACATCCCCTCCCCCTCCTCCTCCATACTACACCCCATCACATGTACATCCCCTCCTCCTCCATACTACACCCCATCACATGTACATCCCCTCCCCCTCCATACTACACCCCATCACATGTACATCCCCTCCCCCCCCTCCATACTACACCCCATCACATGTACATCCCCTCCCCCTCCTCCATACTACACCCCATCACATGTACATCCCCTCCCCCCCCTCCATACTACACCCCATCACATGTACATCCCCTCCCCCTCCTCCATACTACACCCCATCACATGTACATCCCCTCCTCCATACTACACCCCATCACATGTACATCCCCTCCTCCTCCATACTACACCCCATCACATGTACATCCCCTCCCCCCCCTCCATACTACACCCCATCACATGTACATCCCCTCCCCCCCCTCCATACTACATCCCATCACATGTACATCCCCTCCTCCTCCATACTACACCCCATCACATGTACATCCCCCTCCTCCTCCATACTACACCCCATCACATGTACATCCCCTCCTCCTCCATACTACACCCCCATCACATGTACATCCCCTCCTCCTCCATACTACACCCCATCACATGTACATCCCCCCTCCTCCTCCTCCATACTACACCCCATCACATGTACATCCCCTCCTCCATACTACACCCCATCACATGTACATCCCCTCCTCCATACTACACCCCATCACATGTACATCCCCTCCTCCATACTACACCCCATCACATGTACATCCCCCCCTCCATACTACACCCCATCACATGTACATCCCCTCCTCCTCCATACTACACCCCATCACATGTACATCCCCTCCTCCTCCATACTACACCCCATCACATGTACATCCCCTCCTCCATACTACACCCCATCACATGTACATCCCCTCCCCCTCTCTTATATACCGTCACGCCAGTCACCTGCACAGGTTGTTTCTCGCTCCCCTCCCTTATGCACTCATGGCCCCTCCCTCTAGCTCACACTCTCCTCCCCCTCCGTATATGGGCAGGGATGAGCTCTAGCCCCGCCCCCCGACGGGTCTACTCGCAGGTCCTGCATGCTCAGGCGCTCTTACCCGTTACTATGGAGCCGTAGAGTCCTTTACTGTTTATTCTTTTACTTGCGGAAGGACCTTGAAGACGTCAGGAGCACATGACCATAGTGTCAGCGCATCACGTGACTTGGTATTAGCATTGCAGTCCATTTGGCTGTGTGTAAACTGTGGTAAGGACCTGTGGTGACGTATAATCACGTGACCATTTCTGTTTTTTTACATCGTGCTCATGAGCAGAAAGCAGTGAGCGGAGTGTGCTGAAGTGCTCTGTGCTGCGCGCCCCGCCCCCCACTACACCTCCCAGCTACCCCCTCACACCCCGAGCTGCCCTTACTACACCTCCCAGCTACCCCCACCCCCTCACACCCAGAGCTGCCTGCACTACACCACCCAGCTACCCCCTCACACCCAGAGCTGCCCCCACTACACCACCCAGCTACCCCCCCCCCCCTCACACCCAGAGCCGCCCCCCCACTACACCTCCCAGCTACCCCCTCACACCCAGAGCTGCCCCCCACTACACCACCCAGCTACCCCCACCCCCTCACACCCAGAGCTGCCTGCACTACACCTCCCAGCTACCCCCTCACACCCAGAGCTGCCTGCACTACACCACCCAGCTACCCCCTCACACCCAGAGCTGCCCCCACTACACCACCCAGCTACCCCCACCCCCTCACACCCAGAGCCGCCCCCCACTACACCTCCCAGCTACCCCCTCACACCCAGAGCTGCCCCCCACTACACCACCCAGCTACCCCCACCCCCTCACACCCAGAGCTGCCTGCACTACACCTCCCAGCTACCCCCTCACACCCAGAGCTGCCCCCTACTACACCACCCAGCTACCCCCTCACACCCAGAGCTGCCCCCACTACACCACCCAGCTACCCCCTCACACCCAGAGCTGCCTGCACTACACCTCCCAGCTACCCCCTCACACCCAGAGCTGCCCCCTACTACACCTCCCAGCTACCCCCTCACACCCAGAGCTGCCCCCACTACACCACCCAGCTACCCCCTCACACCCAGAGCTGCCCCCACTACACCTCCCAGCTACCCCCTCACACCCAGAGCTGCCCCCTACTACACCTCCCAGCTACCCCCTCACACCCAGAGCTGCCCCCACTACACCTCCCAGCTACCCCCTCACACCCAGAGCTGCCTGCACTACACCTCCCAGCTACCCCCTCACACCCAGAGCTGCCCCCTACTACACCTCCCAGCTACCCCTCAACCCAGAGCTGCCCCCCACTACACCACCCAGCTACCCCCACCCCCTCACACCCAGAGCTGCCTGCACTACACCTCCCAGCTACCCCTTCACACCCAGAGCTGCCTGCACTACACCACCCAGCTACCCTCTCACACCCAGAGCTGCCCCCACTACACCACCCAGCTACCCCCTCACACCCAGAGCTGCCTGCACTACAACCTCCCAGCTACCCCCTCACAACCCAGAGCTGCCCTGCACTACACCTCCCAGCTACCCCCTCACACCCAGAGCTGCCCCCACTACACCACCCAGCTACCCCCTCACACCCAGAGCTGCCCCCACTACACCTCCCAGCTACCCCCTCACACCCAGAGCTGCCCTGCAACTACACCTCCACAGCTACCCCCTCACACCCAGAGCTGCCACCCACTACACCTCCCAGCTACCCCCTCACACCCAGAGCTAGCCCCCACTACACCACCCAGCTACCCCCTCACCACCCAGAGCTGCCCCCCACTACACCACCCAGCTACCCCCTCACACCAGAGCTGCCCCCAACTACACCTCCCCAGCGACCCCCTCAACAAAACCCAGAGCTGCCCCCACTACACCACCCAGCTACCCCCTCACACCCAGAGCTGCCCCCCACTACACCACCCAGCTACCCCCTCCACACCCAGAGCTGCCCCCTACTACACCTCCCAGCTACCCCCTCACACCAGAGCTGCCCCCCACTACACCTCCCAGCTACCCCCTCACTACCCAGAGCTGCCCCGAACTACACCTTCCCAGCTACCCCCACCCCCCTCACAGCCCAGAGCTGCCCCCACCTACACCACCCAGCTACCCCCTCACACCCAGAGCTGCCCCTACTACAACCTCCCAGCTACCCCCTCACACCCAGAGCTGCCCACTACTACACCTCCCAGCTACCCCCTCACACCCAGAGCTGCCCCCTACTACACCTCCCAGCTACCCCCACCCCCTCACACCCAGAGCCGCCCCCCACTACACCTCCCAGCTACCCCCTCACAACCCAGAACTGCCCCCACTACACCTCCCAGCTACCCCTCACACCCAGAGCTGCCCTACTACACCAACCCAGCTACCCCCTCACACCCAGAGCTGCTCCGACTACACCTCCCAGCTACCCCCTCACAGAACCCAGAGCTGCCCCTACTACACCTCCCAGCTACCCCCTCACACCCAGAGCTGCCTGCACTACACCACCCAGCTACCCTCTCACACCCAGAGCTGCCCCTACTACACCACCCAGCTACCCCCTCACACCCAGAGCTGCCCCTACTACACCACCCAGCTACCCTCTCACACCCAGAGCTGCCCCCACTACACCTCCCAGCTACCCCCTCACACCCAGAGCTGCCCCTACTACACCACCCAGCTACCCCCTCACACCCAGAGCTGCCCCCTACTACACCTCCCAGCTACCCCCTCACACCCAGAGCTGCCCCTACTACACCTCCCAGCTACCCCCTCACACCCAGAGCTGCTCCGACTACACCTCCCAGCTACCCCATCACACCCAGAACTGCCCCCACTACACCTCCCAGCTACCCCCTCACACCCAGAACTGCCCCCTACTACACCTCCCAGCTACCCCCTCACACCCAGAGCTGCCCCTACTACACCACCCAGCTACCCCCTCACACCCAGAGCTGCTCCGACTACACCTCCCAGCTACCCCCTCACACCCAGAGCTGCCCTGCACTACACCTCCCAGCTCCCCCCTCACACCCAGAGCTACCCCCTCACACCCAGAGCTGCCCCCACTACACCTCCCAGCTACCCCCTCACACCCAGAGCTGCCTGCACTACACCTCCCAGCTACCCCCTCACACCCAGAGCTGCCTGCACTACACCTCCCAGCTACCCCCTCACACCCAGAGCTGCCCTGCACTACACCTCCCAGCTACCCCCACCCCCTCACACCCAGAGCTGCCCCTTACTACACCTCCCAGCTACCCCCACCCCCTCACACCCAGAGCTGCCCCCTACTACACCTCCCAGCTACCCCCTCACACCCAGAGCTGCCTGCACTACACCTCCCAGCTACCCCCACCCCCTCACACCCAGAGCTGCCTGCACTACACCTCCCAGCTCCCCCCTCACACCCAGAGCTGCCCCCACTACACCTCCCAGCTACCCCCTCACACCCAGAGCTGCCCCCACTACACCACCCAGCTACCCCCACCCCCTCACACCCAGAGCTACCCCCTCACACCCAGAGCTGCCCCCACTACACCTCCCTGCTACCCCCTCACACCCAGAGCTGCCCCCACTACACCTCTCAGCTACCCCCTCACACCCAGAGCTGCCTGCACTACACCTCCCAGCTACCCCCACCCCCTCACACCCAGAGCTGCCCCCTACTACACCTCCCAGCTACCCCCTCACACCCAGAGCTTTCTGCACTACACCTCCCAGCTACCCCCACCCCCTCACACCCAGAGCTGCCTGCACTACACCTCCCAGCTCCCCCCTCACACCCAGAGCTGCCCCCACTACACCTCCCTGCTACCCCCTCACACCCAGAGCTACCCCCTCACACCCAGAGCTGCCCCCCACTACACCTCCCAGCTACCCCCTCACACCCAGAGCTGCCCCCACTACACCTCCCAGCTACCCCCTCACACCCAGAGCTGCCCCCACTACACCTCCCTGCTACCCCCTCACACCCAGAGCTACCCCCTCACACCCAGAGCTGCCCCCACTACACCTCCCAGTTACCCCCTCACACCCAGAGCTGCCCCCACTACACCTCCCAGCTACCCCCTCACACCCAGAGCTGCCCCCACTACACCTCCTAGCTACCCCCTCACACCCAGAGCTGCCCCCCACTACACCTCCCAGCTACCCCCTCACACCCAGAGCTGCCCCTACTACACCACCCAGCTACCCCCTCACACCCAGAGCTGCCCCCCACTACACCTCCCAGCTACTACCTCACACCCAGAGCCGCCCCCCACTACACCTCCCAGCTACCCCCTCACACCCAGAACTGCCCCCTACTACACTTCCCAACTACCTCCTCACACCCAGAGCTGCCCTGCACTACACCTCCCAGCTACCCCCTCACACCCAGAGCTGCCTGCACTACACCTCCCAGCTATCCCCTCACACCCAGAGCTGCCCCTACTACACCTCCCAGCTACCCCCTCACACCCAGAGCTGCCTGCACTACACCTCCCAGCTACCCCCTCACACCCAGAGCTGCCCCTACTACACCTCCCAGCTACCCCCTCACACCCAGAGCTGCCCCCTACTACACCTCTCAGCTACCCCCTCACACCCAGAGCTGCCCTGCACTACACCTCCCAGCTACCCCCTCACACCCAGAGCTGCCCTCACTACACCTCACAGCTACCCTCTCACACCCAGAGCTGCCTGCACTACACCTCCCAGCTACCCCCTCACACCCAGAGCTGCCCCTACTACACCTCCCAGCTACCCCCTCACACCCAGAGCTGCCCTGCACTACACCTCCCAGCTACCCTCTCACACCCAGAGCTGCCTGCACTACACCTCCCAGCTACCCCCTCACACCCAGAGCTGCCCCTACTACACCTCCCAGCTACCCCCTCACACCCAGAGCTGCCCTGCACTACACCTCCCAGCTACCCCCTCACACCCAGAGCTGCTTATTACTACACCTCTCAGCTACCCCCTCACACCCAGAGCTGCCCCCTACTACACCTCCCAGCTACCCCCTCACACCCAGAGCTGCCCCCCACTACACCTCCCAGCTACCCCCTCACACCCAGAGCTGCCCCCCACAACACCTCCCAGCTACCCCCTCACACCCAGAGCTGCCCCCTACTACACCTCCCAGCTACCCCCTCACACCCAGAGCTGCCCCCCACTACACCTCCCAGCTACCCCCTCACACCCAGAGCTGCCCCCTACTACACCTCCCAGCTACCCCCTCACACCCAGAGCTGCCCTGCACTACACCTCCCAGCTATCCCCACCCCCTCACACCCAGAGCTGCCCTGCACTACACCTCCCAGCTACCCCCTCACACCCAGAGCTGCCCCTACTACACCTCCCAGCTCCCCCCTCACACCCAGAGCTGCCCCCCCACTACACCTCCCAGCTATCCCCACCCCCTCACACCCAGAGCTGCCCCCCACTACACCACCCAGCTACCCCCTCACACCCAGAGCTGCCCTGCACTACACCTCCCAGCTACCCCCTTACACCCAGAGCTGCCCCCCACTACACCACCCAGCTACCCCCTCACACCCAGAGCTGCCCTGCACTACACCTCCCAGCTACCCCCTCACACCCAGAGCTGCCCCCACTACACCTCCCAGTTACCCCCTCACACTTAGAGCTGCCCCCTACTACACCACCCAGCTACCCCCTCACACCCAGAGCTGCCCCCCACTACACCTCCCAGCTACCCCCTCACACCCAGAGCTGCCCCCACTACACCTCCCAGCTACCCCCACCCCCTCACACCCAGAGCTGCCCCTACTACACCTCCCAGCTACCCCCTCACACCCAGAGCTGCCCCCCACTACACCACCCAGCTACCCCCTCACACCCAGAGCTGCCCTGCACTACACCTCCCAGCTACCCCCTCACACCCAGAGCTGCCCCCTACTACACCACCCAGCTACCCCCTCACACCCAGAGCTGTCCATTACTACTCCTCCCAGCTACCCCCTCACACCCAGAGCTGCCCCCACTACACCTCCCAGCTATCCCCACCCCCTCACACCCAGAGCTGCCCCCTACTACACCTCCCAGCTACCCCCTTATACCCAGAGCTGCCCCTACAACACCTCCAAGCTACCCCCTCACACCTAGAGCTGCCCATACTACACCTCCCAGCTACCCCTTCCCCCTCACACCTAGAGCTGCCCCCTACTACACCTCTCAGCTACCCCCTCACACCCAGAGCTGCCCCCTACTACACCTCCTAGCTACCCCCACCTCTTCAAACCCAGAGCTGCCCCCTCACCCCCAGAGCTTCCCCGTACTACACCTCCCAGCTACCCCCTCACACCCAGAGCTTTCCCTACTACACCTCCAAGCTACCCCCTCACACCCAGAGCTGCCCCCTACTACACCTCCCAGCTACCCCCTCACACCCAGAGCTGCCCCCCACTACACCTCCCAGCTACCCCCTCACACCCAGAGCTGTCCATTACTACTCCTCCCAGCTACCCCCTCACACCCAGAGCTGCCCCCTACTACGCCTCCCAGCTACCCCCTCACACCCAGAGCTGCCCCCTACTACACCTCCTAGCTACCCCCTCACACCCAGAGCTGCCCCCTACTACACCTCCCAGCTACCCTCACCCCCTCACACCCAGAGCTGTCCATTACTACACCTCCCAGCTACCCTCACCCCCTCACACCCAGAGCCGCCCCCTACTACACCTCCCAGCTACCCCCTCACACCCAGAGCCGCCCCCTACTACACCTCCCAGCTACCCCCTCACACCCAGAGCTGCCCCCTACTACACCTCCCAGCTACCCTCACACCCAGAGCTGTCCATTACTACGCCTCCCAGCTACCCCCTTACACCCAGAACTGCCCCCTACCACACCTCCTAGCTACCCCCTCACAACCAGAGCTGCCCCCTAATACACCTCCCAGCTACCTCCACCTTCTCACACCCAGAGCTGCCCCCTACTACACCTACCAGCCGCCCCCACCCCTCACACCCAGAGCTGCCCCCCACTACACCTCCCAGCTACCCCCACCCCATCACACCCAGAGCTGCCCCTACTACACCTCCCAGCTACCCCCTCACACCCAGAGCTGACCCCTACTATACCTTCCAGCTACCCCCACCTCCTCACACCCAGAGCTGCCCCCTACTACAGCTCCTAGCTACCCCCTCACACAGAGAGCTGCCCCCTACCACACCTCCCAGCTACCCTCACCCCCTCACACCCATAGCTGCCTCCAACTACACCTCTCAGCTACCCCCACTTCCTTACACCCAGAGCTACCCCCACCTCCTCACACCCAGAGCTGCCCCCCACTACACCTCCCAGCTACCCCCTCACACCCAGAGCTGCCCCCTACTACAGCTCCCAGCTACCCCCTCACAGCTACCTTATGGGATCCTACGGCTGGTTACTGGTCCCTGTTGCTGCTGTGACTGGTTACGTGGTCCTGTAATGGTTAGGCTGCCATGACTGGTTAATGGACCCTGTGGCCGCCGGGACTGGTTACTTGGCCCTAAAGCTGTGGTGAGTGGTTTCGGAGCCCTGTGGCCACTGTGAATGGGGAGGGGCATCAGTCTGGGCACAGTGCCAGAGAGAGTCAAAGGAGGGGCGTCAGTCAGGGGGCAGTGCAGCAGAAGATGGGGGGAGGGGCATCACTCGTGCGCGTAATGGTGGAGAAAGAGGAGGAATGTCAGTCGTGGACAGTGCTGGAAAGGATGAGGGGATGAGCATCAGTCAGGTGCAGTGAGAGAGATGAGGGGAGGGGCATCAGTCAGGCGCAGTGACAGAAGATGAGGGGAGGGGCATCAGTCAGGTGCAGTATCAGAGAAGATGAGGGGAGGGGCATCAGTCAGGCGCAGTAACAGAGAAGATGAGGGGAGAGGCATCAGTCAGGTGCAGTGACAGAGAAGATGAGGGGAGGGGCATCAGTCAGGCGCAGTGACAGAGAAGATGAGGGGAGGGGCATCAGTCAGGCGCAGTAACAGAGAAGATGAGGGGAGAGGCATCAGTCAGGTGCAGTGACAGAGAAGATGAGGGGAGGGGCATCAGTCAGGCGCAGTGACAGAGAAGATGAGGGGAGGGGCATCAGTCAGGTGCAGTGACAGAGAAGATGAGGGGAGGGGCATCAGTCAGGCGCAGTGACAGAGAAGATGAGGGGAGGGGCATCAGTCAGGTGCAGTGACAGAGAAGATGAGGGGAGGGGCATCAGTCAGGCGCAGTGACACAGAAGATGAGGGGAGGGGCATCAGTCAGGTGCAGTGACAGAGAAGATGAGGGGAGGGGCATCAGTCAGGTGCATTGAGAGAGATGAGGGGAGGGGCATCAGTCAGGCACAGTGACAGAAGATGAGGGGAGGGGCATCAGTCAGGCGCAGTGAGAGAAGATGAGGGGAGGGGCATTAGTCAGGCGCATTGAGAGAGAAGATGAGGGGAGGGGCATCAGTCAGGCGCAGTGAGAGAAGATGAGGGGAGGGGCATTAGTCAGGCGCATTGAGAGAGAAGATGAGGGGAGAGGCATCAGTCAGGCGCAGTGACAGAGAAGATGAGTGGAGGAGCATCAGTCAGGCGCAGTGGCAGAGAAGATGAGGGGAGGGGCATCAGTCAGGTGCAGTGACAGAGAAGATGAGGGGAGGGGCATCAGTCAGGCGCAGTGACAGAGAAGATGAAGGGAGGAGCATCAGTCAGGCGCAGTGAGACAGAAGATGAGGGGAGGGGCATCAATCAGGCGCAGTGAGACAGAAGATGAGAGGAGGGGCATCAATCAGGCGCAGTGACAGAGAAGATGAGGGGAGGGGCATCAATCAGGCGCAGTGACAGAGAAGATGAGGGGAGGGGCATCAGTCAGGCGCAGTGACAGAGAAGATGAGAGGAGGGGCATTAGTCAGGCG
Source organism: Dendropsophus ebraccatus (assembly GCA_027789725.1). Lineage (NCBI taxonomy): Eukaryota > Metazoa > Chordata > Amphibia > Anura > Hylidae > Dendropsophus > Dendropsophus ebraccatus. Next base: position 139,454 of record JAQFWZ010000113.1, on the reverse strand, counting down.
CAGTGAGAGAGAAGATGAGGGGAGGGGCATTAGTCAGGCGCAGTGACAGAGAAGATGAGGGGAGGGGCATCAGTCAGGTGCAGTGATAGAGAAGATGATGGGAGGAGAGGAGGGGAGGGGCATCAGTCAGGCGCAGTGACAGAAGATGAAGTGAGGGCCATCAGTCAGGCGCAGTGAGACAGAAGATGAGGGGAGGGGCATCAGTCAGGCGCAGTGAGACAGAAGATGAGGGGAGGGGCATCAGTCAGGCGCAGTGACAGAGAAGATGAGGGGAGGGGCATCAATCAGGCGCAGTGACAGAAGATGAGGTGAGGGGCATCAGTCAGGCGCAGTGACAGAGAAGATGACGGGAGGGGCATCAGTCAGGCGCAGTGACAGAGAAGATGAGGGGAGGGGCATCAGTCAGGCGCAGTGACAGAGAAGATGAGGGGAGGGGCATCAGTCAGGTGCAGTGATAGAGAAGATGATGGGAGGAGCATCAGTCAGGGTGCAGTTGCGGAGAAGATGACGGGAGGGTCATCAGTCAGGGTGCAGTTCCAGAGATGATCATCGGAGGGGCATCAGTCAGGGTGCAGCTCCGGAGAAGATGACGGGAGGAGCATCAGTCACGGTGCAGTTCCGGAGATGATGATGGGAGGAGCATCAGTCAGGGTGCAGTTCCAGACATGATGACGGGAGGGTCATCAGTCACGGTGCAGTTCCAATGATGATGATGGGAGGGACATCAGGGTGCAGTTCTGGAGAAGATGATGGGAGGAACATCAGTCAGGATGCAGTTCCGAAGATGATGGGAGGGACATCAGTCAGGGTGCAGTTCCGGAGAAGGTGATGGGAGGGACGTCAGGGTGCAGTTCCGGAGAAGATGATAGGAGGGTCATCAGTCAGGGTGCAGTTCCGGAGAAGATGATAGGAGGGTCATCAGTCAGGGTGCAGTTCCGGAGAAGGTGATGGGAGGGACATCAGTCAGGGTGCAGTTGCGGAGAAGATGATGGGAGGGACATCAGTCAGGGTGCAGTTCAGGAGAAGATGGTGGGAGGGACATCAGTCAGGGTGCAGTTCCGAAGAAGGTGATGGGAGGGACATCAGTCAGGGTGCAGTTCCGGAGAAGATGATAGGAGGGTCATCAGTCAGGGTGCAGTTCCGGAGAAGATGATAGGAGGGTCATCAGTCAGGGTGCAGTTCCGAAGGTGATGGGAGGGACATGTCAGAGTGCAGTTCCGGAGAAGGTGATGGGAGGGACATCAGTCAGGATGCAGTTCCGAAGATGATGGGAGGGACATCAGTCAGAGTGCAGTTCCGAAGATGATGGGAGGGTCATCAGTCAGGGTGCAGTTCCGGAGAAGATGATGGGAGGAGCATCAGTCAGGGTACAGTTCCGGAGAAGGTGATGGGAGGGACATCAGTCAGGGTGCAGTTCCAGAGATGATGGGAGGGTCCTCAGTCAGGGTGCAGTTCCGGAGAAGATGATGGGAGGAGCATTAGTCAGGGTACAGTTCCGGAGAAGGTGAAGGGAGGGACATCAGTCAGGGTGCAGTTCCAGAGAAGATGACGGGAGGGGCATTAGTTAGGGTGCAGTTCTGGAGAAGATGACGGGAGGAGCATCAGTCAGGGTGCAGTTAAGGAGAAGATGATGGGAGGGACATCAGTCAGGGTGCAGTTCCGGAGAAGATGATGGGAGGGACATCAGTCAGGGTGCAGTTCCGGAGAAGATGATGGGAGGGACATCAGTCAGGGTGCAGTTCCGGAGAAGATGATGGGAGGGACATCAGTCAGGGTGCAGTTCAGGAGAAGATGATGGGAGGGACATCAGTCAGGATGCAGTTCCGGAGAAGGTGATGGGAGGGACATCAGTCAGGGTGCAGTTCCGGACAAGGTGATGGGAGGGACATCAGTCAGGGTGCAGTTCCGGAGAAGATGATGGGAGGAGCATCAGTCAGGGTACAGTTCCGGAGAAGGTGATGGGAGGGACATCAGTCAGGGTGCAGTTCCGGAGAAGATGATGGGAGGGACATCAGTCAGGATGCAGTTCCGGAGAAGGTGATGGGAGGGACATCAGTCAGGGTGCAGTTCCGGACAAGGTGATGGGAGGGACATCAGTCAGGATGCAGTTCCGAACATGATGGGAGGGTCATCAGTCAGGGTGCAGTTCAGGAGAAGATGATGGGAGGGACATCAGGGTGCAGTTCTGGAGAAGATGATGGGAGGGACATCAGTCAGGATGCAGTTCCGAACATGATGGGAGGGTCATCAGTCAGGGTGCAGTTCAGGAGAAGATGATGGGAGGGACATCAGTCAGAGTGCAGTTCCAGAGATGATGGGAGGGGCATCAGTCAGGGTGCAGTTCCGGAGATGATGATGGGAGGAGCATCAGTCAGGGTGCAGTTCCAGACATGATGACGGGAGGGTCATCAGTCACGGTGCAGTTCCGGAGAAGATGATGGGAGGGACATCAGTCAGGGTGCAGTTCCGGAGAAGGTGATGGGAGGGACATCAGTCAGGGTGCAGTTCCAGACATGATGACGGGAGGGTCATCAGTCAGGGTGCAGTTCTGGAGAAGGTGATGGGAGGGACATCAGTCAGGGTGCAGTTCCGGAGAAGATGATGGGAGGGACATCAGTCAGGATGCAGTTCCGGAGAAGGTGATGGGAGGGACATCAGTCAGGGTGCAGTTCCGGACAAGGTGATGGGAGGGACATCAGTCAGGGTGCAGTTCCGGAGAAGATGATGGGAGGAGCATCAGTCAGGGTACAGTTCCGGAGAAGGTGATGGGAGGGACATCAGTCAGGGTGCAGTTCCGGAGATGATCATGGGAGGGGCATCAGTCAGGGTGCAATTCTGGAGATGATGATGGGAGGAGCATCAGTCAGGGTGCAGTTCAGGAGAAGATGATGGGAGGGACATCAGTCAGGATGCAGTTCCGAACATGATGGGAGGGTCATCAGTCAGGGTGCAGTTCAGGAGAAGATGATGGGAGGGACATCAGTCAGAGTGCAGTTCCAGAGATGATGGGAGGGGCATCAGTCAGGGTGCAGTTCCGGAGATGATGATGGGAGGAGCATCAGTCAGGGTGCAGTTCCGGAGATGATGATGGGAGGAGCATCAGTCAGGGTGCAGTTCCAGACATGATGACGGGAGGGTCATCAGTCACGGTGCAGTTCCGGAGAAGATGATGGGAGGGAGATCAGTCAGGGTGCAGTTCCGGAGAAGATGATGGGAGGGACATCAGTCAGGGTGCAGTTCTGGAGAAGGTGATGGGAGGGACATCAGTCAGGGTGCAGTTCCAGAGATGATGGGAGGGTCATCAGTCAGGGTGCAGTTGCGGAGAAGATGACGGGAGGGGCATCAGTCAGGGTGCAGTTCCGGAGAAGATGATGGGAGGGACATCAGTCAGAGTGCAGTTCCGGAGAAGATGATGGGAGGGACATCAGTCAGGGTGCAGTTCCAGAGAAGATGACGGAAGAGTCATCAGTCAGGGTGCAGTTCCGGAGATGATGATGGGAGGAGCATCAGTGAGGGTGCAGTTCCAGACATGATGACGGGAGGGTCATCAGTCACGGTGCAGTTCCAAAGATGATGATGGGAGGGACATCAGGGTGAAGTTCTGGAGAAGATGATGGGAGGGACATCAGTCAGGGTGCAGTTCCGAAGATGATGGGAGGGACATCAGTCAGGGTGCAGTTCCAGAGAAGATGACGGGAGGGGCATTAGTCAGGGTGCAGTTCTGGAGAAGATGACGGGAGGGACATCAGTCAGGGTGCAGTTCCGGAGAAGATGATGGGAGGGACATCAGTCAGGGTGCAGTTCCGGAGAAGATGATGGGAGGGACATCAGTCAGGGTGCAGTTCCGGAGAAGATGATGGGAGGGACATCAGTCAGGGTGCAGTTCAGGAGAAGATGATGGGAGGGACATCAGTCAGGGTGCAGTTCCGGAGAAGATGATGGGAGGGACATCAGTCAGGGTGCAGTTCAGGAGAAGATGATGGGAGGGACATCAGTCAGGGTGCAGTTCCGGAGAAGATGATGGGAGGGACATCAGTCAGGGTGCAGTTCCGGAGAAGATGATGGGAGGGACATCAGTCAGGATGCAGTTCCGGAGAAGGTGATGGGAGGAACATCAGTCAGGGTGCAGTTCCGGAGAAGGTGATGGGAGGGACATCAGTCAGGGTGCAGTTCTGGAGAAGATGATGGGAGGAGCATCAGTCAGAGTGCAGTTCCGAAGATGATGGGAGGGTCATCAGTCAGGGTGCAGTTCCGGAGAAGATGATGGGAGGAGCATCAGTCAGGGTGCAGTTCCAGAGAAGATGACGGAAGGGGCATTAGTCAGGGTGCAGTTCTGGAGAAGATGACGGGAGGAGCATCAGTCAGGGTGCAGTTCCGGAGAAGATGATGGGAGGGACATCAGTCAGGGTGCAGTTCAGGAGAAGATGATGGGAGGGACATCAGTCAGGGTGCAGTTCTGGAGAAGATGATGGGAGGGACATCAGTCAGGGTGCAGTTCAGGAGAAGATGATGGGAGGGACATCAGTCAGGGTGCAGTTCCGGAGAAGATGATGGGAGGGACATCAGTCAGGGTGCAGTTCAGGAGAAGATGATGGGAGGAGCATCAGTCAGGGTGCAGTTCCGGAGAAGATGATGGGAGGGACATCAGTCAGGGTGCAGTTCCGGAGAAGATGATGGGAGGGACATCAGTCAGGATGCAGTTCCGGAGAAGGTGATGGGAGGAACATCAGTCAGGGTGCAGTTCCGGAGAAGGTGATGGGAGGGACATCAGTCAGGGTGCAGTTCTGGAGAAGATGATGGGAGGAGCATCAGTCAGAGTGCAGTTCCGAAGATGATGGGAGGGTCATCAGTCAGGGTGCAGTTCCGGAGAAGATGATGGGAGGAGCATCAGTCAGGGTGCAGTTCCAGAGAAGATGACGGAAGGGGCATTAGTCAGGGTGCAGTTCTGGAGAAGATGACGGGAGGAGCATCAGTCAGGGTGCAGTTCCGGAGAAGATGATGGGAGGGACATCAGTCAGGGTGCAGTTCAGGAGAAGATGATGGGAGGGACATCAGTCAGGGTGCAGTTCCGGAGAAGGTGATGGGAGGGTGTAACCGGTTGCTTTTGATAATAGTCTGAGAAGGCCATAACCACACAGAATTATAGAAAAATAAGGGATTTATTACAGAAAACAATACTTAGCTGCAGTTACAGATGGTACAGATGCAGAGATGTTTCTTCCACAATGAGATGGGGAGCCCCATTGTATATTATGCACTAATATACACCCATTTCCCTCGATGACCACCAGGGTGCTGGGCACCTTCCATCCATGGTCCCAGCTGAGGCTGACTAGAAGCTACATACCCCCGATCTTTATAGTAAGTTTGGGTGGGGGGTGATGTGCTTCCAGAAATGTCTATGTAGACCACTGATGACCATGAATGGAAGTTTCCCAGGCCTTGTACATGCTTACCAAGCAAAATGTGGTTGTACAATTACAGCTACATGCATTTGGACAATAACAACAACTGTGTCCTCCAATGTTGACACTACTGGGGAGGTTTATGGCCGAACAGTTGACATAACAATACATCTATCTATTCCCATGCACATAGCTAAATACAAAACCAGTCCCACGTACACAGCCAGCTAAGATGGATGGATGGATAGATAGATAGATGGATAGATAGATACAAATAAGACATGAAAACACTACATTCCTTCCTATCACATGAATAAGACACTTTAACTATCTGAAATAAACCCATCCGGTTATACAGAGGGACATCAGTCAGAGTGCAGTTCCGAAGATGATGGTAGGGTCATCAGTCAGGGTGCAGTTCCGGAGAAGATGATGGGAGGAGCATCAGTCAGGGTGCAGTTCCGGAGAAGATGATGGGAGGAGCATCAGTCAGGGTACAGTTCCGGAGAAGGTGATGGGAGGGACATCAGTCAGGGTGCAGTTCCAGAGATGATGGGAGGGTCATCAGTCAGGGTGCAGTTCCGGAGAAGATGATAGGAGGAGCATTAGTCAGGGTACAGTTCCGAAAAAGGTGATGGGAGGGACATCAGTCAGGGTGCAGTTCCGGAGAAGGTGATGGGAGGAGCATCAGTCATGGTGCAGTTCCGGAGATGACAGGAGGGGCATCAGTCAGGGTGCAGTTCCAGAGAAGATGACGGGAGGGGCATCAGTCAGGGTGCAGTTCTGGAGAAGATGACGGGAGGAGCATCAGTCAGGGTGCAGTTCCGGAGAAGATGACGGGAGGAGCATCAGTCAGGGTGCAGTTCCAGAGAAGATGACGGGAGGGGCATCAGTCAGGGTGCAGTTCTGGAGAAGGTGATGGGAGGAGCATCAGTCAGGGTGCAGTTCCGGAGAAGGTGACGGGAGGAGCATCCGTCAGGGTGCAGTTCCAGAGATGATCATGGGAGGGGCATCAGTCAGGGTGCAGTTTCGGAGAAGATGACGGGAGGAGCATCAGTCAGGGTGCAGTTCCAGAGTTGATGATGGGAGGGACATCAGGGTGCAGTTCTGGAGAAGATGATGGGAGGGACATCAGTCAGGATGCAGTTCCGAACATGATGGGAGGGACATCAGTCAGGGTGCAGTTCAGGAGAAGATGATGGGAGGGACATCAGTCAGGGTGCAGTCCTGGAGAAGATGATGGGAGGGACATCAGTCAGGGTGCAGTTCCAGAGATGATGGGAGGGACATCAGTCAGAGTGCAGTTCCAGAGATGATGGGAGGGACATCAGTCATGGTGCAGTCCTGGAGAAGATGATGGGAGGGTCATCAGTTAGGGTGCAGTTCCGGAGAAGGTGATGGGAGGGTCATCAGTTAGGGTGCAGTTCCGGAGAAGGTGATGGGAGGGACATCAGTCAGGGTGCAGTTCCGGAGAAGGTGATGGGAGGGACATCAGTCAGGGTGCAGTTTCGGAGAAGGTGATGGGAGGGACATCAGTCAGGGTGCAGTTTCGGAGAAGGTGATGGGAGGGACATCAGTCAGGGTGCAGTTCTGGAGAAGGTGATGGGAGGGACATCAATCAGAGTGCAGTTCCGAAGATGATGGGAGGGACTTCAGTCAGGGTGCAGTTCCGGAGAAGATGATGGGAGGGACATCAGTCAGAGTGCAGTTCCTGAGAAGATGATGGGAGGAGCATCAGTCAGGGTGCAGTTCCGGAGAAGGTGATGGGAGGGACATCAGTCAGGGTGCAGTTCCAGAGAAGGTGATGGGAGGGGCATCAGTCAGGGTGCAGTTCCGGAGAAGGTGATGGGAGGGACATCAGTCAGGTTGCAGTTCCGGAGAAGATGATGGGAGGAGCATCAGTCAGGTTGCTGTTCCGGAGAAGATGATGGGAGGGGCATCAGTCAGGACACAGTGGCAGAGTTGGTGGGAAGGGGCATCAGTCAGGGCACCTGCGTCATTCCCCATTATTATTACATTATGATTGGTGGAGTTTATTGTGATTTCTCTGCCCGTGAGGATTAGACGGCTTACAGCCTCACAAATATATTTCCTGAGAAATTTGGTGGTGTTCAATACTTTTTTTTTTTTTGTAAATATATGTTCCGCTGTACAGGTATAAGCTGCTGCATGACCTTCAGAGCTTAATTCAGATGGCAGGGTGTCACTTCACATTGATAACTATTGTGATCCCTACTGATGAGTGAACAGATCCACACGAACCAGAGCGATCAGCATTTGACTCCCTCAGCCTGGAGAAGATGGATTCAGCCCAAGGACTGCCTGAAAAACACGGATACAGCCATACATGTACGCTGCATGACCTTCAGAGCTGAATTCAGATGACCAGGGGTGGCTACACTTTGATGACTGTATTTTAGATGCAATTTTCATAACAACGAAATCATCTTTGATGCAAAATTGTAAGACAGTACATAGGAGTAGAAAGCGCTGTGTGGCGTTCAGAAAATGATGCTTGATGCTGTACTTAAAGTGAATGTACCATCAAGCCCAGGCTGAAGCACTGGAGGTTGGCCGACCCACCCCCAGGGGAGGAAACCCCGCCCCCTCTGCGATACGGTCCGCCTCCAGTGCTTCAGCCTGGGCCTGATGGTACATTCACTTTAATATTTAAGTTTTTTATTTTTCAAAAACAAACATATACAGACAAAGCCAAACTCGGACTTTGAGAAGTCCCAAAATACAATAATACAGAAGTAAGGAACAGGGCAAGTAAGTATTACAACGAAATAGTGCAGGCCCAAGTCAACATAACTGTTCCAAAACATGGCAAAGATGACCACCTTGGGCAATAATGAACAGAGAACACGCAAATATGGAAGGCACATTTCACGGGCGTGAATGAAACCTGTAGATCACTAAGGTGCCCGGAAAGCTACAAAGGAATGGAGGAGAAACCACTTAGTGACAAAAACGATACAAACATGGATGGGGAGGTACAAACAATAGACACGGGGGTAAAAAAGGGAAAATTGAGGAGGGGGGGGGGGGGGGGTGTTCCATGAACTTGCCCGGTAGTTGGGAGGGTTGCTGGAACCAAGAACTAAAGCTGAATAAGAAAAAAGAGAGGGAGAAAGATGGGAATTGCGACGGTGTCCAGTCACCAGTTTTAAATGAAAGGAACCGGAAGAAGAGAGAAGGGGGGGGGGGGGGAAGGAACTCACCCAGGAAACCTGGTACGCAAGACAGACCTGTACTCCTCAGAGAGTGGCTCTCCTATAGGCAGCCGTGGTCTGGAAAGACAACCAAGAACCCCCTGTGGCAGCGTACCTCTTAACCTCTTGCGGGGTGCGTGCAATCAATGTTTCCATCTGGTGGGTCTGGGTAATCTTGGCATACCACTCATCCAGAGAGGGGGGGTTCCGGAGATTTCCACCTCCTGGGAATTACCGTCTTAGCAGCTCTGGCTTGGATGGCAAGCCAGAGATTTCTTAAAACGGGTTTGGGCGGGTGGAAACATAAACAGGAGCACGGCCTCAGGGGTGCCTGGGATAGAAATACCTGTGATTTAACGAATAAGCTGTAGTACTGTGTTCCAGAAGCTCTGCATTTTCGGGCATCCCCACCAGATATGTATCATATTGCCACCTGCATTCCCACATTGCCAACACTCGTCTGGGACCGTCAGGTACCACTTATGTAGTGCCTCCGGGACCCTATACCACCGGGAGATAACTTTGTAACTGGTGTCTTGGGCCTTACATGCTATTACAGCTTTGTGGGATAGAAAGAAGGCCTTCTGCCACTGTTTTAAGGAGAATTGTTTCCCCAATTCCGCCTCCCATGCAGAGCAATAAGAAGGCAGTTGTTGGGAACGAGGAGATAGGAGTATGCAGTAAATGAGAGAGATGGGGCATGCAGGTGCAATACAGAATCTTTCAAAATCGGATAAAGTTATGTGCAACTTATGGGTGTGGGAGAGGGAGGAGTAAAAATGCTGTAGTTGCGTGTATTCAAAGGGATGTCTGGCCGTGTGTAAGGTGGGGTCGAGAATAGAGGACAAGAGCAATAGGGCCCCTTGTTTGACCACCTGATGAAAGCATAGAGGAGAGTTTTTGGGTATGTCTAGAAAGGGCGGAGAGGCCCGCCGGAAAAGATGGGTTGTCTTTAATTGGGGTCAAGGGACCTAATCTGTTCAGGAGGGCAAGAGGAGAACCAGACGCTGGTAAGGATGCAAGCGTGTGGCGGACAGTGTAGGACAGTGGAGTAAGATCATGATTCGAAGGGGACCACGTCTACGGAAGGATTGATAGCAATCTCGGACAAACGTCCTGGGCCAACTGCACCCAGAGTTTAGAGGACTGGTGATGGAAGAAATCCAAAACTCTCGAGTGCACACACGCTAGATAATATACCCGACTGGTAAGCCGACACCGCCTGCATCCTTACAGCGTGTAGGGGTCTCCCATTTGATCCTCGAGTGACCGGAGGACCACACAAAGGAAGTAAAAATACGCTGCACCCGTTTCACCAGAAGGAGACCGGGATATGGACTGGGGTGGTCTGGAGCAAGTAGCGCAACCTAGGGAGGAGGGTCATCCTAATGATGCTAATCCTCCCAAACCAGGAGAACTCTCTTTGAGTCCAGGTAGTTAAGTCTTTAGTAAATTGCGCCAGTAAGGGGAGGAAATTAACATAAAAAAGATGGGAATGGTCAGGAGGGATACGAATGCCTAGGTATGTAATACCAGTAGGGGGCCATGCAAAGGGAAAGTTAGCTTTTAGAGCGGAGACAGAGTGGGGGTCAAGGGAGACGTTTAGGGCTTCGGATTTTGAAAGGTTTTTTTTAAAATTGGACCACGCACCAAACTGCTCCAGCCGGGACATCAAGGAGGGAAGGGACACATGTGGTTGAGTGAGGTAAACTAAGAGATCATCTGCGAAAGCAGAACATTTATACTCACACTTCCCAACGCGGATCTCCTTAATGTCAGGGTCAGAGCGGATGATGGTCATATGACTTTCCATAATGAGGACGTACAGGAGGGGGGACAAAGGGCAGCCCTGTCTCGTGCCATTCCATTGTGGATAGAGAAAGGGGCCGAAAGGGTACCATTAATCTTTAACTGAGCAGAAGGGTTCTGATAAAGGGCGAGGATTTTAGCTAGAAAGAGGGGGCCAATACCTATTGTTTGGAGGGTTTGTGCCAGGGAGGGCCACGAGATGTGATCAAAGGCCTTCTCGGCTTCAAGTGACAGTACCATGAGAGGCTGTTTATGAGATCATGCATAGTGTATAATATCTAAGGTGTCTAGGGTGTTATCACGGGCTTCCCTCCCCGGCACGAACCCCACTTGATCTGGGTGGATGAGGGTGGGAAGGTGGGGGTTTAATCTATTGGCAAGCACTTTAGCATAAATCTTCAAATCCACGTTCAGGAGGGAAATGGGCCTGTAAATCCCACAAAGTTGGGGGTCCTTACCGGGTTTTGGAATAAGGGCGACGTGTGCGCTAGTGGCGTGAGAGGGGAAGGGGGTGGCCTCAGATATAGAATTGAAAGCCGATAGCATCAGGGGGGCAAGGGAAGATTGAAGGGACTTATAGAATTGAGCGGTCAGGCCATTGGGACCAGGACTCTTCCCCCCAGGAAGATGTGCAATCACATGCGCTAGCTCATGTGCAGCGATAGGCTCCCCCAGGTCAGCTATGGCTTCACCAGAGAGAAGGGTTGAGATTGGTGGGGGTGAAAAGGGTCCGAGCACCAGGGCCTTGGGACAAGGAAGATGGTAAAGGGCCGTGTAGGAGTTATATGTGGAGGCAATTTGAGAAGTGATATGGGTGATCGTGTTGGCCGGTGTTTTGATACACGGGATATGAGATTGTGTAATGGTGCTTCTCAAGGCTCTGGCCAACATGCGTCCGCACTTGTTACCATACTCATAGAATTTACTACGACACGTTTGTAGTAGGCCCCAGGAGATGTCTAACCTCGGAGCGAGCTGTCTGTAGATCCCTCAGAACAGGGAGAGATAGGGCACGCTTGTGGGCCAGTTCCAAAACAGAGACCTTGGCGAGGGCCTTGGTCAGGGATGAGGCTTTCTCCTTCTTAAGTCTGGCACCATGTTTGATGAGGACACCCCTCAAAACACATTTAAGTGCTTCCCATTTCATTGGGTAGGGTCTTCCACATGGTCAACCTGAAAGTGGGCAATTGATTGTTGTAAGTCTGCTAAGCAGACGGTTTCTAACAGCAAAGATTCATTCAGGCACCAGGTCTAAGAAGTCTTGGATAAGAAGGGGAGAACAAAAGTACAGAATACCGGGGCATGATGGGATCAGACCATGGTACCAATGGAGGCTGAGGACAGCCAGGGTAGAGCGCAGTGTTGAACAAGAAATTGATCGATCCGGCTATATGTTCCGTGCGGATGGGAGTAAGAGCTATAGTCGCGGTCTGCGGCGTGCAGCAACCGCCAGGAATCATATAATTGCAAATGCAAGAGGGCTCGCTTGAGTCGCTTAATAGCAGTGTAGGAGAGGCAGGAGCGTCCAGAAGAGTTGTCTAGGGACGGGTCTAAAGTTAGGTTAAGATCCCCACATAGAACTACAGTCCCCTTGACTAGGGGAAGGGATCTATCAATGAGGACAACCACAAAAGGGACCTGGTCCTGGTTAGGAGCATACACATTTAGGCTATGTTTACACAATGTATGGAGACCGGCCGGGTCACGGAACGGCCGGTCTCTGGTCGGATCATCTCGGCCGGATGATCTTTCCGGTCGCAGAGCTCTGATGCATCAGAGCTTCCCATAGCACAGTGAAGCGAACGTCCGGAGCCGCTCGCTTCACTGTGTGAACTGATAGGTCTTTCTGCGGACGGAATTCACTGAATTCCGGCCGCAGAAAACTGACATGTCAGTTATTTGAGGCCTCGTATGGGACCCCGGCCGAAGTGTGTACGATGTGTATATGCTCCGGCCGGGATCCCATTGAAAGTAAGGCATTGTTCCACCACGCCAAAAGTACGGCCGTTGTTGCCATCTGCAACAACGGCCGTACTTTTACGTAGTGTGAACATAGCCTTATAATTGTGAAAGTGTGACCACTAATGGATAGAGTGAGGATGAGGTAGCGTGCTTCAGTATCTAGTGTGCATTGTAGGATCTGACATGGCAAGTTTTTATGGATCACTATGGCCACTCCCTTAGTTTTGTTAACGGGATTGTTGGCAAAGTGCCATTGGGTATAATACTGATCATGGATGGAGGGAGCGTGACCCGTTTTGAAGTGTGTTTCCTGCAAACATAAAATGTGTACCTTTTTACGGTGGAAGTGGCGGAGAACCTGAGATCGTTTGCTGGGTGAGTTCAATCTCTGGGCATTAAAGGAGGCAATGTGGAAATCAGCCATCGGAGATAGTGAGTGGGCGCACCGCAGATTTATCAGGGGAGCTGAAAAAGAAGAAACTGAACGCCAATATACGTTAGAGCAAATTATAAGTTCAGTGGAGACACCAAAAAGAAAACAAAGACAACGAAAAAAGGAACAAGCAGTAATGGTAAAACTGCAGTGTATACTAATAAGACAGAGGACAGAGTACTACCAGACCGAAGGCTTGCGGACTGGAAATCCCACCTATTGGGGGGCAGAGGCAGCAAGGCACATAAGAACGGGCTACCCCTCACAGACCATTACAGAAAAAAATATAGAAACATATGTGCATGGCATCAGCACCACATCTAACGCTATCAGAGAACTGGGGAGAAAGGGAAAAAAGAAAAACGGGCTATACGCAGAGGACAAGTTAAGAGACACTCACAGAAAACAGAAAATCATGGTTAGCGACTCCGGTTCCCAGTAGGAGTAGCCTGCCCTGAAAGCAACTGGGACGATCTTCGAGGACTCTCGCGGCGTGGGGCCCTTTGAGGTAGTACGCGAGCAGAAGACCGGGAGGCTTCTGGAGAAAATGGTCGCTTGGCATTCCTCGCAGAAGATTGGAGTGATGGCCACTCCGGTAAGGCCACATCAGCAATGTCCAGTGCTTTCAGGAACTCCGGTGCATCATCAGGTCTTTGCAAAGTGAGAGTCCGTCCATTGAGGCGAACATGTAGGGGGAAGGGGAACCCCCATCTGAACGTGATATTACGATCTCTAAGGACGTCCAGTAGAGGTCGAAGAACGGCACGCTGAGCCAGGGTGTGGAGGGGGAGGTCGGGGAGGATGAGCAGATGAGCTCCCCTGTAGGTGAGGTTTCGGCGTCTGCGGGCCCTTAACAGGATCTCTTCTTTAGTAGAATAAAAATGGATACGGCAAATGACGTCTCTAGGCTTTTGGTCATCCCGGCTGGGTGGTCTTAGAGCTCTGTGAGCCCTGTGGATCTCAATATGCGTATTTGGGGGTTGATCCAATAGCTCATTGAAGATGTTAGATAAAGTGGCGAAGAGATCAGAGGGGGCTACAGACTCCAGGAGCCGCGAATTCTGAGGTTATTCCTCCTGTTACGATTCTCAACATGGTCCATTTGCTGTTGGAGGACGAAGAGTTGATCAGAGTGCAGTTGTACAGTGGTTTGCAAGGCAGATAGGGTGGAAGAGGTGGAGTCCTGAGCCTGCTCCAGAGAGTCCACTTTAGATGAAACAGCAGCCAGTTCCATGCGAATTCCTATTTGTATTCCTCCACCAATTGCTTCGCCAGAGTACAGATATCATTTTTGGTAGGCAGCGACTGTGTGAGAACTCTAAGGTTGGCTAAGAATGCTGGCCTGTTGTCATCCATAGTTGGAGAATAGGTGGAGGGCAGTGGGAGGCTTAACCCCTGGGAGGGGAGTGCGACAGGTGGCAGATGTTGTTTGAAGATGGCTGGAGTATTGTCCAGTGAAGAGGAGATGGCTGTCATGCCTGCCGGGGTGAAGGTGAATCCCTTAGGGAAGGATGCAGCAGGGGGTGCATGTATAAGTGCCACAGTATGGCCCCCCGTGGCCTTACCATGAGGGGGAGAGGCACCCCAAGATGACCCGGAGGAAGGGAGGGAGAGGGTGAGTCCCGGCGGCTCAGCTGGGTTACAGGTAGCAGCGAGTCGCCTTTTGAGGTGGTCGGGGAGACCGGGGGGTTGAACCAGGTGTGGGTGGGAGATGCATGCACCCAGGGAGCTGCCTGTGGGTTTAGTGGGGAAGGCCCAATGTCCACAGCAGCCCCCCCCCCTGCTTCTGAGTGAGGACCGTCTGCTGTTGGTAGGATGGAAGCGATGGCGGGGGAGTAGTGGCAGGGGGTGGACTGTGATCTGCTGGAGTGTGTACCTGAGAGGCATTGGTGGCAGCGAGGTCCAAGTCGCGTGTGGTCACAGAGCCGCCGCAGCTTTCCTGACTGTCCCCTGAGGCAAGATGGCCACCGCAATCTGTGGAAGGCAGCCTGGCGAGGAGCGGCATCCCGGGCAGAGGGGCTTGAGGCAGCAGGTGAGCGGCAGATCGGAGGGTCACAGTGCCGTCCTGGGCAGCAGTAAGCGTGACAGGTGCCGCGGGGCCTCCGGAGCGTGGCTGGGTAATGGGAGGCTCCGGGTCCTTTGGCAGCAGCCATTTTCGTCCTCCTGCGGCCTGCTAGACTGTGAGGCAGATGGCGTCTCCAGACGCACAAAATACTGTGCGATTTCGCCCTGGGGGGATGAGGGACGTCCCTTGCTCTTTTTAGCTTTGATCCCCATGGCAGATCAGGCCCATGCCGTGGATTCAGATGCTGGGCCTGGAGGAGCTGCAGAGTACACATCCTCACACCACCATAGCAGGACACGTCCCCCTCCCGGTACATTCACTTTAACCCCTTTACTGCCTGCTGCATCTAAAGGCCCCCATGCATATTATACAATATTGACTCTATGGCAGATGATGTGGGGGAAAGATCAAATGGCCATGATGAATGTCAACACCTGATTGCTTTGTGCTTAGCGAGAAGCCGCTACTAGAGATGAGCGAATAATCAACCGGCGGCATTTCAACTCCGGGTGCCTGGAAAAGCTGGATCGAGTCCTGGGAACCTGGGAGAAGTACCCAGCACTGAATCCACCCGGAGCAGCACGGAGTTCAAAGGCCGAAGGCTGATGAGTCGACTGCCGAGCTAACAAAGCACTTGCTTCGCTAATACTGTGAGTTCGCTATTTTCTAGCCGCTACCTTATATTTTTAAAGCTTTCTTATTTCTCCCAAATAAGTGGACATCTATTTGTATGCGGTGGAGCAGCTGTCAGTGAAATGTGCACTCATCCGATGGTTAGTGAAGGTGTATAGTCTGTGCTGCCCAAAGACTGCTGTATAGGCCTGTATTCTCCATTCCTGGACGGAGCACGCCCGCAACCAGTGGACGGACCCCGCCCGCAACCCGTGGATGTAACTTTTAGAGACGCTGGTTCTACTTTAGCACTGCCAGTTTCGGGCACCACATACCTAGATTCCTCAATAAACAAGACAACATAGTGATCATCACTCGGTGTAACCTTCGGTTCTTTCTATTTATTTTCCCATCCCAGACAGGTTCTTCCCAATAAAATAAGGATAGAGCGACATGGCTTCAAAATAAATCTTCATCTCAAAAAACAACTATATTACAGAGACTCTGGTCCGGCCAGTCCATGCTGTACACTAATAAAGGTCCATGACACCCCATCATCCCCCCCCCCCTTAGTGGTACTGGAGTAGGCTCATCACTGAATCATCTGGGCCATGCTGGACTCTACTATGAAGGCCATGGGCATATGGAGGAAGGTTTTGACAGTCATGGGCCTCTTGGGTTTATGCACCTTTAGATGTTTCATCAGGTTTCCCCTACTAGGAAAGCATCGTCCACATTCTCTGCAGTCAAAGGGCTTCTCTCCCGTGTGGATCCTCTGGTGGATGATGAGCGTGCTCTTCCTAGTGAAGCGTTTTGCACACGCTGGGCATGAGTATGGCTTTTCCCCTGTGTGACTCCTGATATGATTACAAAGATTGGACTTGGTGGAGAAGCATTTCCCACATTCCGGACACTTCAGTTTCTCTATTCTGTGAACCGTTTGGTGATAGATGAGATCAGCCCTGGAGGTAAAACCCTCGGAGCACTCTGTGCACTGAAAGAAGGGAACTGCATCAGGGTCTTCTCTTCCTTGCTGAGAGACTGGTTCTTCCTTGGTGTAAGATGAGGGGGGGTACGGTTGTGTATGATCTGTCGACACAGACATGTTGGTGGCATCCACTCCATCATATGTGTCCTCTTCCTCTTTAATATGAGAGTAGGAATGTTGCAGATGATTTGCAAGCTTAGATGAAGTGTTGGTGAGTGTAAGATCTCCTTCCTCATGGGAAATTGGCTCAGAGTTAATATGCGCAGCTGGGTATTGTGTATGATCCACTGGCTCCACCTTAATATGCGCAGCTGGGTATTGTGTATGATTCACTGGCTCCACCTTAATATGTGTAGGTGTGTATTGTGTATGATCCACTGGTTCCACCTTAATATGCGCAGCCGGGTATTGAGTATGATCCACTGGTTCCACCTTAATATGTGTAGGTGTGTATTGTGTATGATCCACTGGTTCCACCTTAATATGTGTAGGTGTGTATTGTGTATAATCCACTGGTTCCACCTTAATATGTGTAGGTGTGTATTGTGTATGATCCACTGGTTCCACCTTAATATGCGCAGCCGGGTATTGTGAATGATCCATTGGCTCAAAGTTAATACAAGTAGATGTGTATAGTGCATGATCTGTGAGTATATTCACCAAAATATTTTCTCCTTCATGCGGTGCACATTCCATTTTTCTATGAGTTGGTGGACTGTGCGGTGTATGATCTGTATGGGTATAGGTGTCAGGGTATGTCAGTGGACTGTGCGGTGTATGACCTGTATGGGTATAGGTGTCAGGGTATGTGAGTGGTCTGTGCGGTGTATGATCTGTATGGGTATAGGTGTCAGGGTATGTGAGTGGACTGTGCGGTGTATGATCTGTATGGGTATAGGTGTCAGGGTATGTGAGTGGACTGTGCGGTGTATGATCTGTATGGGTATAGGTGTCAGGGTATGTGAGTGGACTGTGCGGTGTATGACCTGTATGGGTATAGGTGTCAGGGTATGGGAGTGGACTGTGCGGTGTATGATCTGTATGGGTATAGGTGTCAGGATATGTGAGTGGACTGTGCGGTGTATGATCGGTAGGTGTATAGGCACCTATCTTGCCCTTTGCTGGAAGGTTTCCTTGGGTCGCCATGCGTTCTACCATACCCTGAGGAGATGAATGGGGTTCTATAGTGTGCGGGTTTGTAAGGTCTCCTCCTCCCTCCTCTGAGACAAATGTTGAAATGCGTTTAACGTTATTTTCAGAGGGATCTTTTTCATCTTGTGAAGTTGGAGACTTTGAGATAATTTCACACATTCTACGACATGAGGATTTTTGGTGGTCGCTATTACAACTTGTAGGTTGGTCGGTAAGGGTTGGACGAGTAACGTGTGGAAGGGATTTCCTCTCCTCACATGGAAGACCTGTAAAAATATCATCACAATATTATTCCTGTATTTCACTGACCGTGATGTCATCCTGATCTGACCCTCAGCAATAGACTGTGATCTATGGGGAAACTGCTGTGCCACCGCAGGAAAGACGTATTAGTCTTACCGGTAAGACGGTTTCTCCGAAACCTTCATGACGGCAACACAGGAGTTAACTCTTACCCTAGGGACAGGAAAAGCACACAGTAAGAGGTTAAAAGCCCCTCCCCTTCCCCCAGACACCAGTGCATTATAACTAAGTCTTAGCACCACGTGAGTATTATACATTAAAAATAATATACAATATAGGGAGGGTTGTTGGTGCTGTCGTGAAGGTTTCGGAGAAACCGTCTTACCGGTAAGACTAATACGTCTTTCTCTCCTTACCTTCACAACGGCACCACAGGAGTAATACCAAGAAATTACCTTAGGGAGGGACCACAGCTTGTAGAACTTTCCTACCAAACGCAAGGTCTTCGTTGCGTTGCAGCTGTAGTTGGTAGTGTTTTGTGAAGGTATATAGTGTGGACCAGGTGGCTGCTCTGCAGATCTGTTTGATTGACGCACATGCCTCCTGTGCCCATGTTGTTGCTATCGCCCTGGTGGAATGGGCCTTGACCAGCAGTGGGGATGGTAAATTTTGTAGACTGTAAGATTCAGTTATCGCGTTTCTAATCCAACGAGCTAACACACTCTTTGACACCTTTTTTCCCTTGTTCTACCCCTGGAATTGGATGAAAAGGGACTGATCCTTGTGCTCTAACTTGTGTTCTAAGTCAGATTTTGGTGAAGAACAAAAAGAGGGAAGGACTATGTCCTGAGATCTGTGAAAGGATGTTACCACTTTGGGTAAGAAATTTGGATCTGTCTTTAAGACAATCCTGTCTTCTTGGATCAGGCAGTAGGGTTCCCTAATTGTGAATGCCTGCATCTCTCCCACTCTTCTTGCAGATACTATTGCCACCAGAAAGGCGACTTTGTAAAAAAGAAATTTTAGGTCACAATCGGATAAGGGCTCAAAAGGATGTTGAGTCAGACCTTCAAGGACAATATTTAGGTCCCAGGGGGGGGAAGTAAATTCTTTACAGGAGGATTTTGTCTAACCGCACTCCTCATGAGTCTCTGGACCCATCTGTTTTCAGCAATGTTGTAATCATATATCGCCGATAAGGCGGAAATTTGCACTTTGAATGTGGCTGGTTTTAAGCCCTTGTTTAATCCTGCTTGAAGAAAATCCAGAATAAGCGGGATGTTGGGATCAGCAGGAAAGGCCAGTCTTGTCGGGCACCAGGAAGTAAAGACTTTCCAAATTTTTAAATACATTTTTGAGGTGACTGGTTTCCTGCTATTCTGGATGGTGGAAATCACTGTTTCTGAAAGTCCCTTGCTTCTAAGCATCTCCCGTTCAGGATCCAGGCTGAAAGTTTCAGATTTGTTAGCCCTGGATGGAGAAGAGGACCTTGATGTAGGAGGTCTGGATCTGTGGGAAGAAGAATAGGAGGTTCCAGGGCCATCCTCTTCAGCATTCCAAACCAAGCCCTTCTGGGCCAAAAGGGGACAATCAAGATCACCGTCACCTCTTCCTTTAGAATTTACTGTAATACTCTGGGTATAAGAGGAATCGGTGGAAACCCGTAGGCTAGGTTGAAGGCCCAAGGATGGGCCAGTGCATCTATTCCCAACGGGTTCCCTGTTGGTTGTAGGGAGAAAAAATTTCCTATTTTCTTGTTTTTGTGGTTCGCAAAGAGGTCCACCTGTGGTAGGCCCCAATTCTTCGTAATCATCCTGAAGATCGAATCCTTCAGGCTCCATTCTCCTGGCAATAGGACATGTCTGCTTAAATAATCTGCCTGGGAATTCTCTATTCCCTGGAGATGAGTGGCTGTGATAGAGAGAAGATTGTCTTCCGCTCACCGAAAGATCTTGTCTGAGATGTACCTGAGGGAATTCTGTTTTGCACTCCCTCGGTGTCTTAAGTGAGCGACCACCGTGATATTGTCCGAGAGGACATGTAGATGAGATGCCTTCAAGGTATTTCTGGCCTGCTGCAAAGACATCCATACCGCTAGGAGTTCCCTGTAGCTGGATGATCTTCTGGCTGTCTCTGGAGTCCAAGTGCCCTGTAACAGAAGAGAATCCACCTTCGCGCCCCAGCCTGACATGCTTGCGTCCGTAGTTAGGATTTTCTTTGGAACTGGGTTCCAATGTACCCCTGTCCTCAGATTGGTAGGGTTTAACCACCAGTCCAGGGATTGACGCACTAGAAGCGGAATCTGCATTGTCTTGTCCAGTCCCCATTTTTGTTTGTTCCAGGAAGA
The DNA here is from genome assembly GCA_027789725.1 of Dendropsophus ebraccatus. Taxonomy (NCBI): domain Eukaryota; kingdom Metazoa; phylum Chordata; class Amphibia; order Anura; family Hylidae; genus Dendropsophus; species Dendropsophus ebraccatus. The sequence goes on along the minus strand of JAQFWZ010000113.1, from coordinate 119,223 downwards.
TAGAATCTGGGACTGGAGAGTTCTGGAATGTGCCTGACTCCAGGGCACGGCCAGAATACATGCGGTCATGGACCCCAGAACCGACATTGCTTCCCTGATACGACATGCTTTTTTCCTGCAAAATAAAGTTATCTTTTCTATGAGAGCCTCTTCTTTTTCTGGAGGGAGAAAAGACATTTGTTTTACTGAATTCAAAAGAATTCCCAGGAAGACTTTTTCTGTGCCTGGGTTGAGGTCCGATTTTTTGTCGTTCAGAAACCAACCCAGGGAGAGGAGGAGGTTCCTTGTGCAAGATAAATCTTCTATGAGCTTCTGTGAGGAGTTTGCCACCAGAAGGTGGTCGTCTAGATAAGCAATTACGTTTATACCATGCAGATGTAGATAGGAGGTAACCTCGCTCATGATGCAGGTGAATATGCATGGGGCTGACGAAATCCCGAAGGGAAGGGCGCTAAATTGATAGTGTTGTACCTTCCCGTCCATCCTGATGGCAAATCTTAGGTCTTTTTGGGATGATGGATGAATCGGGACATGGTAATATGCGTCTCTTAAGTCGATTGATGCCATCATGGCGTCTGAGGGGATCAAGGGAGTCGTGCTCTTTATGGATTCCATCTTGAACCTCCTGTATCTCACATACTTGTTCACAGGTTTCAAATTTATGATCAGTCTGTATGTCCCATTGGGTTTGGGAACTAAGAATAGGTTCGAGTAGTGTCCCCTCCCTAGTTGCTTCACTAGGACCGGGATCACTACATTGGAGCTTATCAAGTTCCTGACACTTTGGACAAGCTCCAACTGAAGAGAAAGAGAGGTTTGTTGGGAGATTCTGAACTTTTCGGAAGGAGATTGGATGAATTCTATTTTGTATCCTCTGTCCAAGACTCCCAGAACTTGGACAGTCTCCCCCCGACTGGGGCTGTGTCATTGTTTGTCTTTTGTATCTCGGGGCTTGAAAAAAATATTAGAATTCTTGCCCCCTTTTGAGTAACTCCAATGACCGCTCTTTGATTTCCCTTTGTATCTTTCCTGATACTTAGGATGCTGAGTCTGCTCCTTTTTCTTCTGGGCTTTTTCCTCTGGGAGAGCCTTTTTCTTGTCAGATGATTTTTCTAGCAATTTATCAAGGACTGACCCAAACACATATTTGCCTTCGAAAGGAAGACCACAAAGCTTGGACTTGGAGATATTATCCCCCGTCCAGTCCTTCAGCCATAAGGCCCGTCAGGCTGAGTTAATTAGGGCTCCGTCTTTGGCTGCGACCCGTATGGCTTCTGCTGAGGCATCTGCTAGGAAGCCTATAGCGTCCTTTAGAAGAGGAAGGGAGTCAATTATCTTCTCCTTTGAAGTCCCACTCCTTAGATGTTCCTCTAACTGGTTAATCCAGACATGGGATGCTCTGGCTACACAGGTAGCCGCTATGTTATTTTTAATAGAAAAAGTGACTGTTTCCCAGGACTTTTTCAATAAGCTCTCAGCCTTGCGATCCATTGGATCACGGAGTTGTGTGGAGTTTTCAAAGGAGAGAATGGTCTTCTTTGCTACTTTTGCCACCTGGGCATCAATCATAGGGACTTCCCATTCCTCAGTTTCCTCAGAATCAAAGGGAAGACGTCGCCTGATATCTGAGGGAACTGACATTCTCTTTTCGGGTTTTTTTCCATTTGTCAACAATTAGATCTTTAATCATCTTGTGGATAGGGAAACCTAATTTTTTCTTTGCCCTAAGTCCTGCGAATAACTGATCTGCAGCTGAGATCTTCTCCTGCTTCTCCTCAATACTTAATGCGCTCCTTACAGCCTTTAACAAAGGCATTGTATGATCAGAGGGAAAGAAGTATTTCCTTCTTGCTTCCTGAGTGTCAGAAGCTTCAGACCGAGCCCCTGAGTCCGATATCTGGCCTGATTCGACCTCTGAGACCGAGGAGGTAGATGGAGACCTGTGTCTTTTTGATGTGACAGAAGACACCGAGGATCCCGAGCATCTTGGTACTACCATGGCAGAAGTGATATCCGCCGGCAGAGTCAAGACTAAAGGCTGAGCAGGGGGATTAGCAGGAGGAGGAGGAGGATTAATCGTTGGTTCTGGGGCGGGAGCCGGAGCCATAGCCTGAGTGATTGGTATAGAACCCTTTATTTCATCTTGAATCAGCTGTCTTATGTCAGATAAAAAAGATGATCTGTCCTCCTTTATAAATTCACTAATGCAGGCTGTACAAATATTCCGCTTGAAGGAGGATGGCAATCTAGAATTACAGTTGATGCATTTCCTAGCAGATGGAGGGGGAGCATTAGCTTTCTCCTTCTCTTTCTGAGTGGCTTCTTTCTCCTAGGCATGAAAACAAGAATTAGCCACATGGCAGGAGATTTAGAGAAGCCCCACACCTGGTGAACCACAGCAGGTGGGCACCCAGAGAGAGAGAGGGTTGGAAATAGGTGGAATATAATAACATTGCACCACAACCCTCAGTGTAGCAAATAAATGGCACACTTACCGCCGCCGGCGGGTGCGAAGGCTTGTCTGCTGATGTGGAGCCTGAATCCATAGTGAATAGCAGACCTCAGGACGGGCGACCCGCAGAGAAGAGCCCGTCCTTTTGAATGCACCGCCCAGCGTTCTCCCGGCTGCCGGAGCATTCGCTTCCGGTCTGTGACGTCAGCGCGCCATGTTACATTACGTGGTGACGCACGTCAAGTCCCATGCCCCACTTCTGGCGGAACTCACTCGGACCGGAAGTAGGCCGCGGCTGACGCAGAGTAGGTCGCACGCCCGCAGGGGAGAGCTGGAGACAACAGCCCCGCAATCCCCGCGCGTCCTCGCCACTACTAGAAATGGCGCGCAAAGCGGGCCTTCCTTACCCCATCCAGATGCCTTTAAGGAAGGAAGGGGATGAACCCAATCAATCCCGCTGGTAAGGGGAACTTTTTTCTTCAGGGGATCTCCTCACCTTCACACGGATCCCCCACGCCTCTCGTGCCTGCCCTTCAGGGACAGGAAAAGCACTGGTGTCTGGGGGAAGGGGAGGGGCTTTTAACCTCTCGCTGTGTGCTTTTCCTGTCCCTAGGGTAAGAGTTAACTCCTGTGGTTTTCTGTGTAATACAGGACAGGGTGGGTTCTGTACTAGGGACCCTCTCTATCAGCCTAGGATTCTCTACCTGGGTGTATGTATACAGCTATCTAAGGGTCCATTTACACAGAAAGATTATCTGCCAAAGATTTGGAGCCAAAGCCAGAAACAGACTATAAACAGAGAACAGGTCATAAAGGAAAGCCTGAGATTTCTCCTCTTTTAAAATTCATTCCTGGCTTTGGCTTCAAATCTTTATCAGATCATCTTTCTGTGTAAATGGACCCTAACATTCAGGGTCGTTGATCTTCTAATCTCTCTAATCGGGCAGCATGCAATTGCTTCTTCCCATCTCACCAGCCCAATGAATGATCTGCAAGTAAGGCTGTGACCGCCCTGGCAACTCGTACTTCAGGCAGCATGAACATGATGACAAGAGTCCTTTATGTTACCCAGGCACAAGGGAAATTTGAATATCTGCTATAATTCCTACCGGATGCTGTGAGGGGCGGCTGGTCCTCCATCATGGCGTCCCGGTACAGATCCTTGTGTCCTTCTACATACTCCCACTCCTCCATGGAGAAATAGACGGCCACATCCTGACATCTTATAGGAACCTGACACACACAATGGTCACACAGTCATCCCCCCCAGCCTGCTGCCTCCTGGATTACTCTATCATCTCCCAGCATTCCCAGCAGGGTCACCTCTCCAGTCATCCCCCCCCCCTCCTGTATTACTGTATAATGTCCCCGCATTCCCAGCAGGGTCACCTCTCCAGTCACCCCCCACCCCTCCTGTATTACTGTATAATATCCCAGCATTCCCAGCAGGGTCACCTCTCCAGTCACCCCCCACCCCTCCTGTATTACTGTATAATGTCCCAGCATTCCCAGCAGGGTCACCTCTCCAGTCATCCCCCCTTCTGTATTACTGTATAATGTCCCAGCAGTGTCACCTCTCCAGTCATCCCCCCTCCTGTATTACTGTATAATGTCCCAGCATTCCCAGCAGGGTCACCTCTCCAGTCATCCCCCCCTCCTGTATTACTGTATAATGTCCCAGCAGTGTCACCTTTCCAGTCATCCCCCCCCTCCTGTATTACTGTATAATGTCCCAGCAGTGTCACCTCTCCAGTCACCCCCCCACCTCTCCTGTATTACTGTATAATGTCCCAGCATTTGCAGCAGTGTCACCTCTCCAGTCACCCCCCCCCCCCCCTCCTGTATTACTGTATAATGTCCCAGCATTCCCAGCAGGGTCACCTCTCCAGTCATCCCCCCCTCCTGTATTACTGTATAATGTCCCAGCAGGGTCACCTCTCCAGTCCCCCCACCTCTCCTGTATTACTGTATAATGTCCCAGCAGTGTCACCTCTCCAGTCATCCCCCCCTCTTGTATTACTGTATAATGTCCCAGCAGTGTCACCTCTCCAGTCATCCCCCCCCTCCTGTATTACTGTATAATGTCCCAGCATTCCCAGCAGGGTCACCTCTCCAGTCATCACCCCCCTCCTGTATTACTGTATAATGTCCCAGCATTCCCAGCAGTGTCACCTCTCCAGTCATCCCCCCTCCTGTATTACTGTATAATGTCCCAGCATTCCCAGCAGGGTCACCTCTCCAGTCACCCCCCCCCCCCCTCCTGTATTACTGTATAATATCCCAGCAGGGTCACCTCTCCAGTCATCCCCCCCCACCCCTCCTGTATTACTGTATAATATCCCAGCAGTGTCACCTCTCCAGTCATCCCCCACCTCCTGTATTACTGTATAATGTCCCAGTATTCCCAGCAGTGTCACCTCTCCAGTCATCCCCCCACCCCTCCTGTATTACTGTATAATGTCCCAGCATTCCCAGCAGTGTCACCTCTCCAGTCCCCCCACCTCTCCTGTATTACTGTATAATGTCCCAGCATTCCCAGCAGGGTCACCTCTCCAGTCACCCCCCCCCCCCCTCCTGTATTACTGTATAATATCCCAGCAGGATCACCTCTCCAGTCATCCCCCCCCTCCTGTATTACTGTATAATGTCCCAGCATTCCCAGCAGTGTCACCTCTCCAGTCCCCCCACCCCTCCTGTATTACTGTATAATGTCCCAGCATTCCCAGCAGGGTCACCTCTCCAGTCCCCCCACCTCTCCTGTATTACTGTATAATGTCCCAGCATTCCCAGCAGGGTCACCTCTCCAGTCCCCCCACCTCTCCTGTATTACTGTATAATATCCCAGCAGGATCACCTCTCCAGTCATCACCCCCCTCCTGTATTACTGTATAATGTCCCAGCAGTGTCACCTCTCCAGTCATCCCCCCTCCTCCTGTATTACTGTATAATGTCCCAGCATTCCCAGCAGGGTCACCTCTCTAGTCATCCCCCACCTCTCCTGTATTACTGTATAATGTCCCAGCAGTGTCACCTCTCCGGTCCCCCCACCCCTCCTGTATTACTGTATAATGTCCCAGCAGTGTCACCTCTCCAGTCATCCCCCCTTCTGTATTACTGTATAATGTCCCAGCAGTGTCACCTCTCCAGTCATCCCCCCTCCTGTATTACTGTATAATGTCCCAGCAGTGTCACCTCTCCGGTCCCCCCACCCCTCCTGTATTACTGTATAATGTCCCAGCAGTGTCACCTCTCCAGTCATCCCCCCTTCTGTATTACTGTATAATGTCCCAGCAGTGTCACCTCTCCAGTCATCCCCCCTCCTGTATTACTGTATAATCTCCCAGCATTCCCAGCAGTGTCACCTCTCCTGTCATCCCCCCTCCTGTATTACTGTATAATCTCCCAGCATTCCCAGCAGTGTCACCTCTCCAGTCCCCCCACCTCTCCTGTATTACTGTATAATGTCCCAGCATTCCCAGCAGTGTCACCTCTCCAGTCACCCCCCCTCCTGTATTACTGTATAATGTCCCAGCATTCCCAGCAGGGTCACCTCTCCAGTCATCCCCCCACCCCTCCTGTATTACTGTATAATGTCCCAGCAGTGTCACCTCTCCAGTCCCCCCCCCCTCATGTATTACTGTATAATGTCCCAGCAGGGTCACCTCTCTAGTCACCCCCCCCCACCCCTCCTGTATTACTGTATAATGTCCCAGCATTCCCAGCAGTGTCACCTCTCCAGTCCCCCCACCCCTCCTGTATTACTGTATAATGTCCCAGCAGGGTCACCTCTCTAGTCACCCCCCCCACCCCTCCTGTATTACTGTATAATCTCCCAGCAGTGTCACCTCTCCAGTCCCCCCCCCTCCTGTATTACTGTATAATCTCCCAGCAGTGTCACCTCTCCAGTCATCCCCCCCTCCTGTATTACTGTATAATGTCCCAGCAGTGTCACCTCTCCAGTCCCCCCACCTCTCCTGTATTACAGTATAATGTCCCAGCAGTGTCACCTCTCCAGTCCCCCCACCCCTCCTGTATTACAGTATAATGTCCCAGCAGTGTCACCTCTCCAGTCATCCCCCCTCCTGTATTACTGTATAATGTCCCAGCAGTGTCACCTCTCCAGTCATCCCCCCCTCCTGTATTACTGTATAATGTCCCAGCAGTGTCACCTCTCCAGTCCCCCCACCTCTCCTGTATTACTGTATAATGTCCCAGCAGTGTCACCTCTCCAGTCCCCCCCCCCCTCCTGTATTACTGTATAATGTCCCAGCAGTGTCACCTCTCTAGTCACCCCCCCCCTCCTGTATTACTGTATAATGTCCCAGCAGTGTCACCTCTCTAGTCACCCCCCCCCTCCTGTATTACTGTATAATGTCCCAGCAGGGTCACCTCTCCAGTCCCCCCACCCCTCCTGTATTACAGTATAATCTCCCAGCAGGGTCACCTCTCCAGTCAGCAGGTCAGTGATCCGGCGGGTGAGATGCAGGATCTTCTGGGCATTGTCCTTCTCATCGACCACTGATCGGGGTGACTCTGTGATGGGGCTCTGGGTTCTGCTCCTTCTCCCATATTCTCCAGGTGTTTTAGTCACTGGACCATAATCCTGTGTATGAGAAGATAACAGGGAAATTCTATAGATATCAGATCTCATCTCTCCTACCGATCAGTCATAACCCTAACACCCGCCTAATATTCTACCATCCCACTGTACGCCGATCTGAGGGGCCCGACCCCATAACCCTGTGATGTGCGTCCCCCCCTGACCCCATAACCCTGTGATGTGCGTCCCCCCCTGACCCCATAACCCTGTGATGTGCGTCCCCCCCTGACCCCATAACCCTGTGATGTGCGTCCCCCCCTGACCCCATAACCCTGTGATGTGCGTCCCCCCCTGACCCCATAACCCTGTGATGTGTGTCCCCCCCCGGGCCCTATAGCTCTGTGATGTGCGTCCCCCCTGACCCCTATCCCCCAGAATCCCACTCACCTCTCCCCCCTCCTATATTAGTAATAGAGATAAGAGGGAGGTCATGTGACACATTACCCAGAATCCCTCACCTCTCCCCCCCTCCTGAATTAGTAATAGAGATAAGAGGGAGGTCATGTGACCCATCCCCCAGAATCCCCCTCACCTCCCCCCCTCCTGTATTAGTAATAGAGATAAGAGGGAGGTCATGTGACACATTACCCAGAATCCCTCACCTCTCCCCCCACTCCTGTATTAGTAATAGAGATAAGGGGGAGGTCATGTGACCCATCCCACAGAATCCCCTCACCTCCCCCCTCTTGTATTAGTAATAGAGATAAGAGGGAGGTCATGTGACACATTACCCAGAATCCCCCTCACCTCTCCGGTCAGCAGGTGGAGGATCTCCAGGGTCAGACTTAATAGGACTTGGGTTAGCTCCTCCCATGGGCGGGCTGTAGTGGGCGTGCTCTGTACACCATCTTCACCAATCTTCCTCTCTTCAGCCTAAATGTAGAAGATAAATGTGACCTGATGGGAGGAGTCTATGGGTCCTATTAGATGGGCTGATGGGGGCCCGATAATAAATGTAAACAAGCAGTAATGGATCGGTTTGTCTTGGGGAGGGAGTATGTGGAAATGGTGAAACTCCTGTATGGGGACGCTAGGGCCGCCGTCACGGTGAATGGTCTCCATTCTGCCGTTTTTCGGCTGGGTCGTGGGACCAGGCAGGGATGTCCCCTCTCCCCCTTACTCTTCGCCCTTGGAATAGAACCAGTAGCTTGTCTTATTAGACGGGACCAGGATATAGTGGGCTTCGGGGCGAGGGGTGAGGGGGACAGGGTGTCTTTGTACACGGACGACATGCTCTTGTTTCTCCGGGACCCTGTCATCGCTATTCCCAGGGTTATTGATCTGATTCAGAGGGTGGGACAGTATTTGGGCTTAGCAATAAATTGGAGGAAGTCAGTGTTGATGTTGGTGGGTAGAGAAGGGGAGCTGTCCTTCCCACAGCTTCAAGTCCTGGGGAGAGGTGATTCTTTTAGATACCTTGGGGTACGGGTCGCCCGGAGTATTACGGCCTTTTGTGATCTTAAAGGGGTATTCCAGGAAAAATCAATAATTTAGCAATGGAAAGGGTTAACCAAGGTTAACCCTTTCCTAATAAACTTACCTGTCCGTTATTGGCCCCCCAAGGAGATCTCTGGTCCGGTCACGTGAGCCTCCAGCTTGCCTCTCCCGGATCCTCTTGTCCTTCTGGTTCGATGACGTCACCCGGCCGGCGTCGCTCTCCGTCTCATTAGCAGCAGAGCACTGAACCCTGACTGGCTTGGTAGCGTGCAGCCAATCAGGGTTCAGTGCTCTGCGTCCCCTGCTGTAAGTTATCAGGGTTTGGGGGGGCTCAGTGCCGGTGTCAGAACTACATTAGGGTAATGTGAGGGGTCCCTGCGGCATAACTTCATTCATAGCCACCAGACACCCGGAGCGGAGCTATGAATGAAGTGATGCCGCCCACCGCATCCCTTCCCCTCCCGGGACTCAGGGTCAGTATCGCTGACACCCAGGGGGGAAGTCCTGTAAAGCAATGCTGATCGGCTGCTGCTGATCCCCCCGGCCCCCCTCCCTGTGTCCCCGTCAGATCTCTCACCCCCAGAGCGCGCTGCCGCACTGGCCCGATCTCTGCACCTCTTATCATCATGCATCAAGCAGCCGGCGGTACACAGCTGACAGGCGCTGTGTGACTGAGGCAGGAGAGATCTCTTCCTTGCTCCGTACACAGCGCCTGTCAGCTTAGTTTTATCGGGGTGATTGACAGCGATACTGACCCTGAGTCCCGGGAGGGGAAGGGATGCGGTGGGCGGCATCACTTCATTCATAGCTCCGCTCCGGGTGTCTGGTGGCTATGAATGAAGTTATGCCGCAGGGACCCCTCACATTACCCTAATGTAGTTCTGACACCGGCACTGAGCCCCCCAAACCCTGATAACTTACAGCAGGGGACCCAGAGCACTGAACCCTGATTGGCTGCACGCTACCAAGCCAGTCAGGGTTCAGTGCTCTGCTGCTAATAAGAAAGACAGCAGACGCCGGCCGGGTGGTGACGTCACCGAACCGGAAGGACAGAGGATCCAGGAGAGGCAAGCTGGAGGCTCACGTGACCGGACCAGAGATCTCCTTGGGGGGCCAATAACGGACAGGTAAGTATATTAGGAAAGGGTTAACCTTGGTTAGCCCTTTCCATTGCTAAATTATTGATTTTCCCTGGAATACCCCTTTAACCTTGTTCCTTTGATAAGGGAGATGGAGGAAGAGGTGAGAGTCTGGAATAATCTGCCCCTTTCCAGGGCGGATAGGCTGGTTTTGCTGAAGGTAGTTTGCCTCCCTAAGTTTCTATACATGTTTGGGGCTGCTCCGGTCTGGGTAGGCCAAAAGGTCTTTAAGAGGATCAAGAATATATGGAATTTTTTAATCTGGGGACGCAAACGTGTTCGCATTAAGTTAGCGCTTCTGACAGTCCCTAAGGATAAGGGTGGGCTTGGCCTTCCTTCAATGGAAACATATTTTTGGCTCCTGGACTGGAGGAACAATTCTTTTTTCTCCCGGCTTGGAGAGGGGCAATAGATTGTCAATTAGATATTTTCCAGATCCTTGATTCAGGTATCCTCAAGGGCAGATCTAGAGAGGAATGGCCGATGGTGGACGCCCTAGTTAGAACATGGAGTCAGATTACTAGCGGTTTAGACCTGAAGGGTTTTTTGAGCTTTTCACCTCTGTGGGACCATTGTAGTTTGGGGGAGGTGGGGAAAGTTGGGGCACTATATGACACTCTCGGTCACGACCTAAAACGGATATCAGACGTGGTGGTAATGGGTAAAATAAAATCATGGAGCCAAGTAAAGAAGGAGTGTGGCCTGAGTGACTCCCGCTGGTTCCATTATTTGCGTTTATCTAGTGTCTTGAGATCGGATTTTAGTAATATGGAGTATAAATTGAAAGCTAATTTAACACTAGATAAAATGAGAGGACTAGGCGATAGATCCAAAGGTGTCTCGATATTGTATAAATGTTTTCTTTCAGAACGGGACCTGGAATTTGGGAGTCGGAGGGCGTGGGAAAAAGAGGTGGGGGAGGGGGTGAACTGGGCGGTTGTTTACCGTAACATTAGGAGAGTGGCGCCATCAGTAAACCAGCAGTTGATCCAGTTCTTTATTGTACATCGATTGTACTACACCCCCGCCTTTATGTTCAGAATCAATATCCACGATGTACAGAAGCGGGTGACCTCGGTCATATGAAGCGGGTGACCTCGGTCATATGAAGCGGGTGACCTCGGTCATATGAAGCGGGTGACCTCGGTCATATGTTATGGTCGTGCGGGGAACTCAAGCCTTATTGGTCAGGGGTGTTACAGAGGATATGGGGTTGTCTTTAGAGGAAGACTTCTGTTTGTTTATCTTGGGCGATACGTCAAGACCACCCAGCGGATTTCCAGTGCTCAAAGAAAACGTTTATTAAAAATGATGTTCTGTGCAAAGTTATTGATCATGAGAAAATGGATCTCTTCCCAGCTCCGTGTTTGGAGGCATGGGAACAATGTTTGGGATGGTATCAGGGTTAGGGGGGAGAGCGAGGGAGTAGTTACGTTGATTGAATAGTTTCCTGTGTCTTTTTTTTTTCGCTGGGGGGGTCGGGATGGAGGGGGGTTTGGGGAGTAGGGGGGCAAATATGCGATACTATGTATTTTCGGATTTTTCGATGAAAGGACTGTTTCTTTCTATGTAGATCTGTGATATTTTTTTTGTGCTGAAAATTTGTTGTAACCTTGTTTTTTTTTGTTTTTTTTATAAAATAAAAATATATTATAATAAAAAAAAATAAATGTAAACAAGCGCCGATCGGCTAGATCAGCACAGGGCCTATTACACTGCCCGAAAATTGTTTAACAAGGGCTGCAGGGACTACATTACCTATCCATGGTCCAGGGCTCCTCCTGCTCCTCTTCTCCCCGGGTCCTGCACGCTGCAGCTCCAGAGCGATCTGTCCTAGCTGACAGGTCCCGGCCAGTGATTGGCTGAGCGGCCGTCAGTTAGGACAGGCCGCTGTGAAGCTGCAGCACGCAGGACCGGGGGAGAAGAGGAGCAGGAGGAGCCCTGGACCATGGATAGGTAATGTATTCTTTTGCAAATCGTTAGCCGCCGGACGCACACTGCTATTACACGTAGCGATGCGCGGTCAGTGGCCGACAATTATAGGTCTGAACCTATATCGAGGATAACGATAATCAGCTGATAGTTGTGTTTGTTACACGGAACAATAATTGGCCGGATAGGATAGTACCCTATGCCAGCAAGGCTGGAGCATGACCACAAAACTAGGGGCGAAGATTACTGCTCCAGGACATCACTCGGTGTGTATGTGATATCGCTCAGGGTGTATGTGATATCGCTCAGGGTGTATGTGATATCGCTCAGGGTGTATGTGATATCTCTCAGGGTGTATGTGATATCACTCAGGGTGTATGTGATATCACTCAGGGTGTATGTGATATCACTCAGGGTGTATGTGATATCGCTCAGGGTGTATGTGATATCGCTCAGGGTGTATGTGATATCACTCAGGGTGTATGTGATATCACTCAGGGTGTATGTGATATCACTCAGGGTGTATGTGATATCTCTCAGGGTGTATGTGATATTGCTCAGGGTGTATGTGATATCGCTCAGGGTGTATGTGATATCTCTCAGGGTGTATGTGATATCTCTCAGGGTGTATGTGATATCGCTCAGGGTGTATGTGATATCACTCAGGGTGTATGTGATATCACTCAGGGTGTATGTGATATCGCTCAGGGTGTATGTGATATCACTCAGGGTGTATGTGATATCGCTCAGGGTGTATGTGATATCGCTCAGGGTGTATGTGATATCTCTCAGGGTGTATGTGATATCACTCAGGGTGTATGTGATATCTCTTAGGGTGTATGTGATATCTCTTAGGGTGTATGTGATATTACTCAGGGTGTATGTGATATCTCTCAGGGTGTATGTAATATCACTCAGGGTGTATGTGATATCTCTCAGGGTGTATGTGATATCTCTCAGGGTGTATGTGATATCACTCAGGGTGTATGTGATATCGCTCAGGGTGTATGTGATATCTCTCAGGGTGTATGTGATATCACTCAGGGTGTATGTGATATCTCTTAGGGTGTATGTGATATTACTCAGGGTGTATGTGATATCTCTCAGGGTGTATGTAATATCACTCAGGGTGTATGTGATATCTCTCAGGGTGTATGTGATATCGCTCAGGGTGTATCTGATATCGCTCAGGGTGTTTTTGCCCTCTGTATGTGATATCTCTCAGGGTGTTTTTGCCCTGGTTGGGGGGGGGGGGGTGTTGCCCTCGCCTCCCCCTTTACATGCGGTGGTCCTCTCACCTGTGTCCCTGATGACTCCGGCTCAGCAGGTGTGAAGATTGTGGGCACGGCGCTCTCGTTCAGCACCCTCACCTCTCCGTTCCCTGTGTAACACTGTGGGGAGAAGTGCTCAGAACACACCCGGTACCAGCCGGGCCTTTCACCCTGGTGTATTCTTGCTGCCATCTCCTCCAGGTCCCCGCAGACTTGTCCTTCTGCCTCCAAAGATCTCAGCCAGGATTTTATGCTTTCCAGAGTTGTGGGAAAAGCATGTAGGACGGCACTGTCGGAGTTCCTCCTCATCCCGGCCGAGTTATGGCAGGAAGCAACTAGGCATTTTGGCATTTTCAACTTTTTCCTAGAAAACGAAACATAAAAAAAGATTGAGGAGCCGCACATGGCAAGCCGGGCACAGACACACCCCGGCACAGATACACCCCGGCACTGGCACACCCGGGCACAGACACACCCCGGCACTGGCACACCCGGGCACTGGCACCAGTATATGATTGGTGTCTCCTCCTCCTCCTCCTCCATGTTACTATCAGTATATGATTGGTGTCTCCTCCTCCTCCTCCTCCATGTTACTATCAGTATATGATCGGTGTCTCCTCCTCCTCCATGTTACTATCAGTATATGATTGGTGTCTCCTCCTCCTCCTCCATGTTACTATCAGTATATGATTGGTGTCTCCTCCTCCTCCTCCTCCATGTTACTATCAGTATATGATTGGTGTCTCCTCCTCCTCCATGTTACTATCAGTATATGATTGGTGTCTCCTCCTCCTCCTCCTCCATGTTACTATCAGTATATGATTGGTGTCTCCTCCTCCTCCTCCATGTTACTATCAGTATATGATTGGTGTCTCCTCCTCCTCCTCCTCCATGTTACTATCAGTATATGATTGGTGTCTCCTCCTCCTCCTCCATGTTACTATCAGTATATGATTGGTGTCTCCTCCTCCTCCTCCTCCATGTTACTATCAGTATATGATTGGTGTCTCCTCCTCCTCCTCCATGTTACTATCAGTATATGATTGGTGTCTCCTCCTCCTCCTCCTCCATGTTACTATCAGTATATGATTGGTGTCTCCTCCTCCTCCTCCTCCATGTTACTATCAGTATATGATTGGTGTCTCCTCCTCCTCCATGTTACTATCAGTATATGATTGGTGTCTCCTCCTCCTCCTCCATGTTACTATCAGTATATGATCGGTGTCTCCTCCTCCTCCATGTTACTATCAGTATATGATTGGTGTCTCCTCCTCCTCCTCCATGTTACTATCAGTATATGATTGGTGTCTCCTCCTCCTCCTCCTCCATGTTACTATCAGTATATGATTGGTGTCTCCTCCTCCTCCTCCATGTTACTATCAGTATATGATTGGTGTCTCCTCCTCCTCCATGTTACTATCAGTATATGATTGGTGTCTCCTCCTCCTCCTCCATGTTACTATCAGTATATGATTGGTGTCTCCTCCTCCTCCATGTTACTATCAGTATATGATTGGTGTCTCCTCCTCCTCCTCCATGTTACTATCAGTATATGATTGGTGTCTCCTCCTCCTCCTCCTCCATGTTACTATCAGTATATGATTGGTGTCTCCTCCTCCTCCATGTTACTATCAGTATATGATTGGTGTCTCCTCCTCCATGTTACTATCAGTATATGATTGGTGTCTCCTCCTCCTCCATGTTACTATCAGTATATGATTGGTGTCTCCTCCTCTTCCTCCATGTTACTATCAGTATATGATTGGTGTCTCCTCCTCCTCCTCCTCCTCCATGTTACTATCAGTATATGATTGGTGTCTCCTCCTCTTCCTCCATGTTACTATCAGTATATGATCGGTGTCTCCTCCTCCTCCATGTTACTATCAGTATATGATTGGTGTCTCCTCCTCCTCCTCCATGTTACTATCAGTATATGATTGGTGTCTCCTCCTCCTCCTCCTCCATGTTACTTTCAGTATATGATTGGTGTCTCCTCCTCCTCCATGTTACTATCAGTATATGATTGGTGTCTCCTCCTCCTCCATGTTACTATCAGTATATGATTGGTGTCTCCTCCTCCTCCATGTTACTATCAGTATATGATTGGTGTCTCCTCCTCCTCCTCCATGTTACTATCAGTATATGATTGGTGTCTCCTCCTCCTCCATGTTACTATCAGTATATGATTGGTGTCTCCTCCTCCTCCATGTTACTATCAGTATATGATTGGTGTCTCCTCCTCCATGTTACTATCAGTATATGATTGGTGTCTCCTCCTCCTCCATGTTACTATCAGTATATGATTGGTGTCTCCTCCTCCTCCTCCTCCATGTTACTATCAGTATATGATTGGTGTCTCCTCCTCCTCCATGTTACTATCAGTATATGATTGGTGTCTCCTCCTCCTCCTCCATGTTACTATCAGTATATGATTGGTGTCTCCTCCTCCTCCATGTTACTATCAGTATATGATTGGTGTCTCCTCCTCCTCTTCCTCCATGTTACTATCAGTATATGATTGGTGTCTCCTCCTCCTCCTCCATGTTACTATCAGTATATGATTGGTGTCTCCTCCTCCTCCATGTTACTATCAGTATATGATTGGTGTCTCCTCCTCCTCCTCCTCCATGTTACTATCAGTATATGATTGGTGTCTCCTCCTCCTCCATGTTACTATCAGTATATGATTGGTGTCTCCTCCTCCTCTTCCTCCATGTTACTATCAGTATATGATTGGTGTCTCCTCCTCCTCCTCCATGTTACTATCAGTATATGATTGGTGTCTCCTCCTCCTCCTCCATGTTACTATCAGTATATGATTGGTGTCTCCTCCTCCTCCTCCATGTTACTATCAGTATATGATTGGTGTCTCCTCCTCCTCCTCCATGTTACTATCAGTATATGATTGGTGTCTCCTCCTCCTCCATGTTACTATCAGTATATGATTGGTGTCTCCTCCTCCTCCTCCTCCATGTTACTATCAGTATATGATGGTGTCTCCTCCTCCTCCATGTTACTATCAGTATATGATTGGTGTCTCCTCCTCCTCTTCCTCCATGTTACTATCAGTATATGATTGGTGTCTCCTCCTCCTCCTCCATGTTACTATCAGTATATGATTGGTGTCTCCTCCTCTCCTCCTCCATTGTACTATCAGTATATGATTGGTGTCTCCTCCTCCTCCTCCATGTTACTATCAGTATATGATTGGTGTCTCCTCCTCCTCCTCCATGTTACTATCAGTATATGATTGGTGTCTCCTCCTCCTCCATGTTACTATCAGTATATGATTGGTGTCTCCTCCTCCTCCATGTTACTATCAGTATATGATTGGTGTCTCCTCCTCCTCCTCCTCCTCCATGTTACTATCAGTATATGATTGGTGTCTCCTCCTCCTCCATGTTACTATCAGTATATGATTGGTGTCTCCTCCTCCTCTTCCTCCATGTTACTATCAGTATATGATTGGTGTCTCCTCCTCCTCCTCCATGTTACTATCAGTATATGATTGGTGTCTCCTCCTCCTCCTCCATGTTACTATCAGTATATGATCGGTGTCTCCTCCTCCTCCTCCATGTTACTATCAGTATATGATTGGTGTCTCCTCCTCCTCCATGTTACTATCAGTATATGATTGGTGTCTCCTCCTCCTCCATGTTACTATTAGTATATGATTGGTGTCTCCTCCTCCTCCATGTTACTATCAGTATATGATTGGTGTCTCCTCCTCCTCCATGTTACTATCAGTATATGATTGGTGTCTCCTCCTCCTCCTCCTCCATGTTACTATCAGTATATGATTGGTGTCTCCTCCTCCTCCATGTTACTATCAGTATATGATTGGTGTCTCCTCCTCCTCCATGTTACTATCAGTATATGATTGGTGTCTCCTCCTCCTCCATGTTACTATCAGTATATGATTGGTGTCTCCTCCTCCTCCTCCATGTTACTATCAGTATATGATTGGTGTCTCCTCCTCCTCCATGTTACTATCAGTATATGATTGGTGTCTCCTCCTCCTCCTCCATGTTACTATCAGTATATGATTGGTGTCTCCTCCTCCTCCATGTTACTATCAGTATATGATTGGTGTCTCCTCCTCCTCCTCCATGTTACTATCAGTATATGATTGGTGTCTCCTCCTCCTCCTCCTCCATGTTACTATCAGTATATGATTGGTGTCTCCTCCTCCTCCTCCATGTTACTATCAGTATATGATTGGTGTCTCCTCCTCCTCCATGTTACTATCAGTATATGATTGGTGTCTCCTCCTCCTCCTCCATGTTACTATCAGTATATGATTGGTGTCTCCTCCTCCTCCTCCATGTTACTATCAGTATATGATTGGTGTCTCCTCCTCCTCCTCCATGTTACTATCAGTATATGATTGGTGTCTCCTCCTCCTCCATGTTACTATCAGTATATGATTGGTGTCTCCTCCTCCTCCTCCATGTTACTATCAGTATATGATTGGTGTCTCCTCCTCCTCCTCCTCCATGTTACTATCAGTATATGATTGGTGTCTCCTCCTCCTCCATGTTACTATCAGTATATGATCGGTGTCTCCTCCTCCATGTTACTATCAGTATATGATTGGTGTCTCCTCCTCCTCCATGTTACTATCAGTATATGATTGGTGTCTCCTCCTCCTCCATGTTACTATCAGTATATGATTGGTGTCTCCTCCTCCTCCATGTTACTATCAGTATATGATTGGTGTCTCCTCCTCCTCCATGTTACTATCAGTATATGATTGGTGTCTCCTCCTCCTCCATGTTACTATCAGTATATGATTGGTGTCTCCTCCTCCTCCATGTTACTATCAGTATATGATTGGTGTCTCCTCCTCCTCCATGTTACTATCAGTATATGATTGGTGTCTTCCTCCTCCTCCATGTTACTATCAGTATATGATTGGTGTCTCCTCCTCCTCCATGTTACTATCAGTATATGATTGGTGTCTCCTCCTCCTCCATGTTACTATCAGTATATGATTGGTGTCTCCTCCTCCTCCTCCATGTTACTATCAGTATATGATTGGTGTCTCCTCCTCCTCCATGTTACTATCAGTATATGATTGGTGTCTCCTCCTCCTCCATGTTACTATCAGTATATGATTGGTGTCTCCTCCTCCTCCTCCATGTTACTATCAGTATATGATTGGTGTCTCCTCCTCCTCCTCCTCCATGTTACTATCAGTATATGATTGGTGTCTCCTCCTCTTCCTCCTCCATGTTACTATCAGTATATGATTGGTGTCTCCTCCTCCTCCATGTTACTATCAGTATATGATTGGTGTCTCCTCCTCCTCCTCCATGTTACTATCAGTATATGATTGGTGTCTCCTCCTCTTCCTCCTCCATGTTACTATCAGTATATGATTGGTGTCTCCTCCTCCTCCTCCATGTTACTATCAGTATATGATTGGTGTCTCCTCCTCCTCCATGTTACTATCAGTATATGATTGGTGTCTCCTCCTCCATGTTACTATCAGTATATGATTGGTGTCTCCTCCTCCTCCATGTTACTATCAGTATATGATTGGTGTCTCCTCCTCCTCCATGTTACTATCAGTATATGATTGGTGTCTCCTCCTCCTCCTCCTCCTCCATGTTACTATCAGTATATGATCGGTGTCTCCTCCTCCTCCTCCATGTTACTATCAGTATATGATTGGTGTCTCCTCCTCCTCCTCCTCCTCCATGTTACTATCAGTATATGATTGGTGTCTCCTCCTCCTCCTCCATGTTACTATCAGTATATGATTGGTGTCTCCTCCTCCTCCTCCATGTTACTATCAGTATATGATTGGTGTCTCCTCCTCCTCCTCCATGTTACTATCAGTGTAATGTGTGACAGCTGAGTGTGCCCCCATTTCCCACCATCCCCCACATACACAGCTTATAACTCCCATCATGTATAATAACAGTGAGAAGACGTCTGACCTGGAAATGCTTCCAACCTCAGCCGCAGCCTCCACTTCCTGCCCATGTGATCTTCCCCGCGTCACATGACACAAGCCCCGCCCCCACTTCTGGGTTGCAACCTCCACTTCCTGCCCATGTGATCTTCCCCCGTGTCACATGACACAAGCCCCGCCCCCACCTCTATTTTGCAGCCTCCACTTCCTGCCCATGTGATCTCCCCCGTGTCACATGACACAAGCCCCGCCCCCACCTCTATTTTGCAGCCTCCACTTCCTGCCCATGTGATCTTCTCCCGTGTCACATGACACAAGCCCCGCCCCCACCTCTATTCTGCAGCCTCCACTTCCTGCCCATGTGATTATTATCATTATTTATAAAGCGCCCCTAGTTCCGTAGCGCTGTACAATAGAGAGGCAACAGGCGGGAACAATACAAGATCAGAAGACATTATGTGACGGCAAAAGACAGACTGGTACATGGGGGAAGAGGAGGGAAAGTGCAGCCAGTCAGTGTGATGCAGAGTTATTGTAGGTTGTAGCCGGGGCAGGGAGAGGCGGATGTGGTGGGGCAGGGAGGGCCGGATGTGGTGGGGCAGGGAGGGCCGGATGTGTCGGGGCAGTGAGAGCCCGATGTGGTGGGGCAGGGAGGGCCGGATGTGGCGGGGCAGGGAGAGGCGGATGTGTCGGGGCAGTGAGAGGCGGATGTGTCGGGGCAGGGAGGGCCGGATGTGTGGGGGCAGTGAGGGCCGGATGTGTCGGGGCAGTGAGTGGCGGATGTGTCGGGGCAGTGAGGGCAGTGAGTGGCGGATGTGTCGGGGGCAGTGAGAGGCGGATGTGTCGGGGCAGTGAGAGGCGGATGTGTCGGGGCAGTGAGTGGCGGATGTGGTGGGGCAGGGAGGGCCGGATGTGGTGGGGCAGGGAGGGCCGGATGTGGTGGGGCAGGGAGGGCCGGATGTGTCGGGGCAGTGAGTGGCGGATGTGTCGGGGCAGTGAGAGGCGGATGTGTCGGGGGCAGTGAGAGGCGGATGTGTCGGGGCAGTGAGGGCCGGATGTGTCGGGGGCAGTGAGAGGCGGATGTGTCGGGGCAGTGAGAGGCGGATGTGTCGGGGGCAGTGAGTGGCGGATGTGTCGGGGGCAGTGAGAGGCGGATGTGTCGGGGGCAGTGAGAGGCGGATGTGTCGGGGGCAGTGAGAGGCGTATGTGTCGGGGCAGTGAGGGCAGTGAGTGGCGGATGTGTCGGGGGCAGTGAGGGCCGGATGTGTCGGGGGCAGTGAGAGGCGGATGTGTCGGGGGCAGTGAGAGGCGGATGTGTCGGGGGCAGTGAGAGGCGGATGTGTCGGGGGCAGTGAGAGGCGGATGTGTCGGGGGCAGTGAGAGGCGGATGTGTCGGGGGCAGTGAGAGGCGGATGTGTCGGGGGCAGTGAGAGGCGGATGTGTCGGGGGCAGTGAGAGGCGGATGTGTCGGGGGCAGTGAGAGGCGGATGTGTCGGGGGCAGTGAGAGGCGGATGTGTCGGGGGCAGTGAGAGGCGGATGTGTCGGGGGCAGTGAGAGGCGGATGTGTCGGGGGCAGTGAGAGGCGGATGTGTCGGGGGCAGTGAGAGGCGGATGTGTCGGGGGCAGTGAGAGGCGGATGTGTCGGGGGCAGTGAGAGGCGGATGTGTCGGGGGCAGTGAGAGGCGGATGTGTCGGGGCAGTGAGAGGCGGATGTGTCGGGGGCAGTGAGTGGCGGATGTGTCGGGGGCAGTGAGTGGCGGATGTGTCGGGGGCAGTGAGTGGCGGATGTGTCGGGGGCAGTGAGGGCAGTCAGTGGCGGATGTGTGGGGGCAGTGAGAGGCGGATGTGTCGGGGGCAGTGAGAGGCGGATGTGTCGGGGGCAGTGAGAGGCGGATGTGTCGGGGGCAGTGAGAGGCGGATGTGTCGGGGGCAGTGAGAGGCGGATGTGTCGGGGGCAGTGAGGGCAGTGAGTGGCGGATGTGTCGGGGGCAGTGAGTGGCGGATGTGTCGGGGGCAGTGAGTGGCGGATGTGTCGGGGGCAGTGAGTGGCGGATGTGTCGGGGGCAGTGAGGGCAGTCAGTGGCGGATGTGTGGGGGCAGTGAGAGGCGGATGTGTCGGGGGCAGTGAGAGGCGGATGTGTCGGGGGCAGTGAGAGGCGGATGTGTCGGGGGCAGTGAGAGGCGGATGTGTCGGGGGCAGTGAGAGGCGGATGTGTCGGGGGCAGTGAGGGCAGTGAGTGGCGGATGTGTCGGGGGCAGTGAGTGGCGGATGTGTCGGGGGCAGTGAGAGGCGGATGTGTCGGGGGCAGTGAGTGGCGGATGTGTCGGGGGCAGTGAGGGCAGTGAGTGGCGGATGTGTCGGGGGCAGTGAGTGGCGGATGTGTCAGCCGGATGGCAGCCAGTTCCAGAGTATGGGGAGGTTGGGCAAAGTCTTGGAGGCGGTTGTGTGAGATACGAACAAGGGGGAGCGAAGGTTGGGTGAGGGACGGTAGCGGGATATCAGGTCGGAGATGCACGGAGGGGACAGGGTGTGGACGGCCGTGTACGTCCTGGTGAACAGTTTAAAGTGAATACGTTGGGTAATGGGAGCCAGTGGAGGGATTGGCAGAGGGGAGAGGCTGAGGCAAAGCGAGGGGAAAGGTGGATTAGTCGGACAGCAGAGTTAAGGATAGACTGGAGGGGAGCAGGGGAGTTAGATGGAGGCCAGAGAGGAGGATGTTACAGTAGTCCAAGCGGGAGATAATGAGCGCATCTGTCCTTATGTCACATGACACAAACCCTGAACAATCTGCAGCAGATCCTGTATATGTGTTAAGGCATCAATCTGCAGCAGGTCCTGTATATGTGTGATTGCATCAATCTGCAGCAGGTCCTGTATATGTGTGATTGCATCAATTTGCAGCAGATCCCAGATGTGTGATTGTATCAATCTGCAGCAGATCCCGGATGTGTGATTGCATCAATCTGCAGCAGGTCCTGTATATGTGTGATTGCATCAATCTGCAGCAGGTCCTGTATATGTGTGATTGCATCAATTTGCAGCAGATCCCAGATGTGTGATTGTATCAATCTGCAGCAGATCCCGGATGTGTGATTGCATCAATCTGCAGCAGGTCCTGTATATGTGTGATTGCATCAATCTGCAGCAGGTCCTGTATATGTGTGATTGCATCAATCTGCAGCAGGTCCTGTATATGTGTGATTGCATCAATCTGCAGCAGGTCCTGTATATGTGTGATTGCATCAATCTGCAGCAGATCCCGGATGTGTGATTGCATCAATCTGCAGCAGGTCCTGTATATGTGTGATTGCATCAATCTGCAGCAGGTCCTGTATATGTGTGATTGCATCAATCTGCAGCAGGTCCTGTATATGTGTGATTGCATCAATCTGCAGCAGGTCCCGGATGTGTGATTGCATCAATCTGCAGCAGGTCCCGGATGTGTGATTGCATCAATCTGCAGCAGATCCCGTATGTGTGATTGCATCAATCTGCAGCAGATCCCAGATGTGTGATTGCATCAATCTGCAGCAGATCCTGTATGTGTGTGATTGCATCAATCTGCAGCAGATCCTGTATGGGTGATTGTATCCTAGAATTAAGAAGTATAGAAATGTGTGTAGAATTTCCCTGGATTGAGCAGTCGTCTCCTTCTTTGGCGTTCGTGCTTGTAGCTGGGGGGTCTGGTGGTAGTGACCCCTTCCTCTGGACGGCGCGGCTGCCTGTGCACACTGTCACGCTGCTTCAGGATTACAGGCAAAATCATTCTCAAATTTTCAGACATTTCTTCTGGGTTCTTAAAGTGACCCCGCACCCACAATCTACCCCCCCCCCCCCCACTTGTACCGTCAGATAGCTGCTCTTAATCTGTGCTCTGTCCTGGGGCCACTTGGCAGGTGATGCCGTAATTGTCCTAAATAACCATTTTTAAAGTGTCGTACTGCTGTGGCCTAGAATGTCTGTGCCCTAGGCCTGCGCCGCCCCTCTGTCCCTTCTTCCCACCCTCTTCATCATTTGGACCGCCCCCAGGCAGGATTTCTCCTATTCATCACCTGTCTGAACACTTCACATGGGCTGGATGGTTAAGGGATATGTGCAGTGTTCAGACAGGTGATGAATAGGAGAAATCCTGCCTGGGGGCGGACCTAATGATGAAGAGGGTGGGACAGAGGGGTGGCGCAGGCCTAGGGCACAGACATTCCAGGCCACAGCAGTATGACACAGGGCTGCTACTTTAAAAATGGTAATTTAGGACAATTACGGCATCACCTGCCGAGCGGCCCCAGGACAGGGCACAGATTAAGAGCAGCTATCTGACGGTACAAGCTCCAAGCGGGGGTAGATTGTCAACAGGGTCAATTTAAAGTTTATTTTTTTATTTTTTTTGTTTTACTACAGAGATTTCTATAATGTAGAGTTCACGCTTGCTAGCATGACTGTGATTGGTTCCTGTGAGAGCTGTGCTCGGTTCCCATGTAAGCTGATTTGTTGCTATGGTAGTTGTGATTGGTTGCTATGGGAGCTGATACGTTATGGTAGCTGTGATTAGCTGCTATAGACCGTGGAATGCACAATAAATTCCCCCCTATATCCTTACACCAGCCAGACCGCAGCTTGTAGAGCAGAGTGGTGGTTGGTAGCCTAGACAATGAGCAGACAATTGGAGGGAAATATCAGGATAAGACTTCACTCCAGGAAAAGAGTGCGGCCCCCCAGTTACTGTAACTCCAAGCTTTATTGAAGCATCATAGAAACACCTGCAGCGAAGAAGAGACAGATAGCGTGTGGTGTGCCACCACGGGTGTTACTAGTCTGAACACCCCTCGCCAAAGCCTGTAACTCAAAGTGAAGTGGTAATGAAGTCACGTTTTGCCACTAGATGTCAGTACTATGTGTATTCATGTATGTATATTGCACAGCTGTAGTGAACTAAGGGTTAATGTTTTGTTTATGATCTGCACACCAAGAAGAGCTGCTCTTCCACCTATGTCTATCCTTCTTTATTCTTACACTCTCTTCTCCACCACTCACAGGAGCTGCTGCACACCCTGTAGGAAGTTGTCATATGGGGAGAGGAAGTGTCAGTCTTAGTCACGTTCCTGTAGAGAGAGGACACAAGACAAGACGGTCCCTGCCGTAGTCCAGCTGTCAAGGACAACTACTCTAGTGTGAAGTATGGTAGTGGACAGACGTTTGGAAGACAGAGACTTTCCTTCTTTAGGGTGCGTTCACACCTACAAGATCTGCAGCAAATTTGATGCTGTGTTCAGTTATTTAAATGAAATCTGCTGCAGAAAATCAGCTGCAGATCCTGTAGGTGTGAACGCACCATTAAAGCAACACTTCTGGGGGCGTGGCTTGGTCATGGCGGAGTGAGCAGAACGCTGCAGGAGCTCCGGTCCCACACAGCCTACATAACAGACCTCAGCACTACCAACCCTCACCAAACTCACCCGAATGACCCGCTCTCGCAAACTAGAGCCTCTGGTGACGGAACCCATGGAGAGGTACCTCAGAAGCGCGAGGTCCGTCTCCTCACAGGGCGGCCATGTTAGTTCCCAGCAGCCGGGTGACCAGGCGCCCTCACCAGCACTGCAGGCTTCCCCGAGTGCCTCTGGTTCTTCCAGCCCCGCAGGCCACCCCTGGGACCGTGAGACCGGCTCCCCGGATCCCAGTGCTAAGGCCTCCCCGTCTCCCGCGCTCTATGCGCCTTCTGAGTTTGACACGGAGAGCAGGGCGCCATCTTGGGCACATGCAACTGCGCCACAAGCACCCGCCATGATACAGGTCAGTGGAGCCGCTCAGGAGCAAGATGCAGAGGAGTGGGACTGGAAAGCCTATCTTAAAGCTCTCCCAACTAAGGCTGAACTGGACTCACTGTTTATTAAACTAGAATCCTCCCACAACATTGCTGCCCTCCATAAAGACTTACAGTCGGTGGGACAGAGAATTGTTGAGGTGGAGGAAGTGCAGGAACAGGCCCTAGCTACCCTAGACCTACACAGACAAGCTATACAAACTAACTCACAGCAGATCTCGGAGCTACTAGCCCATATAGACGACCTAGAAAATCGTCATCGCCGCAACAACTTGTGCATCAGAGTTCTTACTGAGGAAATCGGCCCCAACCAATTAGAGTCTTGGGCCACAGAATTTTTTTTGCATCTTTTACAATGGCCTCCGGACCAAGCCGTTGAAATGGACCGCATTCATAGGGCTTTGGGCCCGAAACCAACTGACCCCACACGACCTAGAGACATTGTGTGCCGGATACATTTTTTCAAAGATAAAGAGGCCATACTACAGAAAGCGAGGGAGTCAAAGGACTTATCCTATAAAGGTAACAAGCTACTGGTGTTACCGGACTTAGCCCGGTGTACTCTTTAGCTCCGTAAAGCGCTGAGGCCGGTCCTGGACGCCTTGAGAGATCGGGACATTTCCTACCGCTGGGGGTATCCCTTTCAACTATTTGCCAAGAAAGATGGCAACTCCGCCTCATTCCGTTCCCTGGGGGACCTCCCGAAATTTCTGGGGACGTTTGAACTGCCGCAGATATCCCTGCCTGATTGGCCGACGGTTTGCCATCTTCCCACACCACCGCCTTCGGAAAGATGGCAGCAAGTTGCCCCCAAACCACAAAGGAGGGCTCGCACGAGGCGGGAGCCTCCAACCTGATCTAGAGAGGCAGTAGTAGTCCATTTATATTATCTCATATGTGCTTTGTTGTTTTTTTTCTAAGTTCTGTGCTGAGGTTTATAACTGAGAGCCCACTTTGGGTTTTTGTTAAGGCTGGGGTGGGCCCATTTGCTACCTGTCTGGTCTTCTATTCCCCCACTTAGGGCCGACAGCTTTCAGCTGTTACTGTCGGTAGACAACTAGAAATGTTCCAAGAGACGAGTTTAGTCTCAGTTTGCATGTTTATGTCTCATGTTTTGTCTCTGTCTGTGTCCCCCTTTCCCCTTCTTCCCTGCTTCCCCTTCTCTCTATCTCTTGCTACTTCTCTCGTCTCTGTGGGCAGTATCGCTTTGGTGTATGCACCTTACTAGCATTTCATCGTGGCAGATGTAACGTTTTGCACGTATAATGTACGCGGCCTAAACAATCCATCTAAGCGCAGCCAGATTTTATATCGTTTACATAGACTGAAAGTACAGATAGCGATGCTTCAGGAAACGCATTATAGTGAACTCAGCAAACCAAAGGGTGCCTCCAGGTATTACCCCACATGGCATCATAGCTGTCACTCCGACAAGAAAAAAGGGGGGGTCTCCATAGCCCTCCACAGTTCGTTACAACATGAATTGATTGGGACAAAGCATGATGATGCAAGGTGTTACTTGTTTGTAAAACTTAAATTGGCAAATACAATATTAACTTTAGCCAACATGTATTTTCCTAATCAAGGCCAGGTGGACTTCGGCCTTCGGGCACTACAGGAATTGGCTGCGTTTGCCGATGGCGCCTCTATCATTCTGGGCGGGGACTTCAACCTCTGTATGGGCCCGGATATGGATTCCTCAGCAGGTAGGTCGTCTGTCCCTTTGAGGGCCATACGTAGGTTGAAAAAGTGTTTATCTGCTCAGAAGCTGGTTGACCTATGGCGGGTGCTGCATCCTGACGTCAGAGATTATAGCCACTATTCCCAGATTCATAATAGTTATGCTAGATTGGACCACCTCTTCGTATCTCATGCACTACTAGATCTTTACCCCAAGGCTTCCGTTGATGTCTTCCTCTGGTCTGATCACACACCAGTCCTAGGATCGCTTAGGATAGCTCCTCATCTACATAAAAGCTTTAGCTGGCGTCTTAATGACAACTTGTTAAATGACGAGCTATGCCTGGCTGACGTTAAAAGAGCTATTGGGGACTTCGAGTCCAATCATGCAGAGGACAGGACGAGTCACCCCATAAAATGGGAAGCATTAAAATGCGTCCTTCGAGGAATCTTTATTTCACATGGGGCTCGGCTGAAAAAAGACAATGCCGCCAAACTGAAGAGGCTGTTGGCGGACCTGGGCCAGAGGGAGGCATCTAATAAGGCATCTCTGTCCCCTACTTTGGAGGCGGAACTCTTGACTCTTAGACAGAGTATCCTGGCCTTACTGGATAAAAGATCGCTTTGCATGCGAGAAATATAATTACTTTGAGTACGGAGATAAGTGCAGCAGGTTATTGGCCAGAACAATTCACCCCAGAACTCAGCAGTCATACTTGTTTTCCATAAACTCCCCGTCCAAGGGAGTCGTGTTTTCCACGTCTGAAATCCTTGAGGAATTTAGAGCCTACTATTCTGATTTGTATAACATCAGTACTTCTATGACTGCTGATCTTGCGGTGACAGCAGCCACGCGGGCCTACCTGTCGGACTTTGCTCCACCACGGGTCCCTGAGGATGCGATAGAGGACTTAGAAGCGGACTTTTGCACAGATAAGATGCTGGGGGTCATCAAGAATCTAAAGACTGGAAAGAGTCCTGGCCCTGATGGGTTTACCCCCAGATTCTCTAAGGTCTTGGGAGGCTTGATTGCCCCTTTTCTAGTGCAATCCTTTAACAATATTTCTGCGGGCTGCCCGTTTCCACCACAGGCCCTGAGGGCTCATATTACAGTCATACCGAAGCCAGGGAAGGATATGTCAACCTGCGGAAATTTCCGCCCTATTTCATTGATCAATATTGATCTTAAGATTTATTCTAAGATATTGGCGCTGCGCCTCCAGCCCTGGGTGCCCAGTATGATCCACCTGGAACAGGTGGGTTTTGTCCCTGGTCGCGAGGCCAGGGACAACACAATAAAAACGGTGTCTTTGATCTCTGGAGCTGGTCGGTCTGGGAGCCCTCTGTGCCTCCTGACAGTGGACGCCGAGAAAGCTTTCGATAGGGTGCACTGGGGGTTCCTGGAGGAGACCCTCCGAGCGGTGAGATTGGGTCCCAAAATGATAGAGAGGATCCTTGCCCTATACTCCTGTCCTACAGCACAGGTACGCATCAATGTTTCCTTGTCCAGTCCATTCGGGGTGTCTAATGGCACTCGCCAAGGCTGCCCATTGTCCCCATTCTTGTACATACTAGTGATGGAAAGCCTGGCAAATGCCCTTAGGAGTAACTTAGCCATTAAGGGTGTATATATGGGGCGGAGAGAACATAAATTGTCGTTGTTTGCAGATGACCTCATGATTTATTTGTCTTCTCCCAGGGTGGGTCTCCCTAATGTAATGACAGAGTTCCGACGATATGGACTCCTTAGTAATTTTAAAGTTAATTTACAGAAATCTGTAATTCTGAACATCTCTATCCCAGCTGGAGAGATGGCCACATTACAGGCTAGTTTCCCATTTCAGTGGAGATCCGATCACATCACCTATTTGGGGGTCTGCATTCCCGCTCATCCCTCTCACTTGTATGATTTGAACTACAAGCCATTGTTACTGAACCTTGAGAGGGATCTGAGGGGCTGGGGCGCTCTACCACTGTCATGGTTTGGCAGACTTAGTGTTCTTAAGACTTAGTGTTCTTAAGATGGACTCTCTCCCAAAAATTTTATATTTTCAGACCCTTCCTATCCGCCTTCCTGGCTCCTTCCTAAAGCGGGTCCGGAAGATGGGATCAAAATTTGTGTGGGGAACATCTAGGGCGCGCCTGCGACACTCAGTGCTTATTAGAAAGAAACATTCAGGGGGAGCGGGCCTACCTGATTTTACAACCTACTATAGAGCCTCTATTGCCGCCTGTGTCCTGGATCTCCTCCATTGCTCGGCTTCCAAACTCTGGGTTGAGATAGAACATATGACTAACACTCATGCAGCTCAGGGAATTTTTTGGATTCCCAATCGGACAGATGTGAGGAAATTGGATCTTTCCCCACTGCTGGAGACATTATTCTCCGTATGGAAGGGCTTCGCAGGGAAGGTGGGACTGGTCTCTGCTTCAGGCCCCCTTACACCCCTACTGAGTAACCCACATTTCCCTGGGCTGCTGAATGGATCTATTTTGACCCCCCTGTCTGTTACACATACTCCCAGGATTCGAGACGTGGTCCTGACCACTGGACTAAGGTCCTTAACGGACATTGAGGGTGACAGGGGCACCAGCCCTGGGTCCTGGTTACATTATTTCCAATTGCGTAGTCAGGTGGGATCTCTGGCGTCAGTGGACGAGCTATGTAGTGAGTTAACCGCTTTTGAGCAGATTTGCATGGCCGCAGAGCCTCCTGAACACAAAATATCCCTACTGTATGACGTCCTTCTGTCCGGAGGGGCGGACGACCAACTGTTGGGCTTTCAGTCAGCTTGGCAGAGAGCGATTGGAAGGGTTTTCTCGGGGGAGGAGTGGTTGAAATCATTCACGTTAACTCATAAACTCCCCGCGTCCTCTAGGATACATGAACTGAATTACAAAATCCTGACCCAGTGGTACCGGACGCCTGAACGCCTCCACAAATGGTTTCCATCCATATCCAACATATGCTGGAGGTGCTCTGTAACCGGTTGCTTTTGATAATAGTCGGAGAAGGCTATAACCACACAGATTTATAGAAAAATAAGGGATTTATTACAGAAAACAATACTTAGCTGTAGTTACAGATGATGGTACAGATGCAGAGATGTTCCTTCCACAATGAGATGGGGAGCCCCATTGTATATTATGGTCTAATATACACCCATCCCGCTCGATGACAGGGTGCTGGGCACCTTCCATCCATGGTCCCAGCTGAGGCTGACTAGAAGCTACATACCCCCAACTTTAATAGTAAGTTTGGGTGGGGGGGTGATGTGCTTCCAGAAATGTCTATGTAGACCACTGATGACCATGAATGGAAGTTTCCCAGGCCTTGTACATGTTTATCAAGCACAATGGGCACATGGTTTTACAACTACAGCTACAAGGTTTTGACAGCTGAACAACAACCAATGTTGACACTACAGGGGAGATTTACAGCTGATTGACACGAACATATTGACCATTACAAAAGGGAATGAGTATACATATGGGTTCCCACACACACAACTATAATGAGTTTCACACACCTAGCCATACAAGGCCAGCTAATCTATACATATACCATACATTGCTTCCTATCACATCAATAAGACACTTTAATATTCTGAAATAAATCCATCTGGTTACATGCTCCCAGGCTGTGGGCTCTATGCTGCACATCTGGTGGGCCTGCCCACCTGTTTACTCTTTGTGGCAGGGAGTTCAGGTCCTGTACAACAGGGTCGCCTCCCAAAACCTGTCCTTAACACCGGAAATGGCCCTTCTTTCTATCCTTCCTGGTCCGTTGCCCAAGATTAAGAAGGGCCTATTTGGTTTCTTCCTCTTGGCGACACGGCAAATCATCCCGAGATTATGGCAGTCGACCACTCCTCCCTCTAGACTTATGTGGGTTGAGGCCTTGGGAAACCTGATGCGAATACAGGAAATGAGGGCAGACGAGCATAACAAGAGTAAAGAATTCTTCACTAGATGGCAGACCTGGATTTTGTTCCGGTCCTCACCAAAAATGGACAGTTGGTCGGCTGGCGATGACTCTCTTTTGGAAGTATGTAATTCTGAAACAGAGCGAATTGCATGCCTGGGCGTTGGGCAAGGACGGGCCCCCACACCTCTACCTTTTCCCCTTTCTTACTTTCCTTTTCTTTACTTAATTTACTTGGCTTTCTCACCCTTCCCCCTCCCACTTCTTCTTCTCCAACCACCTGATGACCATCTGGAGACAATGTAGTACACTTGTGGCTGACACTTCAGCTTCTCTCTTTCTGGGGAGCTCCCTAACCCCTTTAGTCTCTTTCATATCTCCCCCTTCCCCCGTCCTTATGTGTTCTTCTTCTGTGACTGTTTGTATAAATGTTCAGCTCACACCACTGTTCAGTATGGTTACACGGCTGATGACGTATTGACGATTAAGTGTGAAATCCCAACTCAGGGCTTAAGCTATGGGTTGCTGACTCGGGTTTTTTGATTTACTATACGGTTCCAGTCAACTAAGTTAGACTTACCTTGTTAGCCCTTAACATGAGGAATCTATTCACTGTTATGCTACAGCTGCTTTCTACGTCGCAGCCTATTGTACTATATGCTGACCGCATTATGTGAAATAACTATACATGTACATGTTTGTTTACTTTAAAATCTCTTTTAATAAACCTTTATTGAACCATAAAGCAACACTTCTACTGCTAATGCAGTGCTAAACACCAACGGAGAGGACAAGTCAGGGATCATCCCAACCCACGCATGAACATCTGTAAGAGTGGAGGACAGTATCCTAAAACTAGAGGAACAGGGAGGGCGAAAGAGGGCATAGCATCAGCCCGTACATGAAGGGGTGGGCAGCAGGGGGTTAAGAGGAGTAGGGCTGAGGAGATTCACGTGGAGAGCACCGGGTAGGGAGCAGGTGGCTAGGGACGCTACGCTGGGCCAATCAGGGGGCAGTTTGGGGCATAGGTAGGCATGTTTTAGGGGGCCAGATATATAGGAAGGGGGAGGGGCTTACCCACTGGCTCCTCGTGTCCAGACCTGGAAGCGGCGAACTTCTGCTGCTGCCCTGCTGGAAACATGGAGCAAGAAGACTTCGCTGCTTCTGACTGTGGCTTGTCATGGGGCTGCCTGGCTACAGGAACAGATCCTTGCAGCCCATGGGGAAGCGGGGGGCGAGGTAGGTTCCCAGGGTGCCCGTCCCCCTGTATGCCGCCAGAGCGGCTCAGCCCCGACTTGCCCCGCCGCGTAGGGTGCCCTGTCCAGGACCCTCCAGCCCCTGCTGTCCGGTCTCCTTCCGCCCAGTCTGGCAGGGCTGCTGGGAGGAATCCCAGAGCGCAGCGGGGCTCCGGTGCTGGGAGCGAGGCACGTGCAGCAGCCTCTGTCTCCCCTGCACCGGCTTCTGCCTCCGGAGCTGCAATGGCTGGCCCCTCCAACCACCAGTCACAGGGGGCAGCCAGGAAGCCTGTGAATGCCGGGACCAGGCCTCACAGGAAGAGCGTCGGGAGGAGGAGTGGCAAGTCCCAAAGGAGGCCCGAGGGTGAGTCCCGGAGGGTGACGTCAGAGGGCGTGCAGGTGGAGGCTAGGTGCTCTGAGGACCCGGAGGCCTCATGCACTGCATCCACAGCAGCCCCTTTCCGGTGCGGGGGCGGAGCCTGGCCCTTCGGCCAGCGACCAGGTCCTGGAAGATGGACAAGTCGGGGATCGTCCTGTGCCTACAGTGTCTGTGCGTTGTGCCTTCTGTATGGTCCCCTGTGTCATGTGGTGTGAGTGGTGGAGGTGCGAATTTGTCTGAAGGTCAGGATCAGGGGGCGGTGGGGGTCAGTTTGCTGGGGGCGGTGAGGCGGTTGTACAGTTTTTGTCTGGAATGCGTGAGCTGATGTTGCAGAGTGTTACGGCTAGGGCGGGTCACATGTTGCCAGTGTCGGCATGAGTGGGTGGCGGCTCTGCGCCTGTCCCGACTACGGCACCCAGTGTGGTGAGTGCATCGGCGGGAACTTCAGGAGCGTCATACGGGTCAGTAGCAGTGTCTGCGTGGGTGGTGGGGGTGCCTGCTGCGGCGAGTGCGGTTGCCGACGTGTCCGTTAGGCTCAATGACGGGGCGCAAGGTGAGGTGTATGTCTGCTTTGATGGGCCCTTAGGGGCCCATCTCAAGCAAGAGGTACGCAAAAAGATATTGTGGGATGAGTATGTGGAGATTTTCTCCCTCCTGCAATTGGAAAATTTTAATTTGGACAAAGGGAAGCCCGACGAGAGTAAAAAGGAGGAGGAGAGGCGGCGGTATCGGCTGATACCGCGCATTTTCTCCAACTGGCTGCAGGCTTTCGCAATACTGGCAAGTGTCGTGGGGGAAAAGGCTCCTCAGAACTGTTGAGCCCTGTTCTGCAACCTAGATTCCATAGGGGAAGCCTATCGGGTTTATGGTGGCACAGCATGGCTCAGGTATGATGAGCAGTTTAGCGGTGCGTCCGTCCTTGAAGTGGGATCACAAGTACATAGCCTTGTGGATGCGTCTCATGGTGGCCGTGAGGGCTCTATCGCAGCCTTTTCGTGCGGGAGCCTAAGTGAGTATCCAGACCGGGAGGCAGCGATGTTGTTGAATGGTTTTCGGATTCCTTTTTTACCAGACGCTCCAGTTTCTCGCCCACCTAACCTGAAGTCGGCTAGGTTGTGCCCGGAATTTGTGGGAGAAAAATTGGGCAAGAAGGTGGCCCTGGGGGCGCATGGCGAGCCCGTTTTTGGACCCACCGTGGCCTCACCTGCGGGTTTCTCCTTTGAGTCTGGTCCCAAAGAAGGAGCCTAATTCCGCTTAATCCATCATTTGTCCTATCCGATGAGCTTACTGGTGAACGATGGAATGGAGCAGGATTCCTGCTCTGTTTCATACGTTTCATTTGATCAGGCGGTTGAGTGGGTGCAACGTGTGGACCTGGTGCTCTCATGGCCAAGACGGACATTGAGGCTGCATTTCGTCTACTACCGGTGCATCCGGATAGTTTTCATTTGTTGGGGTGCATGTGGGAGGGAAATTACTTTGTGCACTGTTGCCTTCCCATGGGGTGCTCTATTTCGTGTTCTTATTTAGAAACTTTTAGCACCTTTTGTGGAATGGGTCGTGCGCAGGGAGTCGGGTCTGCAGTCGGTGCTGCACTTCCTGGATGACTTCCTGTGCGTCAGGCCTGCACAGTCCACTAAGTGTTCCCTTCTCCTGCACCCGGTGGAGCAAGTGGCTAGCAGATTCGGCATTCCGTTGGCACCGGACAAAACTGAGGGGCCAGCTACGGTTATCCGTTTTTTGAGTATCGAAATCGACTCTGTGGCAATGGAGTGCCGATTACTTGAGGACAAATTGGTGGATCTGCGGGGGTTGGTGAGCGTTTTTTTTAGTATTCCGCGAAGTGCATCTCCGTCAGTTGCAGTCTTTCCTTGGCAAGCTTAATTTTGCTTGCCGTATCATGCCAATGGGGCGAATATTCTGTTGGCGCTTGCTACGGCGGGGGTTCGGTCTCCTATGCATCGTGTCCGGCTGATGGCGGATCACAGAGCAGATTTGCAGGTTTGGGCAACTTTTCTGGATTGTTATAATGGGCGGTCCATGTGGATTAATGATTGGGTTGAGAATGTGGATTTGGAACTTTTTACAGATGCGTCCGGCTCAGTTGGTTTTGGGGCCTATCTGAGTGGTAAGTGGTTTGCGGGTGAATGGCCTGCGAGTTGGCGTGAGGCAGGGTTAGTGCGTAATTTGGCCCTGTTGGAATTGTTTCCGATAGTGGCGGCATTCGAGGTGTGGGGGGAAAGGTTTCGCAAAAAAAAGGTTCACTTTTGTGATAATCTGGCGGTTGTGCAGGCTGTTAACAGCTTGACGGCCTCCTCGCCGCCGGTGGTGAGGTTGTTCATAGGTTGGTTTTGAAAGGTCTTGTATTGAGTGCTTGGGTGTCATCTTCCTGGGGTTTCGAATTCCATCGCTGATTCCCTTTCTCGTTCGCAGTTGGTTCCGTTTGTTGGCCCTGGAAGCGGAGCAGCATGGGAAGCCTGTTCGGACCTGCTTATGGGAGGTGGTCTCAGGACGGCCTTTGGCCTGATGGAACGTCCAGTCTCCAGGAGTATGGGGAGGAGTCATGCAGCTGCGTGGCGCGAGTGGTTGCTTCTCTGCAGGCAATGGGAATCTGATGGTGTACACGGTGATCTCGTTCCGGTGTTGCTGGGCTTTTTTGGGGATGCTTTTGGGACGGGGGTGTCTGCTTCTGGGATAGTCAGGAAGTTGGCAGGCTTGGCCTATTGGTTTAAGCTGTTGGGGGTACGGGATGTTACTAAGGATTTTGTGGTACGCCAGGCTTCGTTTGGGTTTAGAAAGTCTCGGGTGTCCAAGGATGGGAGGAGGCCGGTGTCCTTTTGAGATCTTTGTTAGGTTGGTGAGTGTGCTGGGGGACCTGTGTTCCGATGGTTATGAGACCTTGTTGTTTTGGAAAGCTTTTTCGCTTGCTTTTTTCGGTGCCTTCCGGATTAGTGAGCTTGTGAGCCAGTCGTGTGGTGCGGGTGGGGGTCTTCAGTTTTGGGAGGTGGTGTTGGTGGATGCCTGTGTGTCTTGTTGGTTGAGTCGCTCTAAGACTGATCGGGCTGCTAAGGGTAGATGGATTTTGTGATATGAAGTCCCGCGTTCAGTGGTTTGTCCAGTGGATTGTGTGCGTGCTTTCTTGGCGCTTCGACCGGTTAACTTTGAGGGGTCGTTTTTGGTTCATCAGGATGGGATGGTGCTTTCGAGCTATCAGTTTGTGGCTGTATTTCGCCAAGGATTGACGCGGTTGGGTTTGCCTGACAAGGAATTTGCTTCACATTCTTTCCGCATAGGGGCGGCTACTAAAGCTGTGCGGTGGGGACTTGAGGAATCTGTGGTGCGTCAGATTGGGAGATGGGAGTCTGCTAGATTCCGCTCGTATGTTCGTTTGGATTTGATGTAAAGGTGGTTGGATTGCCTGTTTTGCTTATTGGCCTGGTTTGTATTTTTCTTTTCTTCTACATCCGGTTTGTTTAATTTGGTTTCTCTGCTATTTCTACGTCCATAGGGTTGCGTCTCGTGCAGACATTAGATTGGAGGGCAGACAGCTGGGTTTCCCGCGGGCGTCAGTCAATATTCAGTCGTTTGGCATTCGTGGCATGCTGTGGAGTGGAGTGTTACCTGAAGTCCACTATTATTCAAGGTTGGATCCGGCGCCGGATGTGTTAGTTCTTCACATGGGGGGCAATGACCTAGCCGTGCGCTCATCCAGGGACTTGACTCGGGATGTCAAATTCTATCTCCTTTGTCTTTGGTCATTGTTCCCCTGGGTGATTGTTGTGTGGTCGGAGGTGGTTGCCCAATTCAACTGGTGGCACGCCCGTTCAGTGGACAGGTTGAACAGAGGTGTCCATGTTTGTGGCACGGAATGGGGGCCTGGTGGTCAGGCACAGGAAACTGGAGGTTCCGGATTGGGGTTTTTTGGATGGGCATGGTGTTCATCTCAGCGATGTGCGGATGGACCTGTGGTCCTCGGACTTGCAGGATGGGATAGAAAAGGCCATTAAGGTGTGGCGGGACGCTCAGGCTTAAGGGGTCGAGCTTGCTCGTGGTGGCGGAGGGGTGGTCATGGATGGCACTGTGTGAGGAGGTATTTTAGTTAAAGGTGGCAATCCCCTCTCCTTTATATCGTAAGGAGGTTGGGGACCTGGTTGGTGGTTTACCGCTTAAGCAATGTGCTCTGAGATTCCTTAAGAATCGGTGGAAGCAGTGTGGGCATATTTACCAGCCCCGAGTCGGCGCGGTGCGACTGGGGATCTCAGGTTTTTATACTGTTGATAGGCTATCCATGACCTCCCTGATTATGTGCACTGTGAGTTATGAGTTGATATGCTGGTTATGTTTATGGGGGAGTTGTTTACATATGAGGAATGTTATATTTATATTTTATTTAATTTTCAATAAAAGGCTACTGTGGCCGTTAATTTCCAACGTCAAGCAGGTGTTGTCATTATTTTAGGTAAGTGGGAAAGGGGGGAGTGTTTTAGGTAAAGGTTACAAACACCCCCGTAGTATGCCATACCCCTAATCATGATCTGGATAGAGCAAAGCAGCCAAGAGCCTACGTACTCTATCTCGCAGTGCAGGTGAAACCAGGTAACTTCGGACACCTTGCTCAACTCAGGTAACAAGGTCTGGGGCTTGTGTTACCCTTGTAGGACGGGTGTAATCGGTTATATTTGATAATAGTCGCAGAAGGCTATAACCAGATCTCATCTACCCTGCTGCCTCCTATCATCCTCCTCTACACCACACCGCCCCTCTAACATCATACGTATCCTCCCCACCGGATCTCATCTACCCTGCTGCCTCCTATCATCCTCTCCACCACACCGCCTCTCTAACATCATACGTATCCTCCCCTCCGGATCTCATCTACCCTGCTGCCTCCTATCATCCATCCTCCTCTACACCACACCGCCTCTCTAACATCATACGTATCCTCCACCATCCTCTACACATCAGGCAGCCCTGGCACACTGACCTAACTAAACAACTAAGATGAGTTTTCAGGACTGCTTTACTTTACTCATATCCTCTGTTTCACAAAACTAGGCGACTGTTAAACACCTTCACTCCCCCCCCCCCCCCCCCCCCCCCCCACTCCTCATCTCTGCTGAGAACTTTCATCTTACATTCCCTCTCATTCCTGATGTTGCAGTTCAACTAGGACAGTCATCCGCCAAGGGTGTTAGGTTGCCCACCCCTTGATACACTGACACAGCACCTCTTGATTTGTAGGGGTTTGGGTTGTGCAGAGCGTCACACGCTAATGAGCATTGAGTCCAAGTAACTTAACCAGTTAATGTTTTTACTGAAGAAAACTTATTAAAGAACACTAGTGCAGTACAAGTTATGCAGACTCTTGAACACAGGTGTAAATGGTACACGATACAAGACTTGCTGTCTGAGATCCCTTGGACGGGAGTTGACCTTGAAATATACTTGGTTTAGATAGTTGGGGATAAGTTGCAGTTTGACCGTGTTAAGTTTATCTTAAAATGGCACTTGTCTTTATGGTGGTGTGGGGCAGTGTAGATAATCAAGGGAAGGGGGCTTACCCAGAACTTAAGGTTCTCAACAAGAGGGGGCTCTGACCACCTTGGCACTGGAAAAAAATACCTGCTTCCACCGGGATGACTGTCCGCCTTGGCTATCCTGCGGGCACTGAGTGTCACATGATCAGGGATGCAGACCAACAAATATTTCACTGTTGTATTAACAGGTCACACAAATGGACTCCAGATTATAAAAAAGGATTATTACAGATTATAAAGGATTTCTGACTGTTATGGAACTAGTCCTGTGCTCCCATTATGTGACTCCTGGATGACTGATGGATAGATATAGGTCAACCTGATGTGTGAAGGATATAAGGCCAATGTTGAGAAGAATTCAGAACACGTTTAAATCTGTAAGCTACTTTAGTGACACAGCCACGCGGACCTATGAATAGGCACTGTGTGTTCCTTATATTCCTAGAACGTGTTCCTTATATTCCTAGAACGTGTTTCTTATATTCCTAGAACGTGTTGCCTGTAGTCTGTGTTGTTCCTGAGTCTTAGTGTGTGTTCCTTATAATCTTTGTATATCTGCCTTATTGTCTTAGTATTTGCTCCTCTTATTCTTAGTGTGCGTTCCTTGTAGTCTCAGGCTATGTTCACACTGCGTAAGTTCCGTAGTAATCATGGCCGTTGTTCACGATTTGCAACAATGGCTGTGATTACTAGCTGTCTAGGGAACGCTCCATTGTGTGCAGTAGGGAATTCAGATGGATGCGCCCGCATCCGAATTCAGCAGCAGTGGAGATCATCCAGCCGATACTGCAGTTACAGCCGGGATGACCTTCTCTGACATCGGCCGGTGTCTTACGCCATGTGAACATGGCCTTAGTGTGTGTTCCTTACAGTCTTAGTATTTGCTCTTTGTAGTCTAAGTGTGTGTTCCTTATAGTCTTAGTAAGTAGTAGACTTAGTCTTTGCTCCTTGTAGTTTTAGGACATGTTCCTCATAGTCTTGGTACATCTGCCTTATTGTCTTAGTATTTGCTCCTCATATTCTTAGTACGTGTTCCTTAGTCTTAGTCTTTGCTCCTTGTAGTCCAAGTGTGTGTTCCTTATAGTCTTAGCGTGTGCTCCTTACAGTCTTAAGGCTGGGTTCACACTATGTATATTTGAGGCAGTATTTGGTCCTCATGTCAGGTCCTCATAGCAACCAAAACCAGGAGTGGATTGAAAACACAGAAAGGATCTGTTCACACAATGTTGAAATTGAGTGGATGGCCGCCATATAACAGTAAATAACGGCCATTATTTCAATACCACAGCCGTTGTTTTAAAATAACAGCAAATATTTGCCATTAAATGATGGCCATCCACTCAATTACAACATTATGTGAACAGATCCTTTCTGTGTTTTCAATCCACTCCTGGTTTTGGTTGCTATACAGCCTCACAAATACAGCCTCAAATATACATAGTGTGAACCCAGCCTCAGGCTGGGTTCACACGCTGTAACTGTGCGGCTGTATTTTTTATGCGGCTGTAAATGTGCGGGTGAAACTCCGGCCGTGGGAAAAAATAGACATGCGGCTGAAAACATACGGTCATTTACTTGGAAATCTGGTTCAACTAAAAATAACAAATAAAATGTTAAGAAAGTGATGGAAACACCTCTGGATGCATCTGGGAAAGCAGGGAACACAGTTTACATGAATCGCTATTACCGGGGTTTGCGATCCTCTGCACTATAGCCGATGTCTCTCATGGTTAATATATTGAATTAATAAAACACATTTTCTTTGTAATAAAGTCCCTTTTATTGTTCAATAATTAAATGTAAACGATTCCATCATTTTGCAATTAAATATACTGTTAAAATAAATATATATATAAATAAATGTATATTTATATATATATTTATTTTTTGACAGTATATTTAATTGCACAATGATGGATTCGTTAGAAATAAATTATTGACCAACGAAACTGAATTTATTTAAACGAAAATGTGTTTTCTTAATTAAATATTAATTAGTACAGGAAGCTCCATAAGCCGGTAATTCATATTGCCGGTAATAGAGCTTTCTGTACTAATCATCACTTTACTTTAATGAAAACATCAAATGTTTCTTCTAATTATGTTATCACAATAGTATTATTAGAAGAAACATTTAGAATTATATGTGCGCTCAGCTGATTGGCTGTTCGGCTGAGCGCACGTATAATGAGCGGGTCCGCAGTACAGTGACTTCATTGTGCTGCGGACCAGCGAAGAGGACACATCGGGGTGAGTATAGAGCTCTCCACACCCCCTCCCCGGCACTGCACCCCTCCCAGCAAGGAAGTGGGGTCACTTAACCCCTTCCTTGCTGGGATGGGTGCAGTCTGACATCAGTCTGGCCCCCAGGGGGTTAAGGGGAATGCAATACATCCTCCCTTAACCCCTTGGGGGTCAGACTGTAAGCAGCGATCTGTAAAGATGCTGCATACTGTAAGGAGCACAACACCGCTCACAATGATGGGTGTTGTGCTCCTGTTTGTGTGTTTTTTGTGTGTTTCTCCCTTTTTGTTTTTCAGATATCGGTATCCTGGGGATTACGTCGGATTCCATGGACTACGTCGATGACCAGCGTTTTTTTAATGTTTTTTTAATAAAATGGTCAATGAGGGGTGTGGGGGTGTTTTTATTTGAATAAAAAAATTTGTAAACTTGTGTCTTGTCTTTATTTCTTTACTTTATAGACTTAGTAGTGGAAGCCGTCTAATAGACGGAATCCATTACTAAGTCGGGGCCTAGTGTTAGCCGGTATAAAATGGCTAACACTAACCCCCTATTATTACCCCAGTACCCAATGCCACCAGGGGTACTGGGAAGAGCCGGGTGCCAGTGGTCCTGGAGCGTCAATATTGGCGCTCCTGGACCGGGCGGCAGCAGGCTGGTAAGATTTAGGCTGGGGAGGGCCTAAAACAATGGCTCTTCCCACCCTGGTGTTACCAGGCTGCTGTCGTTTGGTTTTTAACCCGGCTGGTTATAAAAATAGGGGGGACCCTATGCGTGTTTTTTTTAAATAAATTAAATAATTAAAAAAAAAAACGCATAGGGTCCCCCCTATTTTTATAACCAGCCGGGTTAAAAACCAAACGACAGCAGCCTGGTAACACCAGGGTGGGAAGAGCCATTGGTTTAGGCCCTCCCCAGCCTAAATCTTACCAGCCTGCTGCCGCCCAGTCCAGGAGCGCCAATTTTGACGCTCCGGGACCACTGGCACCCGGCTCTTCCCAGTACCCCTGGTGGCATTGGGTACTGGGGTAATAATAGGGGGTTAGTGTTAGCCATTTTATACCGGCTAACACTAGGCCCCGACTTAGTAATGGATTCCGTCTATTAGACGGCTTCCACTACTAAGTCTATAAAGTAAAGAAATAAAGACAAGACACAAGTTTACAAATTTTTTTATTCAAATAAAAACACCCCCACACCCCTCATTGACCATTTTATAAAAAAAAACATAAAAAAAAACGCTGGTCATCGACGTAGTCCATGGAATCCGACGTAATCCCCAGGATACCGATATCTGAAAAACAAAAAGGGAGAAACACACAAAAAACACACAAACAGGAGCACAACACCCATCATTGTGAGCGGTGTTGTGCTCCTTACAGTATGCAGCATCTTTACAGATCGCTGCTTACAGTCTGACCCCCAAGGGGTTAAGGGAGGATGTATTGCATCCCCCTTAACCCCCTGGGGGCCAGACTGATGTCAGACTGCACCCATCCCAGCAAGGAAGGGGTTAAGTGACCCCCCTTCCTTGCTGGGAGGGGTGCAGTGCTGGGGAGGGGGTGGGGAGAGCTCTATACTCACCCCGATGTGTCCTCTTCGCTGGTCCGCAGCACAATGAAGTCACTGTGCTGCGGACCGGCTCATTATATGTGCACTGAGCCGATCAGCCAATCAGCTGAGCGCACATATAATTCTAAATGTTTCTTCTAATAATGCTATTGTCATAACAGAATTAGAAGAAACATTTGATGTTTTCATTAAAGTAAAGTGATGATTAGTACAGAAAGCTCTATTACCGGCAATATGAATTAACGGCTTATGGAGCTTCCTGTACTAATTAATATTTAATTAAGAAAACACATTTTCGTTGAAATAAATTCAGTTTCGTTGGTCAATAATTTAATTCTAACAAATCCATCATTGTGCAATTCAATATACTGTCAAAAAATAAATATATAGATAAATATACATTTATTTATATATCTATTTTTTTTAACAGTATATTTAATTGCAAAATGATGGATTCGTTAGAAATAAATTATTGATCAACGAAAGTGTCTTGATTACAAAGAAAATGTCTTTGATTAATTTAATATATTAACTATTAGAGGCATCGGCATTCGGCATCATTGCCGGCTATTTTTGAAGTACTCCGTATGGACCGCCTGTCAATCCACGGCCGCATATTCAGCCGCAAACAATGGTCTTGTTCATTTTTTACGGGTCCGTTTACGATAGGGCCGTAGATTCATACATAGTGTGCACTGTGCAGCCGCATATCCTATACTTCCAAGCATACACACGAACCACCAAAAATACCGCCGCACAATTACAGCCGCAAATACAGCCGCACTCTTACAACGTGTGAACCGAGCCTTAGTGTGTGTTCCTTACAGTCTTAGTGTGTGCTCCTTATAGTCTTAGTGTGTGCTCCTTACAGTTTTAGGCTGGGTTCACACTACGTATATTTCAGTCAGTATTGTGGTCCTCATATTGCAACCAAAACCAGGAGTGGATTAAAAACACATAAAGGATCTGTTCACACAATGGTGAAATTGAGTGGATGGCCGCCATATAACAGTAAATAACTGCCATTATTTCAATATAACGGCCGTTGTTCTAAAATATCAGCAATATTTGCCATTAAATGGCGGCCATCCACTCAATTTCAACATTGTGTGAACAGATCCTTTCTGTGTTTTTAATCCACTCCTGGTTTTGGTTGCAATATGAGGACCACAATACTGACTGAAATATACGTAGTGTGAACCCAGCCTAAGTTAGTGTGTGCTCCTTACCGTCTTAGCGTGTGCTCCTTACCGTCTTAGCGTGTGCTCCTTACCGTCTTAGCGTGTGCTCCTTACCGTCTTAGCGTGTGCTCCTTACCGTCTTAGCGTGTGCTCCTTACCGTCTTAGCGTGTGCTCCTTACCGTCTTAGCGTGTGCTCCTTACAGTCTTAGCGTGTGCTCCTTACAGTCTTTGTACGTGTTCCTAACAATTAAGAACGTGGTTGCAATATAAACACTAGTCATTCTGAGAATTGTCATGAATGTTGCTGAATCCTTCACAAATACGTGTGTAATACTTATCCTGGGGAATATTACTGGATATTGCTACGGCTAGGATACTTTAAGGAATACACCTTGGCGTCAAGTGATTGGTTACTGATATTCAAAAGAATAAAATGCTCAATAAAAACAATAAACTGAAGACTAGAAGTTGAACCCATCTGATCTCTTGTATACACAAAGCTATGACTTGGTCATTGCTGAAAGCGAAACAGTTTCATAGTCTACCTGATAGTGTTATGGACTCTCTATGGCTGAATTATTTGGAGGCTAACTCCATTACGAGACCACCTGCTTTTTAATATGGCGAGTCAGATACTGGCTGAGGGCTGCGGGTGAGTGAGTGCTGGTGTATGAGTGATCTTCATCCCTTAGGGCCTGCTCTTCAATATGAGTAGTTGTATCTTGTGTATGATTTATCGGTGTATAACCATTAGTGTCCATGATATCCCCATCAGCTTGTTCCTTGATATGAGTAGTTGGATCCTGTATATGACCTCTAGGCCGATGTTCGTTGGTGTCTGAGAGATCTCCATCACTCGGGGCTTGTTGCCGGATATGAGTAGTTGGATCCTGTATATGACCTCTAGGCCGATGTTCGTTGGTGTCTGAGAGATCTCCATCACTCAGGGCTTGTTGCCGGATATGAGTAGTTAGATCCTGTATATGACCTGTAGGCCGATGTTCGTTGGTGTCTGAGAGATCTCCATCACTCGGGGCTTGTTGCCGGATATGAGTAGTTAGATCTCGTATATGACCTGTAGGCCGATGTTCGTTGGTGTCTGAGAGATCTCCATCACTCGGGGCTTGTTGCCGGATATGAGTAGTTGCATCCTGTATATGACCTGTAGGCCGATGTTCGTTGGTGTCTGAGAGATCTCCATCACTCGGGGCTTGTTGCCGGATATGAGTAGTTGCATCCTGTATATGACCTGTAGGCCGATGTTCGTTGGTGTCTGAGAGATCTCCATCACTCGGGGCTTGTTGCCGGATATGAGTAGTTGCATCCTGTATATGAGCTGTAGGCCGATGTTCGTTGGTGTCTGAGAGATCTCCATCACTCGGGGCTTGTTGCCGGATATGAGTAGTTGCACCCTGTATATGAGCTGTAGGCCGATGTTCGTTGGTGTCTGAGAGATCTCCATCACTCGGGGCTTGTTGCCGGATATGAGTAGTTGCATCCTGTATATGAGCTGTAGGCCGATGTTCGTTGGTGTCTGAGAGATCTCCATCACTCGGGGCTTGTTGCCGG
This sequence comes from Dendropsophus ebraccatus, assembly GCA_027789725.1. NCBI lineage: Eukaryota > Metazoa > Chordata > Amphibia > Anura > Hylidae > Dendropsophus > Dendropsophus ebraccatus. The sequence continues at coordinate 75,329 of JAQFWZ010000113.1, read as the reverse complement.
ATATGAGTAGTTGGATCCTGTATATGAGCTGTAGGCCGATGTTCGTTGGTGTCTGAGAGATCTCCATCATAAGAGATTAGTTCCTCCTTAATATGAGTAGTCAGATCTTGTGTCTGATCTGTAGGTGTACACATGTTGGAGTCTGTATAATCTTCATCACTTGCGGCTTTTTCCTTCTTAATACAAGTTAGTTTTTGTTGTGCTTGATCTTTTTGATACTTAAATCCCATTTCATTCAGCCGATTTCTTACAGTTCTGTCACAGACATTGACTCCTGATTCGGCCCATTGGTTTTTCATTTCTCTGGCTGTACATTTCCTATTTCCCAGACATATAGCTTTCAGTTTCTTATCCTGAAGCTTTGATGTCTTCCTCGGTCGCCCCGTATGCTTTCCTTTAATAACCTTCCCATTTTTTTTATACTTGCACCAGATTTTGCACACAGCCGACTGGGAGCAACCAACATCTTTGGCCACACTGCGTGTTGGTTTTCCATCTTGGACAAGTTTTATGATCCTTTCCATTGTTTCGATTGACATCTCTCGTGTTGGGGCCATGTTCCCTGGCAGTGGCCACCTCCAGGCTCGCTGGGTTTCCTGATCCACTACAGACTACTTTGTGATTCCATAATTTATTTTCTGATCTGGAAAAATATTAAAATAATTTAATTTCATGTGTTTGAGGTCTAATTATAATGAAGCAAGAAGGTAATTAACTTATTAAGCCTCGTTTTGTGTCATATCCGTGTTTTGTGGACTTTATACGATTTATGGGAAATTTAAATCAGGATTCCCTCAAAAATTCTGATATATACTGCGGTGTACCTGCAGTGCAGTGATATAGTATAATAGACCAGATGTAGTCTAGTTAGGGATGAGCGAACTTTTGAAAAGTTCGGTTCGATCTGGCGAACTTTCGTGAAGTTCGGATTCGTACGAAACGAACCTAAAACGAACCTTGCAATAACGGCTGAATAATTGCAGCTACAATAGTGCGAGTCTTATAGGGTAGAGTAGTTTTGTTTAGTTGCAGTTGCTATTACAATGAAAAAAGTGGAAAAAATCAAAGTGCAAAAATAGTGAAAAAATTTTTGCCAAGGTGTAAGTGATTACACGAGACATAGGACACAAAGTTCCTTGGACCCAGTAGGGCTGAAAACAGACATTTGACAGTGGAACCAGCAGCAGTAATAGTACTGTATTGGACCCAGTATGGTTGAGAACAGACAATTGACGGAGGATGTTCAGCCTTGGAGTGGTGGCCTGGGAATCCTCACTGATGATGTTGTTCAGCGCACTTTCAAGAACACAGACGAGTGGGATGATGTTGTTGATCCCATAGTCATGCCTGCTCACAAACAGTTGTCCTCAAAAGGGATCAGCAATTGGCAGGACATGTTCGCAGAAACCTGTGTACTATGAGGTTTATCACATGTGCCATACAAGGTGTATGACTCGGCCCCCCCTGCTGCACTGCAGAGACAATGTTCCTCCCATTGTCGGCTACAACACTTCCCACCGTTAGTTGACCTTGGCTCAGCCATTCATATATCTCCTCCCTGATGGTCTGGAGAAGCTCCTGCCCACTGTGGCTCCGTTCACCCAGGCTCACAAAATGGAGGACAGCCTGAGAGTGTCGGGCCTGACATGGTTGGTAAGACACCGGGGCAGGTTGGACTGCAGTCAAAGCGGCGGATGGTTGCAAGCTGGTGGAGGCAAAACTGGTGCAGAACTGGCCCCCTAAAGCACCGGGGAGGTGACAGTGGCAGAATGGGCTAACTTTCTGGTGGTCTTCTGGGGGAATGCTGACCCAATGGGCAGTAACAGACATGTACTGCCCCTGCCCATAATTAAAGGAGCAGACATCAGCACTGGGGTGCACGGTCTTGGACACCAAGATGCCCAATGAGTCGCCAACATTTTTCTTCAAAACTGTGCAGTGATGGGAGAGATGATGGGACTTTTTTTTTCAAGGATAGTGATGGGACTTTTGTTTGGACTGTTTTTTTTTGTGTTTTTTTTGCGGCTAAACTATTTTTTGAACCTTTATTGTAAAGATATGAACTGAGATTTTCCCTTAATAAATTCGATAAGCTGAACACTGAAGTTGCTTTCATGTGTCTTGGTTGATCCTCACAGACAGCTGTCACATTACATTTTTGATTAGGCAGCACCCAGGTATATCTGAGAAGACTAATTTAAGGTCTCACCCTAACAGGGGTGACGTCACACATCTTGATATTCACAGAAGACCAGGATACAAGGGATTATAGGAGTAATAATCCCTTGTATCCTGGTCTATTCTGTGAAAAATGTACAATTTTGCGTCGCCGTTATTTTTACCAGATTCGTAACGAACTTTCTCAAAGTTCGGTTCGGTGCCAAACCGAACTTTTTGCAAAGTTCGTAACGAATCTGGTTCATAACGATTCGGTTCGCTCATCCCTAAGTCTAGTAGTGGAGATGATTGGTCTCTATTAGAGATGAGCGAGTAGTGAAATATTCGACTTTTGAGAATTCGAATCAAATAGGCACCAAGATTCGACTATTCGAACGAATATTCAGTTCCATTATAGTCTATGAGAAAAAAAATTCTTGGCACTTGGAGCTCCCCAAATCCCCCATGAAACCTCCCTAGACGATGCCAACACCTCCGGAATGACACTGGGACATCAGCGTGCGCCCGCATCAGAGCTTCCCATAGCCAGAGCCGCTTGCTTCACTGTGTGAACTGACAGGTCTTTCTGCGGCCGGAATTCACTGAATTCCGGCCGCAGAAAACTGACATGTCAGTTTTTTCCGGCGCCGCATGGGAACCCGGCCGGAGCGCATACGATGTGTGTACGCTCCGGCCGGGATCCCATTGAAAATAAGGCATTGTTCCGTTCTGCGCCGAGAACTACAGCCGTAGTTTTACGTAGTGTGAACATAGCCTTAAGCTGTACGGACGCTAGGCTGCAGCAGAGCAGAGATTAGGAGAGGTAGAAAAATGTCCAGGAGATCGGCCCCTTCTGGCGATGAAGAGCTGAAGCTCATGGTCCAAATCATGGACCAAATGGATTATGGGCTAGAACGTGTCCCTGTCACTAACCCCAATACACATAAAAGGCGGATAATAAGGAAGGTGGTACGTGCTCTCCAGCAAGATCTCAACAAGAGAAGGACCCCCATCCAAATCCAAAAAAATGGTCGGATCTGAAATATAAGAGTCCCCGGAACGTGCAGAGATACGGCACGGTGAGTAATATGCTGTGAGACTGCTCGGCAGTGGCGTAGCTACAATGAAGGCAGGGAAGGCGACTGCTATGGGGCCCCTGCAGGAAGGGGGCCCGAGGAAGCCTGCCCTGCCTTCATGGTAGGTACCCCGCTCCCCCAGGGGTCCAGAGAAGGAAGAGGGACCCCCACTGCACTGTTCAGCCCCCTCACTGTAGTGCCGGGTGAGCGGGCTGAACAGAGGAGCAGGACCTGCCAGACGGCACAGGAGAGGGATGAAGGACCTTTGGGTCACATGACCCAACTTCTATGTGAAGATCAGCCCGGACTACAGGAGGAGGAGGGGGGAAGCCTGGGAGCTGTAAGTGCTGTGTATGTGTGTCAGTGTGTGTATATATGTGTCTGTGGGTATATGTATATGTCAGTGTGTGTATATATGTATCTGTGTATATATTTATATGTCAGTGTGTGTATATATGTATCTGTGGGTATATGTATATGTCAGTGTGTGTATATATGTATCTGTGGCTATATATATATGTCAGTGTGTGTATATATGTATCTGTGGGTATATGTATATGTCAGTGTGTGTATATATGTATCTGTGGGTATATGTATATGTCAGTGTGTGTATATATGTATCTGTGTGTATATGTATATGTCAGTGTGTGTATATATGTATCTGTGTATATATTTATGTCAGTATGTGTATGTATCTGTGGCTATATGTGTGTATATGTCAGCAATGTCTGTAGCACTGGTGTATATATGTGTGTTTGTGTATGTCAGTAGTGTCTCAAGTCTCAGGTTTGCTCCTAAAGATGTTCTGCAGCAGCTTCTATTAATGCTGGGCTCTAATAAAAGAACCCACCACTAATATCTGCTGCATTTTCTTTTATTTCTGGTTGAGTATTTCTTATGACACTGAGATGATTTCCCTGTGTACAGTCTATTCATGGTGTATACATCAGCACTAGTGTCATCACATTACAGCGTATATATGTGTGTATGTCAGTGGCGTATCTGTATATACGTTAATGGTGCCTCTGTGTGTGTATATGTGCGTCATTGTCTGTGTTTGGCGGGGGGCGTACAGGATTCATGGGGCCCCATACAGTTTTTTGCTATGGGGCCCCATGAATCCTAGCTACGCCCCTGCTGATCGGGGGATGTGTAATATACTGGGATCTGCTACTGGGATGTGTAATATACTGGGATCTGCTACTGGGATGTGTAATATACTGGAGTTCAGATACTGGGATGTGTAATATACTGGAGTAGTGATACTGGGATGTGTAATATACTGGATTCCTGAGACTGGAATATGTAATATACTGGAGTAGTGATACTGGGATGTGTAATATACTGGATTCCTGAGACTGGAATATGTAATATACTGGAGTAGTGATACTGGGATCTGTAATATACTGGATTCCTGAGACTGGAATATGTAATATACTGGAGTAGTGATACTGGGATGTGTAATATACTGGAGTTGTGATACTGGAATGTGTAATATACTGGAGTAGTGATACTGGGATGTGTAATATACTGGAGTAGTGATACTGGGATGTGTAATATACTGGAGTAGTGATACTGGGGTGTGTAATATACTGGAGTAGTGATACTGGGATCTGTAATATACTGAAGTTGTGATACTGGGATGTGTAATATACTGGATTCCTGAGACTGGAATATGTAATATACTGGAGTTGTGATACTGGGATGTGTAATATACTGGGATCTGCTATTGGGATGTGTAATATACTGGAGTTGTGATACTGGGATGTGTAATATACTGGAGTAGTGATACTGGGATGTGTAATATACTGGAGTAGTGATACTGGGATGTGTAATATACTGGAGTAGTGATACTGGGGTGTGTAATATACTGGAGTAGTGATACTGGGATGTGTAATATACTGGAGTCCTGATACTGGGATGTGTAATATACTGGAGTAGTGATACTGGGATCTGTAATATACTGAAGTTGTGATACTGGGATGTGTAATATACTGGATTCCTGAGACTGGAATATGTAATATACTGGAGTTGTGATACTGGGATGTGTAATATACTGGAGTAGTGATACTGGGATGTGTAATATACTGGAGTAGTGATACTGGGATGTGTAATATACTGGAGTTGTGATACTGGGATGTGTAATATACTGGAGTAGTGATACTGGGATGTGTAATATACTGGAGTAGTGATACTGGGGTGTGTAATATACTGGAGTAGTGATACTGGGATGTGTAATATACTGGAGTAGTGATACTGGGATGTGTAATATACTGGAGTAGTGATACTGGGATGTGTAATATACTGGAGTAGTGATACTGGGATGTGTAATATACTGGAGTAGTGATACTGGGATGTGTAATATACTGGAGTTGTGATACTGGGATGTGTAATATACTGGAGTGATACTGGGATGTGTAATATACTGGAGTTGTGATACTGGAATGTGTAATATACTGGAGTTGTGATACTGGAATGTGTAATATACTGGAGTTGTGATACTGGGATGTGTAATATACTGGGATCTGCTACTGGGATGTGTAATATACTGGAGTTCAGATACTGGGATGTGTAATATACTGGAGTTGTGATACTGGGGTGTGTAATATACTGGAGTAGTGATACTGGGATCTGTAATATACTGGATTCCTGAGACTGGAATATGTAATATACTGGAGTAGTGATACTGGGATCTGTAATATACTGAAGTTGTGATACTGGGATGTGTAATATACTGGATTCCTGAGACTGGAATATGTAATATACTGGAGTAGTGATACTGGGATGTGTAATATACTGGGATCTGCTATTGGGATGTGTAATATACTGGAGTTGTGATACTGGGATGTGTAATATACTGGAGTAGTGATACTGGGATGTGTAATATACTGGAGTAGTGATACTGGGATGTGTAATATACTGGAGTAGTGATACTGGGATGTGTAATATACTGGAGTAGTGATACTGGGATGTGTAATATACTGGAGTAGTGATACTGGGGTGTGTAATATACTGGAGTAGTGATACTGGGATCTGTAATATACTGAAGTTGTGATACTGGGATCTGTAATATACTGAAGTTGTGATACTGGGATGTGTAATATACTGGATTCCTGAGACTGGAATATGTAATATACTGGAGTTGTGATACTGGGATGTGTAATATACTGGAGTAGTGATACTGGGATGTGTAATATACTGGAGTAGTGATACTGGGATGTGTAATATACTGGAGTTGTGATACTGGGATGTGTAATATACTGGAGTGATACTGGGATGTGTAATATACTGGAGTAGTGATACTGGGATGTGTAATATACTGGAGTTGTGATACTGGGATGTGTAATATACTGGAGTGATACTGGGATGTGTAATATACTGGAGTTGTGATACTGGAATGTGTAATATACTGGAGTTGTGATACTGGGATGTGTAATATACTGGAGTTGTGATACTGGAATGTGTAATATACTGGAGTTGTGATACTGGGATGTGTAATATACTGGATTCCTGAGACTGGAATGTGTAATATACTGGAGTAGTGATACTGGGATGTGTAATATACTGGAGTTGTGATACTGGGATGTGTAATATACTGGATTCCTGAGACTGGAATATGTAATATACTGGAGTTGTGATACTGGGATGTGTAATATACTGGATTCCTGAGACTGGAATGTGTAATATACTGGAGTAGTGATACTGGGATGTGTAATATACTGGAGTTGTGATACTGGGATGTGTAATATACTGGATTCCTGAGACTGGAATGTGTAATATACTGGGATCTGCTATTGGGATGTGTAATATACTGGAGTGATACTGGGATGTGTAATATACTGGAGTTGTGATACTGGGATGTGTAATATACTGGATTCCTGAGACTGGAATATGTAATATACTGGGATCTGCTATTGGGGTGTGTAATATACTGGAGTTGTGATACTGGGATGTGTAATATACTGGAGTGATACTGGGATGTGTAATATACTGGAGTTGTGATACTGGGATGTGTAATATACTGGAGTGATACTGGGATGTGTAATATACTGGATTCCTGAGACTGGAATGTGTAATATACTGGAGTAGTGATACTGGGATGTGTAATATACTGGAGTTGTGATACTGGGGTGTGTAATATACTGGGGACTTTCACGACCCTTTTACTTTGTACCCACAGAACCCCCACCCTATTGCCCACACATAGGCTCATATATATGATATGTTCCCTCCACCGGTCATGTGCAGCCACAGCATATGGTCTCCTCTCATAATAGAAGGATTGAGCAGTTTTTAGGAATAAAATAGTCTAGGATGATGATGATGATGTCTATACCTAATGGAAGAACGAAGGCGGCGGCGCAGCAGAATGGCAGCTGTTCGGCCCACAGCGGATGAAAGTCGGGAGTTGGGACCGTCTTGTAAGTGTAAACATTTGCATGTATATATAGGCTATGTTCACACAATGTAACAGGACTTGCAGCCGGTCTCGGACTGGGGAACCTTGAGCCCACCAGGAAATATTTTATTCTAGGGGCCCACCCTACATACACCAGATATACCCAGCGCCAAACCTGTCACATTGCTATAGGGACTTTTCACAGTGCTGTGTATGTGACCGGCAATTCCCGCTCACTGTTACTAACTGGTCAGACACTCCAGGGATGGGAAAGGACGCTGGTTGACCTCAGGGAGATCAACCAAAACACCGCAGAGACACCATCACGTGTCTCAACGTCAGTGTATTCTAGAACATTGCTCCAGGGATGGGGACCTGGACAGCCGAGGCATGATGGGAGTTGTAGTTTTGCAATTGATGTAGAGTTGAAGGTTCCCCATCCCTGCTCTATGCACACAGCACAGCCGCCCACTTAAGTTTCTTAAAAGGTGAAGTGCAATGAAACTAACTGGGGGATTATATGTCATCCTGAAGCTGCTAAACCGGGATACAGGGACATGTGCTCGGAGGGAGAAGAGGAGAGCCGCCAATACGGGGGAGCGTGTGACAGGTCTTTGTTTTTATTTATTTGTTTTGGATAGTTTATACACCACCAAGGACAGCCCCTCCCACACCGCCACCACTGAGAAGCCCCGCCCCTCTGACCCCATCGCCAGCAAGGACACCATCTCCCCAGAGGACGCCTCCAGCATCGAGCTCCTCTTGGTAGGTAAAATAACATGTGATACTGATTGAATTTCTTTCTAGAAAACATTGGCTAATTTTTTTTAGCTCCGACCCTCAGGGACTGTCTGGCCGTTTTTCCCCAGAGCCAACGGAAGCACGGCCCTTATAAGCGAGCTGTAAGAACCTTCCCCTAATCCTCCAAACTTCTCTAGCATATAGTAAGGGCAGAAACCTGAGAAACTACAGGATGGAAATGATCGCTCTCTAATCTGTGATGAAGCACATTACGTGTGAAACAGCTGTTGCCTTGTCTTGTCTGCACCATGTAACCTGTTGTGTTTATCAATAAAAGAAGATTTTATTTTTGCTACAAGCGGGTGAGTGCCACATTTACTCTTTCAAGCTGCTTAAGTTTTCTAATCATCACATAACTCTTTTCTACCTCAACAGTAATAGAGACCCTCAACCAGCTGGCAGAGAAGACAGACCACCTCTCTAGGAGGGCATATGGGGCAATGCGCACCTTAAGGGATGTGCAGCCGATGCTGAGAAATCTCAAGGGCCAGATTGACAAGTTGCGCCAAAGGCTTTGATGTTTTCTTTTCCTGTTTATCTCTGTTTTTCGTTATTTGTTTTCCTAATTTTATAATTAAAATTTGTTATTATTTAGATCTCTATGCAGTGTTTGTATTGGTTTCTTCCATTGGTTTTTGAATACACTATGAAAGGCAGGCGCTTCAGCTCAGCCTTCCAAGAACAAGGTAGCAGGCAGGCACTTCAGCTCAGCCTTCCAAGAACAAGGTAGCAGGCAGGCACTTCAGCTCAGCCTTCCAAGAACAAGGTAGCAGGCAGGCACTTCAGCTCAGCCTTCCAAGAACAAGGTAGCAGGCAGGCACTTCAGCTCAGCCTTCCAAGAACAAGGTAGCAGGCAGGCACTTCAGCTCAGCCTTCCAAGAACAAGGTAGCAGGCAGGCACTTCCGCTCAGCCTTTCAAAAATGAAGTTGAGGACCATCAAGCAAGCCGTGGAAAAATGAGGTTGAAGCCCATCAGGTGAGCACTGGAAAAATTAGGTATGTCTTAAAAGAAAAAAAATCCAAGTGCACTCACCAAATGATGCAGCAAGTGTCCGGTTTATTTAGATCTTGTGCTTAGTTCAGCATAATGCGGGCGGGTGCAGGACATCAACACCTTCCACAGATGATGACAGCTGTTTCACACCTACTGATCGGCGCTTCCTCAGATCCCGCCCCCTTCAGTCACGTCACCTCATATAGTAATGAACCGTGACGTGTCTGGAAGATGGGCGTTACAATGTCAATATATAACAATATATATATTTGCAAAACACATCTAAGACAGGTACCTACAGGAACATAGATCGGTACGGTCGTTAAGACCCATTTTACCTTGTGCATTGGCTGCAAGTATCCAACGTGCTTCGTATTATCCAAAAACACAGCGGAGAAATTACTTTCTTCACACCCAAAAAATGCAGTTTGGTATCACGTGCCTAAATTGCACAGAGGGTTAAATCCATCCCCAGGACAACCTATAGTCGCCGCTATAGGTTCCATTATAGAAACTTTATCTATATACCTTGAATGGCTACTGAAGCCGCTTGTAAAGGGTGTCCCATCCCTGGTCACAGATACCAAGGAGTTTCTACTGACACTGGGTAATGTACAATGGCCAGAGGGGGGTCTGCTAGGCACAATAGATGGCGAGGGGTTGTATGCCCGCATAACCCATGAAAAAGGAGTTGCAGTGATACGCCAGCCAGTGGCGGATTATAATGTGGGCGGATTGACCAGGGGGGGGGGGGGCAGGTTGGGTGGACAGCCCGGGGCCCAGGGTACATTAAATCCGCCACTGACGCCAGCTGTTAGAAAAAACTGAAAAAGTAAAGGGTTTCTGATTTTATTTGTGAAGCTTTGCGGTTCATCTTACTAAATAATTGCTTTCAGTTCGATGACGAGTGGTATGTGCAGGGCGAAGGTGCAGCCATGGGCACGGCCGTCGCTTGCACCATCACCAATCTATATCCTGCTGCACTCGAAAGAGAGATGGTGTTTTCCACCAATAATCCATATCTGAAATCTATCCAGTTACAGTAGATTGGTGGAGGAGGTGTTTGTCATATGGTTGGGCACGGCTGAGGCGTTTGCACTATTCATAGACCACCTTAATAGTAAGAATATGAACATGACAGCAATATCATAGAGTTTCTAGATGTTCATATAACTATGAGCAATAACCAAATAAATCCTGTCAGCTATGGCAAACCCACAGCTTCTAATACTTCACCTCTCCAGCTACCATCCCCCACAGACGGACAATACCTCCGCTCACGGAGAATAAACAGCTCTGATGAGACATATCTACAACAGGCAAACAAACTCACCCAACGCCTCCTTAGAAGGGGGTACCCGCTCGCCATACTACAGAAAGCTAATGCAAAAGCTTACCAAAAACACAAAAGGATTTGTTATTCCAAAAAAGCCGCCACAAAAAACAATATAAAAACACGGATGACAAAACACGTTTTGTTTTTTCTTTCGAATATGGCAGATACTATACGAAAAGCCTTAACAGAGAACTGGTCCATTATCCATCACAATCCTATATTTGCCAAGTCATATACTAACAAACCGATGATCACCTTGAGACGTCCTAAAAACATAAAAGACATGATAGTCCGTAGCAAGTACTCTAATAGGGATAAAAAGAAAGATAATTGGTTAAGTAACACCCTACATGGAAAAATGGTGTCCTCATCTGCAACAATGTAAAACCATAAATCTAGGTGCATATATATGTGATGTTCCCTATATGATATGGTCTATGCCATAACCTGTACCTGCGGTCTATATTACATAGGGAAGACCATCCGCCCTATGAATAAGCGCTTCAGTGAAGACGGGAGGTCTCTGCGCACATAACAGGGAGCCCCACGTTTAATAGAACATGTAAACAGCAAGCATGATGGTAATATAAAGGATCGGAAATTCATGGGGCTAGAGCGAGTGTATTGCAAGAGCAGTGGGGATACCAATGGACAGTTACTCCAACGTGAAGCACGCCAGATACTTACAACCAATGCACAAGGTAAAGTGGGTCTTAACGACCGTACCGATCTATGTTCCTGTAGATACCTGTCTTAGATGTGTTTTTGCATATATATATTGTTATATATTGACATTGTAACGCCCATCTTCCAGACACCTCACGGTTCATTTCTATATGAGGTGACGTGACTGAAGGGGGCGGGATCTGAGGAAGCACCAATCAGTAGGCGTGAAACAGCTGTCATCATCAGTGGAAGGTGTTGGATGTCCTGCACCCGCCCGCATTATGCTGAACTAAGCACAAGATCTAAATAAACCGGACACTTGCTGCATCATTTGGTGAGTGCACTTGGATTTTTTTTCTATTAAGAAATATTGTGAGTATTTATCTAAGCTCTGTCCGATTGTTGCACCACCATCAGCAGCACACAATATAGAGCACAGAGATACATGCGGCACATGAGGCATAGAGACGTTTGGGAAGCTTGAATAGTGCCGACCCCTATTGCTTTTCGTTGAGGTTGAGGCCCATCGGGTGAGCCCTGGAAATATTAGGTTGAAGCCCATCAGATGAGCCCTGAAAAAATTAAATGGGGGGCCCTTGAGTTGAGCCCCCGAAAACATTGGCCATAGTAGGCCCAAAAGGTTTTTCCTTTTGAAAATCACTTGGGGGCCCTTGAAGCGAGCCCCGGAAAAATTGGGTCTAGTAGGCCCTACAGGTGCAGTCAGTGGTTAAGGAGGAAGTAGGAAGTTAAAGAGGAGTAGGAGGTAATGTGAGAGGGAAGTGCACAAGGCACTTCACTGTTGGCTGCTTTACTGTGGTGGACAAGTTCGGAACTCTGGGTCTATCCAGTTGTTGTTCATCTTTAGAAACGTCAGGCGGTCAGCACTGTCCGTGGACAGCCGGCTGCGTTTATCCGTTAGAATTCCCCCGGCTGCGCTGAAGACCCTCTCTAAAAGCACACTGAGGGCAGGCCAGCACCTCCAAAGCATAGAGAGAAAGCTCTAGCCATGTGTCCAGCTTGTTCACCCAATAGGTGTATGGCCCCGAGGGATCGGGAAGGACAGGGTCACTGTCTGCCATGTACTCCCTAAACATCCGTCGATACTTGTCCCTCCTGCTGGTAGGAGGCACCTCAGTGCTGGATGTTTTGCGTTGGGGTGCCATTAAATTGTCCTATATTACATAGGGAAGACCATCCGCCCTATGAATAAGCGCTTCAGTGAAGCGCCACACTTTCACCAGTAGCTCAGGGAGGTCGGAGTTTATTTTCAGGAAATGTTGAACCACCAAATTAAAAACGTGGGCCAGGCATGGTATGTGCGTGAGTTCTTCCAGCTCCAGAGCCGCTACCAGATTACGGCCGTTATCACACACAACCATGCCTGGTCCCAGCTGCAGCGGCAACAGCCACCTTTCCGTCAACTGCAATAGGCCATTCAGCACCTCTCGGGCACTTTGCTGGCCATCGCCCTGCTGCCGTATCCCCACGCCAGTGCTGCAGCGCCTCCATCCAGTGGCTGAGGAAGATGGTAAGGCGGAAGACGAAGAGGAGGGGGTGGGGGGGGGCAGAACCTGTGCTGGCAATTACCTTGGGGGGTCAGAGGTAGTGCCTCCCAGTTTGAGACCCTGTCCCAGCTTCCACCACATTGACCCAATGTGCCGTGATGGATATGTATAGTCCCTGACCACAGGCGCTAGTACATGAGTCCGTGGTGAGGTGGACTTTGGCGCTCACCGAGTATCTGAGGGCCCGCTTGATGTTACCGGACACGTGCTGGTGCAGGTCGGGGACGGCACGCCGGAAAAAGTAGTGGCAGCTAGTGACCGAATAGTGTGGCACGGCTGCCGCCATCAGGTCGCGGAAGGACTGGGTCTCTACAAGCCTAAACGACAACATCTCAAGGGCCAGCATTTTTAAGATGTAACTGTTTAGGGCTTGGGCTTGTGGGTGGCTCGCTGCGTACTTTCGTCTGCGCTCAAATGCCTGCACGATGGACACTTGTTGGCTGGAGGCAAACGAAGGTGCAGGTGAAGTGCCGGACCTAGGCGAAGGGGAAGCTGGGTTGGAAGGACGAGACGTGACCGAAGCAGAGGACGATGCTTCAGTGTCCTGCCTGGTCATACGGACTGCAGAGGCAGCAGACAAACGAGGGGAAGAGGCAGCAGCGGGGACCCCTGACGCAGCTTGTCCCGCGTTCGCTCTCTCCCACTCTGCCCAATGCTTGCCTTCCAAATGGCACCGCATTCCTGAGGTGGTGAGGTTGCTTTTTTCAGAGCCCCGACTTATTATGGCAGAGTGAGCACCGCTCTCCGTTTATTATTGATGCGGACATTAAAAAATGACCAAACCAAAGAGACACGGCCCCTGGAGGTGGGAGCTTGGCACGGGGGGCTGCAGTGGCGGATTAAATGTACCCTGGGCCCCGGGCTGTCCGCCCAACCTGCCCCCCCCCCCCAGTCAATTCGCCCACATTATAATCTGCTACTGCGTCCCCCCCCCACTGTCCCCAATAAACACTGCCTGCCTGCCTCCCCTCCCTGCTGGCCCCAATAAACATAATGTTTGGTCCCTTGCTGCTACCCCCAGTAAGCATTGCCCACCCCACCTCCACTGCCCCCAATAAACATATCGCCACCTCACCTGGTCCCCTGATGTTGCCCCCCCCAAGGTCACAGCAGCACAGAGGATGTCAGGAGAGGAGGGTGCTGATCCTATAGGAGAGGTCCAAGCAGCACAGAGGATGTCAGGAGAAGAGGGTGCTGATCTTATAGGAGAGGTCCCAGCAGCACAGAGGATGTCAGGAGAGGAGGGTGTTGATTTATAGGGGAGGTCCCAGCAGCACAGAGGATGTCAGGAGAGGAGGGGGCTGGTCTTATAGGGGAGGATACAGCAGCACAGAGGATGTCAGGAGAGGAGGGTGCTAATCCTATAGGGGAGGTCCCAGCAGCACAGAGGATGTCAGGAGAGGAGGGTGCTAATCCTATAGGAGATAGTCCCCCTTTATAGCTGGTCCCCCTCTTTCCTCCCTTATAGATGGTCTCCCTCTTTCCCCCCTTATAGCTGGTCCCCCTCTTCCCTCTCCCCCCATATAGCTGGTCCTCCTTTCCCCCCTCCCTTATAGATGGTCCCCCTCTCCCCTCTCCCCCCTCCCTTATAGATGGTCCCCCTCTCCCCCCTTATAGATAGTCCCCCTCTCCTCCCTCCCTTATAGATGGTCCCCCCTCTCCCCTCTCCCTTATAGATGGTCCCCCTCTCCCCCCTTATAGATAGTCCCCCTCTCCCCCCTTATAGATGGTCCCCCTCTCCCCCCTTATAGATGGTCCCCCTCTCCCCCCCTTATAGATGGTCCCCCTCTCCCCTCTCCCTTATAGATGGTCCCCCTCTCCCCCCTTATAGATAGTCCCCCTCTCCCCCCTTATAGATGGTCCCCCTCTCCCCCCTCCCTTATAGATGGTCCCCCTCTCCCCCCTTATAGATGTCTCCCTCTCCCTCCTCCCTTATAGATGGTCCCCCTCTCCCCCCCCCTTATAGATGGTCCCCCTCTCCCCCCTTATAGATGTCTCCCTCTCCCTCCTCCCTTATAGATGGTCCCCCTCTCCCCCTTATAGATAGTCCCCCTCTCCCCCCTCCCTTATAGATAGTCCCCCTCTCCCCCCTCCCTTATAGATGGTCCCCCTCTCCCCCCTCCCTTATAGATGGTCCCCCTCTCCCCCCTTATAGATGGTCCCCCTCTCCCCCCTCCCTTATAGATGGTCCCCCTCTTCCCCCTCCCTTATAGATAGTCCCCCTCTCCCCCCTCCCTTATAGATGGTCCCCCTCTCCCCCCTTATAGATGGTCCCCCTCTCCCCCCTCCCTTATAGATGGTCCCCTCTCCCCTCTCCTCCCTTATAGATGTCTCCCTCTCCCTCCTCCCTTATAGATGGTCCCCCTCTCCCCCCCCCCCCTTATAGCTGGTCCCCCTCTTCCCCCCCCCCTTATAGCTGGTCCCCCTCTTCCCCCCCCTTATAGATGGTCCCCCTCTCCCCCCTCCCTTATAGATAGTCCCCCTCTCCCCCCTCCCTTATAGATGGCCCCCTCTCCCCCCTCCCTTATAGATGGTCCCCTTCCCCCCTTATAGATAGTCCCCCTCTCCTCCCTCCCTTATAGATGGTCCCCCTCCCCCCCTTATAGATGGTCCCCCTCTCCCCCCCCCTTATAGATGGTCCCCCTCTCCCCCCCTCCCTTATAGATGGTCCCCCTCTCCCCCCTCCCTTATAGATGGTCCCCCTCTCCCCCCTCCCTTATAGATGGTCCCCCTCTCCCCCCTCCTTTATAGATGGTCCCCCTCTCCCCCCTCCCTTATAGATGGTCCCCCTCTCCCCCCTCCCTTATAGATGGTCCCCCTCTCCCCCCTCCCTTATAGATGGTCCCCCTCTCCCCCCTTATAGATAGTCCCCCTCTCCCCCCTTATAGATGGTCCCCCTCTCCCCCCTCCCTTATAGATGGTCCCCCTCTCCCCCCTTATAGATGTCTCCCTCTCCCTCCTCCCTTATAGATGGTCCCCCTCTCCCCCCCCCCTTATAGATGGTCCCCCTCTCCCCCCTTATAGATGTCTCCCTCTCCCTCCTCCCTTATAGATGGTCCCCCTCTCCCCCTTATAGATAGTCCCCCTCTCCCCCCTCCCTTATAGATGGTCCCCCTCTCCCCCCTCCCTTATAGATAGTCCCCCTCTCCCCCCTCCCTTATAGATGGTCCCCCTCTCCCCCCTCCCTTATAGATGGTCCCCCTCTCCCCCCTTATAGATGGTCCCCCTCTCCCCCCTCCCTTATAGATGGTCCCCCTCTTCCCTCTCCCCCCTCCCTTATAGATGGTCCCCTCTCCCCTCTCCTCCCTTATAGATGTCTCCCTCTCCCTCCTCCCTTATAGATGGTCCCCCTCTCCCCCCCCCCTTATAGCTGGTCCCCCTCTTTCCCCCCCCCCCTTATAGCTGGTCCCCCTCTTCCCCCCCCTTATAGATGGTCCCCCTCTCCCCCCTCCCTTATAGATAGTCCCCCTCTCCCCCCTCCCTTATAGATGGCCCCCTCTCCCCCCTCCCTTATAGATGGTCCCCTTCCCCCCTTATAGATGGTCCCCCCTCTCCCCCCTCCCTTATAGATGGTCCCCCTCTCCCCCCCTCCCTTATAGATGGTCCCCCTCTCCCCCCTCCCTTATAGATGGTCCCCCTCTCCCCCCTCCTTTATAGATGGTCCCCCTCTCCCCCCTCCCTTATAGATGGTCCCCCTCTCCCCCCTCCCTTATAGATGGCCCCCCTCTCCCCCCTCCCTTATAGATGGTCCCCTTCCCCCCCTCCTTTATAGATGGTCCCCCTCTCCCCCCTCCCTTATAGATGGTCCCCCTCTCCCCCCTCCCTTATAGATGGTCCCCCTCTCCCCCCTCCCTTATAGATGGTCCCCCTCTCCCCCCTCCCTTATAGATGGTCCCCCTCTTCTCCCCTTTATAGAAGCCCCACCAGTGAGTAAATAACACAAAAATAACAAAATATAACTCACCTACCCTGCGTTCCCCCGTCGATCCTCTCTCCGGCTGATGCGCGGCTGCCGGGGGTGTCCCGTCCTCTCCCCGGCAGCGCGCGCATCACACAGCTCCTAGTGCCGCCTGGGCCCTGACTTCCGGTACGTGCGCTCTCAGTACCGGAAGTCAGGGCCCCAGGCGGCACTAGGAGCTGTGTGATGCGCGCGCTGCCGGGGAGAGGACCGGACACCCCCGGCAGCCGCGCATCAGACGGAGGCAGCCGGAGACTCTTCTGACCGCAAGCGAAACAATGCTTGCGGTCACAAGAGTGCAGTGGCGAGGGGGCCTCCCGGGCGGCATTATAATGTGGGCGGCAAGGCATGGGCCCCCCCGGAGCCTCGGGCCCCGGGCGGCCGCCCAAACCGCCTACATTATAATCCGCCATTGGGGGGCTGATACGGGCCTCCGCTCTGCTGCCTCTTGCCTGCCTTCGCTCTATGTTTCCCCTGCCTCTGGACTACCCTTTTCCTTGGGACGCAGTTTAGGGGGCTGCACCGGCCTCCGCAACTCCACAACTTACCCCGCTGGACGACTCCACAGGCCAGGTTGGGTCGGTCACTAAGCCGTCGACCGCCTCATCCACATCGCTGTCATCCTCCTGCTGCACAACGGACAGACCCATTGCCTCCCCGGATGGCAATTGTGTCTCATCATCATCGTCATCTATGCAGATTCCACTTGGTGGGGGCCATTTCTCACCAACAACCTCACCTGGAGATGGTGGATGCTCCAAACTTTGGGCATCAGTGCATATAAAATCCCGGGATTCTGGCAGCTCCAATGCCAGAAAACAGCTCCAGGGACTGGGCAAAGGTGACATCAATGTTTTCAGAACATTGGGCAGGTTGGGAGGAAGGAGGGTCACCGCGAGCTTTCTGCAGTCCAGACTCTTGGCTGCCAACAGGACTGGACTCTGTGGACATTTGGGTGGAAGCATTATCTGCTATCCATTTGACCACCAGTTCCTGCTGGTCCGGCCCTAACAGCGGTGTACTCTGCCCTATGCCTATCCGGTTCATGAACTGAGGGATCTTGGAAGCACGTAAACCTGCCTGACCCCTCAGCAGCAGCCGTTGATTTCCAGGTGCTTGCACACAACTTGTGTCTGAACCGCCTCTTCCGCATCCACGACCCCGTCCCTGTGCACTACCCTTCATTGTTGCCTTTTACTGGGCAACTGGCACAATAGGTATAACGTTTACCTGCCCTTAGTGGGCTACACCAGGGACACTATAAGTCACTGTACACACAGGGCACTGGGATGAATACACCTGATGCTGATGCTGCTGTTATATCATCTATTTCTTAGCACTGAGAAGCTTTGGATGCAGAGGTGACTTTCTCGCTGGATCTTCGCCCTGAGAAGGACTTCTGGGTTGTGTAGTAATCCTGCCTGACCAGCTGCTACTAACACCGATCTCTCCCTGCTCCAGGATCTCTCCCTACTAACACCGATCTCTCCCTGCTCCAGGATCTCTCCCTACTAACACCGATCTCTCCCTGCTCCAGGATCTCTCCCTACTAACACCGATCTCTCCCTGCTCCAGGATCTCTCCCTACTAACACCGATCTCTCCCTGCTCCAGGATCTCTCCCTACTAACACCGATCTCTCCCTGCTCCAGGATCTCTCCCTACTAACACCGATCTCTCCCTGCTCCAGGATCTCTCCCTGACTAGGCTGAAAGCACATCTGTGCTCGAGAGGTGGGAGCCAAGATTCTAGGTCATGTGGTTCAGCCATCCAATGAGAGTAGACGCCATTTTGGCGCTGCGTGCGTACTCCCAGGGTCCCTCACAGTCTCCCTGCATGGTGATTGGATTAAAAAAGCGCCAAGTGCAATGGGAGAGATTTCAAATGTTTCCCGCGTATTCGCCTCACTACTCGATTGAATTTGAATCTTTCAAATACCGCAATATTCCATCGAACCGTATTCACTCATCTCTAGTCTCTATATACTGTGCTGTAACTGCAGTGCGGTGATATAGTATAATAGACCAGGTGTAGTCTAGTAGTGGAGATGATTGGTCTCTATAGCTGATGGATGTTTTGTTAATAGGACACAATAGATTGTTGTCACTATAATAATGATATGGTCGTCCCCCGCCTCCATGTTACTATCAGTATATGATTGGTGTCTCCTCCTCCTCCATGTTACTATCAGTATATGATTGGTGTCTCCTCCTCCTCCATGTTACTATCAGTATATGATTGGTGTCTCCTCCTCCTCCTCCATGTTACTATCAGTATATGATTGGTGTCTCCTCCTCCTCCTCCTCCTCCATGTTACTATCAGTATATGATTGGTGTCTCCTCCTCCATGTTACTATCAGTATATGATTGGTGTCTCCTCCTCCTCCTCCATGTTACTATCAGTATATGATTGGTGTCTCCTCCGCCTCCATGTTACTATCAGTATATGATTGGTGTCTCCTCCTCCTCCATGTTACTATCAGTATATGATTGGTGTCTCCTCCTCCTCCTCCATGTTACTATCAGTATATGATTGGTGTCTCCTCCTCCTCCTCCATGTTACTATCAGTATATGATTGGTGTCTCCTCCTCCTCCTCCATGTTACTATCAGTATATGATTGGTGTCTCCTCCTCCTCCTCCATGTTACTATCAGTATATGATTGGTGTCTCCTCCTCCTCCATGTTACTATCAGTATATGATTGGTGTCTCCTCCTCCTCCTCCATGTTACTATCAGTATATGATTGGTGTCTCCTCCTCCTCCATGTTACTATCAGTATATGATTGGTGTCTCCTCCTCCTCCATGTTACTATCAGTATATGATTGGTGTCTCCTCCTCCTCCTCCATGTTACTATCAGTATATGATTGGTGTCTCCTCCTCCTCCTCCTCCTCCATGTTACTATCAGTATATGATTGGTGTCTCCTCCTCCATGTTACTATCAGTATATGATTGGTGTCTCCTCCTCCTCCTCCATGTTACTATCAGTATATGATTGGTGTCTCATCCTCCTCCATGTTACTATCAGTATATGATTGGTGTCTCCTCCTCCTCCATGTTACTATCAGTATATGATTGGTGTCTCCTCCTCCATGTTACTATCAGTATATGATTGGTGTCTCCTCCTCCTCTTCCTCCATGTTACTATCAGTATATGATTGGTGTCTCCTCCTCCTCCTCCATGTTACTATCAGTATATGATTGGTGTCTCCTCCTCCTCCTCCATGTTACTATCAGTATATGATTGGTGTCTCCTCCTCCTCCATGTTACTATCAGTATATGATTGGTGTCTCCTCCTCCTCCATGTTACTATCAGTATATGATTGGTGTCTCCTCCTCCTCCTCCATGTTACTATCAGTATATGATTGGTGTCTCCTCCTCCTCCTCCATGTTACTATCAGTATATGATTGGTGTCTCCTCCTCCTCCATGTTACTATCAGTATATGATTGGTGTCTCCTCCTCCATGTTACTATCAGTATATGATTGGTGTCTCCTCCTCCATGTTACTATCAGTATATGATTGGTGTCTCCTCCTCCTCCTCCTCCATGTTACTATCAGTATATGATTGGTGTCTCCTCCTCCTCCATGTTACTATCAGTATATGATTGGTGTCTCCTCCTCCATGTTACTATCAGTATATGATTGGTGTCTCCTCCTCCTCCTCCATGTTACTATCAGTATATGATCGGTGTCTCCTCCTCCTCCTCCATGTTACTATCAGTATATGATTGGTGTCTCCTCCTCCTCCTCCTCCATGTTACTATCAGTATATGATTGGTGTCTCCTCCTCCTCCTCCTCCATGTTACTATCAGTATATGATTGGTGTCTCCTCCTCCTCCATGTTACTATCAGTATATGATTGGTGTCTCCTCCTCCTCCTCCATGTTACTATCAGTATATGATCGGTGTCTCCTCCTCCTCCTCCATGTTACTATCAGTATATGATTGGTGTCTCCTCCTCCTCCTCCTCCATGTTACTATCAGTATATGATTGGTGTCTCCTCCTCCTCCTCCATGTTACTATCAGTATATGATTGGTGTCTCCTCCTCCTCCATGTTACTATCAGTATATGATTGGTGTCTCCTCCTCCTCCATGTTACTATCAGTATATGATTGGTGTCTCCTCCTCCTCCTCCATGTTACTATCAGTATATGATTGGTGTCTCCTCCTCCTCCTCCATGTTACTATCAGTATATGATTGGTGTCTCCTCCTCCTCCTCCATGTTACTATCAGTATATGATTGGTGTCTCCTCCTCCTCCATGTTACTATCAGTATATGATTGGTGTCTCCTCCTCCTCCTCCATGTTACTATCAGTATATGATTGGTGTCTCCTCCTCCTCCTCCATGTTACTATCAGTATATGATTGGTGTCTCCTCCTCCTCCTCCATGTTACTATCAGTATATGATTGGTGTCTCCTCCTCCTCCATGTTACTATCAGTATATGATTGGTGTCTCCTCCTCCTCCATGTTACTATCAGTATATGATTGGTGTCTCCTCCTCCTCCTCCATGTTACTATCAGTATATGATTGGTGTCTCCTCCTCCTCCTCCATGTTACTATCAGTATATGATTGGTGTCTCCTCCTCCTCCTCCATGTTACTATCAGTAAATGATTGGTGTCTCCTCCTCCTCCATGTTACTATCAGTATATGATTGGTGTCTCCTCCTCCTCCTCCTCCATGTTACTATCAGTATATGATTGGTGTCTCCTCCTCCTCCTCCATGTTACTATCAGTATATGATTGGTGTCTCCTCCTCCTCCTCCATGTTACTATCAGTATATGATTGGTGTCTCCTCCTCCTCCATGTTACTATCAGTATATGATTGGTGTCTCCTCCTCCTCCTCCATGTTACTATCAGTATATGATCGGTGTCTCCTCCTCCTCCTCCATGTTACTATCAGTATATGATTGGTGTCTCCTCCTCCTCCTCCTCCATGTTACTTTCAGTATATGATTGGTGTCTCCTCCTCCTCCTCCATGTTACTATCAGTATATGATTGGTGTCTCCTCCTCCTCCATGTTACTATCAGTATATGATTGGTGTCTCCTCCTCCTCCTCCATGTTACTATCAGTATATGATTGGTGTCTCATCCTCCTCCATGTTACTATCAGTATATGATTGGTGTCTCCTCCTCCTCCATGTTACTATCAGTATATGATTGGTGTCTCCTCCTCCATGTTACTATCAGTATATGATTGGTGTCTCCTCCTCCTCCTCCATGTTACTATCAGTATATGATTGGTGTCTCCTCCTCCTCCTCCATGTTACTATCAGTATATGATTGGTGTCTCCTCCGCCTCCATGTTACTATCAGTATATGATTGGTGTCTCCTCCTCCTCCTCCTCCATGTTACTATCAGTATATGATTGGTGTCTCCTCCTCCTCCATGTTACTATCAGTATATGATTGGTGTCTCCTCCTCCTCCTCCATGTTACTATCAGTATATGATCGGTGTCTCCTCCTCCTCCTCCATGTTACTATCAGTATATGATTGGTGTCTCCTCCTCCTCCTCCTCCATGTTACTATCAGTATATGATTGGTGTCTCCTCCTCCTCCTCCATGTTACTATCAGTATATGATTGGTGTCTCCTCCTCCTCCATGTTACTATCAGTATATGATTGGTGTCTCCTCCTCCTCCATGTTACTATCAGTATATGATCGGTGTCTCCTCCTCCTCCTCCATGTTACTATCAGTATATGATTGGTGTCTCCTCCTCCTCCTCCATGTTACTATCAGTATATGATTGGTGTCTCCTCCTCCTCCTCCATGTTACTATCAGTATATGATTGGTGTCTCCTCCTCCTCCTCCATGTTACTATCAGTATATGATTGGTGTCTCCTCCTCCTCCATGTTACTATCAGTATATGATTGGTGTCTCCTCCTCCTCCTCCATGTTACTATCAGTATATGATTGGTGTCTCCTCCTCCTCCTCCATGTTACTATCAGTATATGATTGGTGTCTCCTCCTCCTCCTCCATGTTACTATCAGTATATGATTGGTGTCTCCTCCTCCTCCATGTTACTATCAGTATATGATTGGTGTCTCCTCCTCCTCCTCCATGTTACTATCAGTATATGATTGGTGTCTCCTCCTCCTCCTCCATGTTACTATCAGTATATGATTGGTGTCTCCTCCTCCTCCTCCATGTTACTATCAGTATATGATTGGTGTCTCCTCCTCCTCCATGTTACTATCAGTA
This sequence comes from Dendropsophus ebraccatus, assembly GCA_027789725.1. Lineage (NCBI taxonomy): Eukaryota > Metazoa > Chordata > Amphibia > Anura > Hylidae > Dendropsophus > Dendropsophus ebraccatus. Next base: position 52,150 of record JAQFWZ010000113.1, on the reverse strand, counting down.
TATGATTGGTGTCTCCTCCTCCTCCTCCATGTTACTATCAGTATATGATTGGTGTCTCCTCCTCCTCCTCCATGTTACTATCAGTATATGATTGGTGTCTCCTCCTCCTCCTCCTCCTCCATGTTACTATCAGTATATGATTGGTGTCTCCTCCTCCTCCTCCATGTTACTATCAGTATATGATTGGTGTCTCCTCCTCCTCCTCCTCCATGTTACTTTCAGTATATGATTGATGTCTCATCCTCCTCCATGTTACTATCAGTATATGATTGGTGTCTCCTCCTCCTCCATGTTACTATCAGTATATGATTGGTGTCTCCTCCTCCATGTTACTATCAGTATATGATTGGTGTCTCCTCCTCCTCCATGTTACTATCAGTATATGATTGGTGTCTCCTCCGCCTCCATGTTACTATCAGTATATGATTGGTGTCTCCTCCTCCTCCTCCTCCATGTTACTATCAGTATATGATTGGTGTCTCCTCCTCCTCCATGTTACTATCAGTATATGATTGGTGTCTCCTCCTCCTCCTCCATGTTACTATCAGTATATGATTGGTGTCTCCTCCTCCTCCTCCATGTTACTATCAGTATATGATTGGTGTCTCCTCCTCCTCCTCCTCCATGTTACTATCAGTATATGATTGGTGTCTCCTCCTCCTCCTCCATGTTACTATCAGTATATGATTGGTGTCTCCTCCTCCTCCATGTTACTATCAGTATATGATTGGTGTCTCCTCCTCCTCCATGTTACTATCAGTATATGATTGGTGTCTCCTCCTCCTCCTCCATGTTACTATCAGTATATGATCGGTGTCTCCTCCTCCTCCTCCATGTTACTATCAGTATATGATTGGTGTCTCCTCCTCCTCCTCCTCCATGTTACTATCAGTATATGATTGGTGTCTCCTCCTCCTCCTCCATGTTACTATCAGTATATGATTGGTGTCTCCTCCTCCTCCATGTTACTATCAGTATATGATTGGTGTCTCCTCCTCCTCCATGTTACTATCAGTATATGATTGGTGTCTCCTCCTCCTCCTCCATGTTACTATCAGTATATGATTGGTGTCTCCTCCTCCTCCATGTTACTATCAGTATATGATTGGTGTCTCCTCCTCCTCCTCCTCCATGTTACTATCAGTATATGATTGGTGTCTCCTCCTCCTCCATGTTACTATTAGTGTAATGTGTGACAGCTGAGTGTGACCCCATTTCCCACCATCCCCCACATACACAGCTTATAACTCCCATCATGTATAATAACAGTGAGAAGACGTCTGACCTGGAAATGCTTCCAACCTCAGCCGCAGCCTCCACTTCCTGCCCATGTGATCTTCCCCGTGTCACATGACACAAGCCCCGCCCCTGTAGCTCAGTGGCTGCATTAACCCCTCAGCTGCAGCATAGCTTAGCCATTGTTGCTGGGTAACTCTGTGTATTACAGAGATTCTTTGTCCATGGTTGGCCGGGTGTAACCGGATGGGGTCATTTCAGAAAATTAAAGTGTCTTATTGATGTAATGAGAAGGAATGTATTATTTTAATGTCTTGTGTATATATATATATTCGTATGGCTATGTGTGTAGAAGTCATTGTAGTTGTGTGTGTGTGTATGTATACTGTCACACCTATGTCAGCTGTCCGGCCATATACCTGCACAATAGTGTGGACATTGGAGGATACAGTTGTTTGTTGCTATTTTTGTTTGGCTGAAAGAACCTTGTAGTTGTAGTTGTGAGACTGGGTCCCCATTGTGCTTGGTAAATATGTACAGGGCCGGGGAGACATCAGATAACTTCCATCCATGGTGATCAGTGGTCTACACAGACATAGAAGCCCATCACCCCCCACCCAAACTTACTATACAGGTCGGGGGTATGTAGCTTCTAGTCAGTCCCAGCTGGGACCATGGATGGAAGGTGCCCAGCACCCTGGAGGTCATCGGGCGAGATGGGTGTATATTAGTCCATAGTATACAGAGGGGCTCCCCATCTCATTGTGGATAAAACAACTCTGCATCTGTCCCATCTGTAACTACAGCTAAGTATTGTTTTCTGTAATAAATCCCTTATTTTTCTATAAATCTGTGTGGTTATAGCCTTCTCCGACTATTATCAAAAGCAACCGGTTACATAATGGTGTCAGAAGTGGGATAATAGTCCAGGAATTGCTATAACTGTATAATAGGATATAATGTATGTGTTAGCTGAGATGTGTAGTTGTGGGGTAGATGACAGAGCGAGTCCAGTCCCCTGGTGGGTGTGTAGATCGCGACCCTGGGCACCCAGCACTCGAGGTGGTGACACCATGACAGCGGACAGACCCCAGTCGGCTGGTGGTGCCTTGTTATGTCTCTTGAATGGCAGAAGACGGCAGCAGATGTGGGATGGATCTGTCTGCTGGTGCGAATTGAGAGAGACATACAAGAAAAAGAAGTGAGGCAAGTGGCTTCATGGATGTGGAGATTGTAGGGGGGGAGCAGCTCCTCACCAGGTTTTGGCCAATGAGCGGTCGCTGTGTGTTGGTTTATAGGTTTGAAATAACTCATGGTAAGTGTTTGAGGGATGTGAAACCTGTAGTAATGTGTTTGCAAAGAGGATGAGTAGAAGTTGTGTTATTGGCCGGTAAGAATGGAGGTTATTGTATTACCCGTATTGGTACGATTAATGTGTAGAAGGTAACAGTGTGATAGTGAGAAGTGTAACTTCCAGCCAGGGCCGGTTTTAGACTAAATGTGGCCCTGGGCAAAGTTGAAGGTGGGGCCCCAAATGCTGAAATATTGTAGCAGCAATTTAAGGTTCCCATACACTTTACACTTTGGTTAGTAGTATCTGCTGCTCGTGGTGGGTTCGGCCATCAGTGTAAGGTGTATGGGGCTCTCTGTACAGTCCTCTGACAGATGATATCAGTGGACATAGGGGGTTGGGCTTGATGAAAAATCAATGCCCAACCTCTTTGTTCTCAGAGAGACAAGCCACCATCAGATCTCTATCTCATTAGTGATGTGTGTGCAGCCCTTGCTGTATATAGTGAACAATGAAGATATATACTACCTGATCACGTTCCCCGGTGTCCTTGTCTGTGGGATCCCCCAGTCCCAGCTCTCACTTCTGGTCCTCTCTCTGAAGTGATCGGTCGTTCAGCCAATCACTGGCCGTAACAAACAGACAAGGCCTGAGGACACCGGGGAACGTGATCAGGTAAGTACCAGCTTTATTATGTTATACGCACAATCAGCAGCCAATGATTTTTACACCTGCCAAAAGACAATGATCATTTGATTACTGTTGTCTCTATATACACAGAGCGATATCGGCCGGATTCGGACAATTTTCGCTCCGTATATTATGGCCCTTAGTCACATTGAGTCAATTCAGAAGGTTACATGCCGGGACTGTCGCTACATGCCGGGACTGTCACTAGTTGTGTAAACACAAAAACTATTTATATGCATTGTTTTAAAAAATAAAATAAAAAAAATCACTATATCAGGACCAAATATTACCTCCTTACCATAATTGAAGAAAACTTTACTATATATAGGCCAATATTACCACCATAAAGTGACCGCCCCATAATGACACTATATACACTATATACAGAGCAATATTACCGCCATAGAGTGACCACCACATAATGACTCTATATACAAACCAATATTACCGCTATAGAGTGACCGCCACATAATGACTCCATATACAGTATACACTATTGTAACCGGTTGCTTTTGATAATAGTCGGAGAAGGCTATAACCACACAGATTTATAGAAAAATAAGGTATTTAATACAAAGAACAATACTTAGCTGTAGTTACAGATGGGACAGATGCATAGTTGTTTTATCCACAATGAAATGGGGAGCCCCTTTGTATATTATGGTCTAATATACGCCCATTTCCCTCGATGACCTCCAGGGTGCTGGGCACCTTCCATCCATGGTCCCAGCTGAGGCTGACTAGAAGCTACATACCCCCGACCTTTATAGTAAGTTTGGGTGGGGGTGATGTGCTTGTATGTCTGTGTAGACCACTGATGACCATGGATGGAAGTTATCTGATGTTTCTCCGGCCTTGTACATATTTACCAAGCACAATGGGGACCCAGTTTTACAATTACAGCTATAAGGTTCTTTCAGCCATACAACAATAGCAACAAACAACTGTATCCTCCAATGTCCACACTATTGTGCAGGTATATGGCTGGACAGCTGACATAGGTGTGACAGTATACATACACACACACAACTACAATGACTTCTACACACATAGCCATACGAATAAATATATATACATATATATACACACACACAAGACATTAAAATAATACATTCCTTCTCATTACATCAATAAGACACTTTAATTTTCTGAAATGACCCCATCTGGTTACACTCCACCCCTTGTCTTATTGATGTGATGTAAGGAAGTTACAAAACATTATTTGTGACGCCATTTACACGTTCTTCTGATATCATCCTCATTTAACCATGTGATTGCTCACTTCCTATTCTCTCTTACATTGGTCGGTTGCTACAAACAGAAACTGGTGCGGTCACAGCTGAGGCTTAAAACCAAAAAAGAAAAATCAAATGTCCAGTAATACAAAATACAATATCCATTCTGGTGGGAATTTTCTTTCTTCTGATCTTCTTAGACCCCAATCTCAGGTGCAGGGAAGCAAGGGGATTATTGTGCGCTCGCCACAGGGGCCTATTGCTCAGGTAACGTCACTACTTCCATGGTTGGCCAAAGGACAGACCCTCAGTAGGCATCTGCCCCCACTCTACATGTTCAGAAGTCTGTCTCATTCCTCCCCTCCCCCTATGTATCTCTGGTGATGGGTCGGGGGGTGCAGGTATGGCTGGAGGTGCAGGCTGTAGAGCCCCTTTAGCAGTGTTGTTCCAGGTACATGGTCTTCCGTCACTCGTGCATCATCTTGGCACCTTGGAGACACTGTAGATCTCTGGATGTCAGCTCTTCAGGCTCTCTGCACTTGCTGAGTTTTAAGAGGGGTCAATCTCCAAATAGGAATGAATCAACAAATCCACAGCAGATAGGAAACATGGTGGCTTTAGACTCAGTCACATGAGAACAGAAGGTCATTTGCGAAGTCTCTGTAAACTCTGTATAAAGTCCTGTCATTTTCATGGCGGTCGCTCATTCCTTCCATCAAATGGAGAACTTAAAAATAAAAATCCAAATGTCTTTCTTAGGGAAAAAAAAACCCACAAATCCAATCTCTGCCCAGGAAAGTGTTTCTGTAGAAGGACAAGGACATGTAACAATGGCGATCTACCTAATCCCATTACCAACATGTTTATCGTCAAACAACATTCTTAAATTTCAAGCATACAAACTAAACATACAGTATATGGCTTCAGTCTATTGGATGAATAAACAAATCAAGAGTATACACACATATCCTTTAATATGCATCCCATGTAAAGCAAACCCATCATCCTGCATTGGAGATATATATATATACATACATACATATATAGCTATATCCAATGCAGGCATTTTCTCACTAATGGTTACCCATACATATTTGCATTTTCCCAACACAATTCACCCACCCTTCAATAACACCGATCCACCAATACCCTTATTGTTTTGTTTGTAAACAATCTTGAACGTTCTGAACTCATTCAGTTTATTACCTCATTATTGATTAATTTTTATCCCAAAACCAATTTCAGTGAGATATATTCAATTCAGCATTCAGATACCCCACTTATATAGCACCAAGTAGGTATCTGCAAACAATTCAGACTTCTCAATCTTATTTCCCTCTCAGGGTTTCAAGTGACAATGAGGTCTTTAGGAGGGACAAAGGGCTGGTATTTCCAAACATAAGGAGCTGTCACTCTCCCTTTCTTATCCCAACTTTCTCCTCCCACCTTTCTATGTCATTTGTCACCACCCCCTTAGTCCAGGGCTTTGTACTGTCATACTTCAGGTCAGTCGTCTGCAACCTTGGGACCATAAAAGCCTACTAACCTTCTTGTGGTATCACAAGACAGACAAAACATATAACAATACAGACATGTACAAACATAAAACACACATGGGCCCATTCATTCATAACATATAATTCACACAAAACTCCTTTAAAAAAAAAAAAAAAGCTTCATGAAATGCCTACAAAATTGTGGTTAACCATATCAAAAAATGTCTCTTTCATGTGCAAATCCTAAAATATAAATGGACAATTGATGGCATTTTCACACAGTTGAAGTTCTCGGTGTCCGTCCTTCCTGCCAAACTGTGAAAAAACAAAACTTTTCATTAGGGCAAAACTTTCCTCCAGCTGTGGAAATAAACAAAACTCATGGTTATTTTTCAAATCTTAAAAGGTGTAATCAATATCACCACGTGGATTTTTCTCTTTCTATACCCCAATTTACATTTACCAATATTACAAGTTATACACATACTATATACTGTATAGCAATACTCCTTCAAGAACCTGCAAATAAAACCCAGACATATTAGTTATATCATAGATTACATAATCCCATGAAGTCATCAGATTATCGTCTATCTGACTGGTCCACAAACACTAAAACAATGGACCGAGGACAACACTTTGCACAGAGATTACGTTTATAGCTCTCAGACACAAAATCTTCAAATGACAAACAGAGAGTCCTCAACTAATCTTTCCAGAGAAGTCACAAAAAGAAAACCTTCCTGCCGCAGCAGAGCTCCATATTGTCATTTATCAATTACTATGAGATGAAACCTCCTGTGAGCTCCAGACCTTCTATTGTTTTCTTCCTGACAAGCTGCTTCTCACTCTGCTCGCCCAGGTACAGAGAGAAACTTTTCTGCAGTGTAAAAACACATACAACGTCATTATAAAAACATATACAAGCCTTCATATATGGCTGGAAGTTACACTTCTCACTATCACACTGTTACCTTCTACACATTAATCGTTCCAATACCGGTAATACAATAACATCCATTCTTACCGGCCAATAACACAACTTCTACTCATCCTCTTTGCAAACACATTACTACAGGTTTCACATCTCTCAAACTCTTACCATGAGTTACTTCAAACCTATAAACCAACACACTGCGACCGCTCATTGGCCAAAACCTGGTGAGGAGCTGCTCCCCCCCTACAATCTCCACATCCATGAAGCCCACTTGCTTCACTTCTTTTTCTTGTATGTCTCTCTCAATTCGCGCCAGCAGACAGATCCATCCCACATCTGCTGCGGTCTTCTGCCATTCAAGAGACATAACAAGATGCACCACCAGCCGACTGGGGTCTGTCAGCTGAAATGGTGTCACCATCTTCGAGTGCTGGGTGCACAGGGTCGCGAACTACACACCCACCAGGGGACTGGACTCGCTTTGTCATCTACCCCACAACTACACATCTCAGCTAACACATACATTATATTTCTATTATATAGTTATAGCAATTCCTGGACTATTATCCCACTTCTGACACCATTATGTAACCGGTTGCTTTTGATAATAGTCGGAGAAGGCCATAACCACACAGAATTATAGAAAAATAAGAGATTTATTACAGAAAACAATACTTAGCTGTAGTTACAGATGGGACAGATGCAGAGTTGTTTTATCCACAATGAGATGGGGAGCCCCATTGTATATTATGGTCTAATATACACCCATCTCGCCCGATGACCTCCAGGGTGCTGGGCACCTTCCATCCATGGTCCCAGCTGAGGCTGGCTCGAAGCTACATACCCCGACCTGTATAGTAAGTTTGGGTGGGGGGTGATGTGCTTGTATGTCTATGTAGACCACTGATCACCATGGATGGAAGTTATCTGATGTTTCTCCGGCCTTGTACATATTTACCAAGCACAATGGGGACCCAGTTTTACAATTACAGCTATAAGGTTCTTTCAGCCATACAACAATAGCAACAAACAACTGTATCCTCCAATGTCTACACTATTGTGCAGGTATATGGCTGGACAGCTGACATAGGTGTGACAGTATACATACACACACACAACTACAATGACTTCTACACACATAGCCATACGAATAAATATATATACATATATATATATATATATATATATATATATATATATACACACACACAAGACATTAAAATAATACATTCCTTCTCATTACATCAATAAGACACTTTAATTTTCTGAAATGAACCCATCCGGTTACAACTATATACAGACCAATATTACCGCTATAGAGTGACCGCCACATAATGACTCCATATACAGTATACACTATATACAGACCAATATTACCGCTATAGAGTGACCGCCACATAATGACTCCATATACAGTATACACTATATACAGACCAATATTACCGCTATAGAGTGACCGCCACATAATGACTCCATATACAGTATACACTATATACAGACCAATATTACCGCTATAGAGTGACCATCACATAATGACTCCATATACAGTATACACTATATACAGACCAATATTACCGCTATAGAGTGACCGCCACATAATGACTCCATATACAGTATACACTATATACAGACCAATATTACCGCTATAGAGTGACCGCCACATAATGACTCCATATACAGTATACACTATATACAGACCAATATTACCGCTATAGAGTGACCATCACATAATGACTCCATATACAGTATACACTATATACAGACCAATATTACCGCTATAGAGTGACCGCCACATAATGACTCCATATACAGTATACACTATATACAGACCAATATTACCGCTATAGAATGACCGCCACATAATGACTCTATATACAGTATACACTATATACAGACCAATATTACCGCTATAGAGTGACCATCACATAATGACTCCATATACAGTATACACTATATACAGACCAATATTACCGCTATAGAGTGACCGCCACATAATGACTCCATATACAGTATACACTATATACAGACCAATATTACCGCTATAGAGTGACCGCCACATAATGACTCTATATACAGTATACACTATATACAGACCAATATTACCGCTATAGAGTGACCACCACATAATGACTCCATATACAGTATACACTATATACAGACCAATATTACCGCTATAGAGTGACCGCCACATAATGACTCCATATACAGTATACACTATATACAGACCAATATTACCGCTATAGAGTGACCGCCACATAATGACTCTATATACAGTATACACTATATACAGACCAATATTACCGCTATAGAGTGACCACCACATAATGACTCCATATACAGTATACACTATATACAGACCAATATTACCGCTATAGAGTGACCATCACATAATGACTCCATATACAGTATACACTATATACAGACCAATATTACCGCTATAGAGTGACCATCACATAATGACTCCATATACAGTATACACTATATACAGACCAATATTACCGCTATAGAGTGACCGCCACATAATGACTCCATATACAGTATACACTATATACAGACCAATATTACCGCTATAGAGTGACCACCACATAATGACTCCATATACAGTATACACTATATACAGACCAATATTACCGCTATAGAGTGACCACCACATAATGACTCCATATACAGTATACACTATATACAGACCAATATTACCGCTATAGAGTGACCGCCACATAATGACTCCATATACAGTATACACTATATACAGACCAATATTACCGCTATAGAGTGACCGCCACATAATGACTCCATATACAGTATACACTATATACAGACCAATATTACCGCTATAGAGTGACCACCACATAATGACTCCATATACAGTATACACTATATACAGACCAATATTACCGCTATAGAGTGACCATCACATAATGACTCCATATACAGTATACACTATATACAGACCAATATTACCGCTATAGAGTGACCACCACATAATGACTCTATATACAGTATACACTATATACAGACCAATATTACCGCTATAGAGTGACCACCACATAATGACTCCATATACAGTATACACTATATACAGACCAATATTACCGCTATAGAGTGACCGCCACATAATGACTCCATATACAGTATACACTATATACAGACCAATATTACCGCTATAGAGTGACCACCACATAATGACTCCATATACAGTATACACTATATACAGACCAATATTACCGCTATAGAGTGACCATCACATAATGACTCCATATACAGTATACACTATATACAGACCAATATTACCGCTATAGAGTGACCGCCACATAATGACTCCATATACAGTATACACTATATACAGACCAATATTACCGCTATAGAGTGACCACCACATAATGACTCCATATACAGTATACACTATATACAGACCAATATTACCGCTATAGAGTGACCACCACATAATGACTCCATATACAGTATACACTATATACAGACCAATATTACTGCTATAGAGTGACCGCCACATAATGACTCCATATACAGTATACACTATATACAGACCAATATTACCGCTATAGAGTGACCACCACATAATGACTCCATATACAGTATACACTATATACAGACCAATATTACCGCTATAGAGTGACCATCACATAATGACTCCATATACAGTATACACTATATACAGACCAATATTACCGCTATAGAGTGACCTTTTACAAAAGTAATGGATTCTGCACCACCCTATATCTCTGGGGTGCTCCTACTACATACCTATATTACATACTACCAAAACAAGAACAAGAGACCAGGGGTATGTAATGAACGTAGGGCACACCACAACCAATAATTATATGAATATACAAAAAAATATCTTTATTCACATCATGAAATTATCAAATACATATAAATACACATGAAACAAACACATGGGCACAAAAGCCCCCTAACCATTAAAAACTATTAAAATACACAACAAAGGGACCTATTGAAATATAAAGGTACCCAAGGGCTCAACAACCTATATAGAATACAGATACTCCGGCTGCAAAAAAAGGGGGAAAATAAACTAACAAAAATCACAAAGCCATAAATACGAGTGAAATAAATAATGCCAGGCAATAAATAAAGAATATATAAGTAGTGAGTGAAAATATGTTAAGACCAAACCCTACAATATACCCCAAATCAATACAACAAATATAAGGTAAAATGCACCATGTCCAGGAGACCTAAGCAGCCGGAGCAAATAGGTTGGAGTCCATAACCCTACGCGTTACGTTCCCTACTGGAACTTCGTCAGGGATTGTTTATACAGAGGTAAGTGCCCATATTTATATACAAATCAATAATATATATCATGTACACATGTGTTACCCATTACCTGACATGTGGCGGTTCAGCACTAGACGACCGCATCAACAAGATGGCCGCGGCGTCTCAAACAGAGTACAGCGCAAGCGCTAATGGCTGAACGTAAGAATACATCATCACGCCGGCCGACGTAAGTATGCGCATGCGCAATATGAATCAGAGTAGTAGCAACCACATTGCGCAGCCGCCATATACAAACGAGTCATGTGACTATGTGGCAAGAACATATACTAGATACAGACGTAATTATGCGCAGGCGCAGTGAAAGTAAGGGCAAGATAGCCCATACATTACACTAAAGGCTGGTACCACCATATAAGTTTAGATCATTTAACGGAGATATACCATAAATAATAAGCGCCATGTCAGCCCTAGTTAGTTCATTCATTAAAGCACGTATTAATAATGTAGCCACAAGCACAGGTTTACATCACTATATATGGGTAATATGGACACTGTAGTCATCAATATAAACCATTAATAATGAACAAAGATTACAAGAAGTCAAAAACCTCCTATGTAGTGGTATACTAACATCACATGCCAGAATAGGTAGAATACTAAATGATCACAATAGGCCGTGGCATCTACATTTATACAGAATGTCCCAAACAGTAAAATTAAATGAAAATGAAAAATATATACAACGGAATCCAGGAATTGTACACATGTGTGTACCAAAAAAAAAAAAAAAGTCCATATCCTGCAGGTAAGGTCCAGTCCTCATGCATATTATGGAAAACAGTCCAGCCGTTTATGTGACCAAAGTAGACAAGATGACTCCCTGACATGCAGGTATCAGTATATATCACCAAATACGTTATAATCTTCTGTTCGTGTCATCCAAGTGTACGATCCCATAAAATGAACATAGTTGGATAGTAATCTAATGAAAGAAACACAATTCAGCGACCAAATAAAACCATGCAAAAAAAAAAAAGAGAAATGAGTGAAAAGTGAAAGAATGTCAGAGACCCCATCCTCACAGGAGATGAGGAAAGTTGCTGGCAGTGAATAGAGAACATATATAGAAGGAAATGACAAAAGTGACAAAGGAGAAAAAGGAGTGAAAAAACGAGGAGACCAAGAAGAGCCCGGTCAGGAGTGAGTTGACTAACTAACCAACAGTTGTGAATCACGCACGAACACATGCATGCATATAATAAATAAACAAATAAATGTAAATATATGAAAAAGAAAATAAAAATAAATCTAAATAAAAATAAATATACCTAAATAAATGAAAATAAATATAAAAATAAATATAAAAATAAATATAAAAAAGGACGACAACAAATAGATAATGAGAACAATAATAAGAATAAAGGAGACAAAGAGAGATAAACCTACCTATAGAAGCCAGTATAAAGAAGTTCTCCATTCATTCCATTCGGCATTAGACTGTCCAGACAGTGGATCCATCTTGATTCCCTGCGTAACAAAAGTTTACTAATGTTGCCCCCCCTGGGACCCAATGAAACCTTTTCAAGGCCCACCACATGTAGACCATCACACTTACCCCTATGATGTTCTTTAAAGTGTGCGGCTACCGAAGTCAGATCCAACGTTTCATGTGACGTACAGGATGCCCTCCGTATGTTTGATAGTGCTGTTGTATCCGCCTTCGTAGTTCTTGTGTCGTCTGTCCGACATAAATCATAGGGCACGAACAGGTGATTGCGTAGATCACATCCTTGGTACGACAGTTAATATAGTTGCTCAAAGTATAACGGCGGCCATCTCTTGGGTTGTCAAAATGTTGGCTCGGCCTCATGAAACAGCATATGTTACAATTACCACAAGGGTACGAACCCTTCAGTCTGATACCCCTATCCAGGGGAGTACGCGGTCGTGTGAAGTGGCTAGTTGTCAAAATATCCTTGAAGTTTTTTGATCTTCTTGCAGTCAGTAACGGCCTTTCCGCAATATGTGGGATTAGTTGTGGTTCCGATAAGAGAATACCCCAATTCTTGCGCAATATTGAGTAAATATCATTCCACTGATTATTGTACGTCGTTACCATCCGGATTTTATTAGAGGGATTTCTGGGTCTGGGCTGTAATAAACGTGATCTCTCTGTGTCTCGTGCCCGTTGGAAAGTCTTAGAAATTACCCTATTTGGATAGCCACGTCCTTTGAATCTTCGTGTGAGTGAGTTAGCCTCTTGAAGGAAATCTTGATCATCTGTGCAATTACGTCTAATGCGCAAAAATTGGCCAACGGGTATACCATCACGGAGATGTTGTGGGTGAAAGCTGTTATATTCCAGGAGACTGTTAGTTGCTGTACGTTTACGGTGTAGAGTAGTCTGAATTCTGTTGGCTCGTAGCATCAATTTGAGATCCAGAAACTCTACTTCCAGGTCTGAAATGTGAAAAGTTAAGAGGATATTGAAATCATTATGATTTAGAGTATTGACAAATGTTTCACATTCCTCCCTGGTACCGGTCCATACGATGAGAATATCATCGATGAACCGGTACCATTTGAAAACATGCTGTTGGAAATGGGTCATGGGGTACACGTGCAACCCCTCCCACCACCCCAAAAAGAGGTTAGCGTAGGAGGGGGCACAACGCGCACCCATGGCCGTCCCTGAAACTTGCCGATAAAAAACATTGTCAAACATAAAGTAGTTCTGATTCAAAATGAAATAAAGGAGCGCAAGTAAGAATGAGTTATGTTGTACATCACCAGAGGGTAGAAAAGTGGATATTGCTCTTACCCCCATTTCATGTCCAATATTAGTATAAAGGGATTCCACATCCAGTGTCACAAGTAAAGCTCCTTCCGGAATTTCCACATTCTCCAGTTGTTCAATAAGATGTAGAGAGTCTCTAACATAGGAGGGTAGACGCAAAACATGGGGCTGTAAGAAAAAATCCAGATAAGTACAGGACTGTTCACAAAGGCCTCCAATTCCCGAGACAATCGGTCTCCCAGGCGGGTTGATTACCGATTTGTGTACCTTCGGTAACATGTAGAAGGTAGGTATGACAGGTTTATCAACCGTAAGAAATTTCAGCTCTTTTTTGGTTATAATCCCGGCGTCAAACGATGTAAGAAGGAGTCTGTCCAATTTTTTCTTAAATATAACAGTAGGATCAGAGGGAATAGGTGTGTAGTACTTCTTATTGTTCAATTGGCGTTTGGCCTCACTAATATACTGATCAATAGGCCACAGCACTATATTTCCGCCTTTATCGGCTTCTTTAATGATAAACTCGGCACTATTGGTTAAATTTTTAAGGGCAGATCTCTCTAGCTTAGTGAGATTTTCACCACTATTCCTATTTATCCTTAATGATTGTAACTCTCTGATAACTGTGTTGAAAAAGATTTGGATACATGGAAACAACTGAAATGATGGAGTTGCCTGTGAACACAGTCTCAATGTGAATTGTTTCCTACCTTCTGTGATGTCATTATCATTTAGGAGGGAAAGCAAATCCAGTAAAACACCTCGGTCCTGGTCGGAGACAGTATCAATAATGGAGGGTTGATGGTACAACAATTTAAAGGTAAGTTGTCTGCAAAAAAGATAAAGATCTTTTGTTACTTCAAATTTATCCAGACGTTGCATAGGGACAAAAGAAATTCCTCGCTGTAACAATGAACGTTCAACCTCTGTCAATACATGAGTTGAAAGGTTAATAACCTGCAGATCATTTACCCCTTGTGATGAATCCTCCATCCTGTCTGTGTTAGTTACTTCGACCGTTTCTTGTAACGTTGGTACTGAGGGGATTTGCCCCTGTGTTGCGGACTCCTTTTTCTGCGATTTCTTGCGCCCCCTCCTTGTCCTGTGTCGCCATCGCTTACGTCTGAAGATAAAAAATCACTGGACTGGGTATCCATAGTGTCTGCAGCAGGGCCCCGTGTATCCTGTGTTTTGGGTCTACCTCTCCTGTTACCCCTATGAGTCCATTTAAAGACATAACCGGATTCAAAGTCACTTTTATCTCTCTGGAATTTCTTTTTTTTGCCTGCAATAATTTCCTTTTCATATCCATCAATGATTTCCTTAAGTTTGTTTTGAAATGGTGCCACCAACAAATTTTGATCAAACTTCGAAAGTAATGCCTCCTGCGATTTGATATTGGTCTTAATCTGGGGTAACAAGTCACGATCATGTTCTACCAACATATAGAGTGACCACCACATAATGACTCCATATACAGTATACACTATATACAGACCAGCACACATCATGACCACCACATAATGGTGGAGATTTAGCAAACATGGTGTTAAGTGAACCTGGCTCAGTCGCCCCTAGCAACCAATCAGATTCCACCTTACATTTTCCAAAGATTCTGTGAGGAATGGAAGGTGGAATCTGATTGGTTGCCGGGGGCGACTGAGCCAGGTTCACTTAACACCATGTTTGCTAAATCTCCCCCAATGACACTATACACACTATATACAGACCAATATTACTGCCATACAGTGACCGCCACCTTGTTTTTTTCTCAATAATATACACCGTATTACCTTAGTGACATCATCATACACTATACATAGGAGCTGCAGCCAATCACTGATCACCTGCAGCAATTACAGAGAACGGCTGCAGCTCCTGTATACAGTGTATTCACCTCAACACTTCTAATGCACAGTGGAGTCAGCAGGGGTGATACACACACTAATTATATTATATATATATATATATATATATATATATACACACACACACACTATATATATGCACACATATATATATATATATATATATATATATATATATATATACACACACACATCCATGAAAACATTATACAGATACCATCCAGCCCACACACTATACACAGGACATGTAACACACACTACAATCATCCATCATACACTTACATTCATACACACACTACATGTACAGTATACTTACCCCCTCTAACAGCATGCTGGGTGTAGTTGTCCTTGTCCATGGCAGCAGCAGCAGGAGGCTGTACTCCTCACCCTGCAGCCCTCTCCTCCATCGTCCCGACTGCCACACCAGCCTCACCAGGAAGACCAGGTCACATGGTGCAGAAGGGAGGGGGAGGGGGAAGCTACACACTCCGGAGCAGAGCGTCCTGCAGCCTCTGTGTGACCCCTGATAGCAGCCAGAGATCACTGACAGAGGCTGCAGGACGCTGGCTGTGCGCTCCTGCACCTAAAGGCCCTATTCCACGGGTCGTTTTAGAGGAGCAAACGAGCGCTATTAGCGCTCGTTTGCTCCTCGTTCGCCGCTCGCTGCCGCCGCTGTTCAACGCGGCTGCAGCGAGCGGGTGAGTGCGGGAGGGGCGGCGGGGAGCTGCGGGGGGGCTGCTCGGAGGATCGCTGATCGTCCGGGCAGCCCATAGGATACAGCAGCGTCTGCTGCCGATGCTTCTATTCAACGGAGCGACGGCAGCAGATCGCTGCTACATCAGTCGCTTGTTTTTCAACATGTTGAAAAACAAGCGACTGCAACAATCAGCCGACATAAACGATGTCGGCTGATCGTTGCACTCTATTCCACGGGAAGAATATCGTTCGTATCGGCCGAATACGAACGATATTGCTCCTTTAAACGACCCGTGGAATAGGGGCATTACACTCACTGTAACTGGGGCAGGGGGCCCCTTGGGGATGGGGGCCCTGGGCAACTGCCCTCTTTGCCCCCCCCCCTAACGCCGGCCCTGCTTCCAGCCATAAATGACGGCTTGTATATGTTTTTATAATGACGTTGTATGTGTTTTTACACTGCAGAAAAGTTTCTCTCTGTACCTGGGAGAGCAGAGTGAGAAGCAGCTTGTCAGTAAGAAAACAATAGAAGGTGCGGAGCTCACAGGAGGTTTCATCTCATAGTAATTGATAAATGACAATATGTAGCTCTGCTGCGGCAGGAAGGTTTTCTTTTCGTGACTTCTCTGGAAAGATTAGTTGAGGACTCTCTGTTTGTCATTGGAAGATTTTGTGTCTGAGAGCTATAAACGTAATCTCTGTGCAAAGTGTTGTCCTCGGTCCATTGTTTTAGTGTTTGTGGACCAGTCAGATAGACGATAATCTGATGACTTCATGGGATTATGTAATCTATGATATAACTAATATGTCTGGGTTTTATTTGCAGGTTCTTGAAGGAGTATTGCTATACAGTATATAGTATGTATATAACTTGTAATATTGGTAAATGTAAATTGGGGTATAGAAAGAGAAAAATCCACCTGGTGATATTGATTACACCTTATAAGATTGGAAAAATAACCATGAGTTTTGTTTATTTCCACAGCTGGAGGAAAGTTTTGCCCTAATGAAAAGTTTAGTTTTTTCACAGTTTGGCAGGAAGGACGGACACCGAGAACTTCAACTGTGTGAAAATGCCATCAATTGTCCATTTATATTTTAGGATTTGCACATGAAAGAGACATTTTTTGATATGGTTAACCACAATTTTGTAGGCATTTCATGAAGCTTTTTAATTTTATTTTTTTTGAAAGGAGCTCCTTGTTTTGTTTTATTTTTACCATTTCTTTTGTGTGAATTGTATGTTATGAATGGATGGGCCCATGTGTGTTTTATGTTTGTACATGTCTGTATTGTTATATGTTTTGTCTGTCTTGTGATACCACAAGAAGGTTAGTAGGCTTTTATGGTCGCAAGGTTGCAGACGACTGACCTGAAGTATGACAATACAAAGCCCTGGACTATGGGGGTGGTGACAAAGGACATAGAAAGGTGGGATAAGAAAGGGAGAGTGACAGCCCATTAGGTTGGGATATACCAGCCGCCCTTTGTCCCTCCTAAAGACCGAAACCCTGAGAGGAAAATAAGATTGAGAAGTCTGAATTGTCTTCAGATGCCTACTTGGTGCTATATAAGTGGGGTATCTGAATGCTGAATTGAATATATTTCACTGAAATTGGTTTTGGGATAAAAATTAATCAATATTGAAGTAATAAACTGAATGAGTTCAGAACGTTCAAGATTGTTTACAAAGAAAACAATAAGGGTATTGGTGGATCGGTGTTATTGAAGGGTGGGTGAATTGTGTTGGGAAAATGCAAATATATATGGGTAACCATTAGTGAGAAAATGCCTGCATTGGATATAGCTATATATGTATGTGTGTATATATATATATATATATCTCCAATACAGGATGATGGGTTTGCTTTACATGGGATGCATATTGGTTGATATGTGAGTATACTCTAGATTTGTTTATTCATCCAATAGACTGAAGCCATATACTATATGTTTGGTTTGTATGCTTGAAATTTAAGAATGTTGTTTGATGATAACCATGTTGGTAATGGGATTAGGTAGATCGCCATTGTTACATGTCCTTGTCCTTCTACAGAAACACTTTCCTGGGCAGAGATTGGATTTGTTGTTTTTTTCCCCTAAGAAAGACATTTGGATTTTTATTTTTGTGTTCTCCATTTGATGGAAGGAATGAGCGACCACCATGAAAATATACAGGACTTTATACAGAGTTTACAGAGACTTCGCAAATGACCTTCTGTTCTCATGTGACTGAGTCTAAAGCAGGGCCGGCGTCAGCACCCGGCTAAGTAGGGCAAATGCCGGGGCCCCCAGCTCCTCTAGGGGCCCACTCCCGTTTGTTACTACATTTTTTTTGTTAGTAAAAAAGAAAAAAAAGTGTAGTAACAAAGGGGACTGGGCCCCTAGAGGCCGCATGTGACAGTTAGGGGCCCGCCGATCCATACTGGGGCCCCCGAGCACCTGTCTTCCATCACAAATCTTCCCTACAGCCGAGTAGGAAAGAGGACCTGTGAGTCTGAAGGACCTTTGATGATGTCACGGGTCATGTGATCGGACACATGACCTGAGGGCAGCAGGTAGGCTCTGCAAACTAAGTGTCCTGTATGTGCTGGTTCTTCTACTTGTTTTGTGTATAGAGGTCCTGCTGTAATATATCTATATCTATTACAGCAGGATATATATATATATATTACAGCAGGACCTCTATACACAAAACAGATAGATAGATAGATAGATAGATAGATAGATAGATAGATACAGATATCTAGTTATCTCCTATCTATCTATCTATCTATCTATCTATCTATCTATCTCCTATCTATCTATCTATCTCCTATCTATCTATCTATCTATCTCCTATCTATCTATCTATCTATCTATCTATCTATCTATCTATCTCCTATCTATCTATCTATCTCCTATCTATCTATCTATCTATCTCCTATCTATCTATCTATCTATCTATCTATCTCCTATCTATCTATCTATCTCCTATCTATCTATCTATCTATCTATCTATCTCCTATCTCCTATCTATCTCCTATCTATC
This sequence comes from Dendropsophus ebraccatus, assembly GCA_027789725.1. Classification (NCBI taxonomy): domain Eukaryota; kingdom Metazoa; phylum Chordata; class Amphibia; order Anura; family Hylidae; genus Dendropsophus; species Dendropsophus ebraccatus. The sequence continues at coordinate 32,607 of JAQFWZ010000113.1, read as the reverse complement.
TATCTATCTATCTATCTATCTATCTATCTATCTATCTATCTATCTCCTATCTATCTATCTATCTCCTATCTATCTCCTATCTATCTATCTATCTATCTATCTCCTAT